>OX336393.1:368157512-368674357 GCA_946902985.2 Meconema thalassinum
TTACTTATAATGTGTTAGTGTTCAGTGTTTTAGTATCTACTTGTGTTCGAATAAGAAAGAGCAGACTGGTGCAATGGAAGCGTACTGGCCCATTAACCCTGACGTCCGTGGATCGAAATCCTGCTCTGCAAGATGTTATAATGTAAGTGTTCCAAAGTTTAGTGTTCTGGTATCAACTTGTGCTCGTCTGAGAAACAGTAGAGTGGCGCACTAGAGGCGTGTTGGGCCCGTATCCCAGAGGTCCGTGGATCGATACCAAGCTCTGCTAGCGTTTTTACTCATGTGCTAGTGTTCAGTGTTCTAGTATCAACTTGTGCCGAATAAGCAAGAGCAGAGTGGCTGAGTGGAAGCCTGCTGGCCCATATCCCAGAGGACCGTGGATCAAAACCACGCTCTCCTAAATAATATTACTTATAATGTGTCAGTGTATGGTGTTCTAGTACCAACTTGTGCTCGTGTAAGAAACAGCAGAGTGGCGCAGTGGTAGCGTGCTGGGCCCATGACCTAGAGGTCCGTGAATCGAAACCAAGCTCTGCTGGCATTTTTACTTATAATGTTACAGTGTTTATTGTACTAGTATCAACTTGTGCTCGATTAAAAAGGAGCAGAGTGGCGCAGTGGAAGCCTTGTGGATCTCTTACTCAGAGGTCCTTGGATCGAAACCACGCTCTGCTAGTAATTTTACTTATAATTCGTTAGAGTTCAGTGTTTTAGTAGCGACTTTTGGTCGTATAACTAAGAGAAGAGTGGCGCAGTGGAAGCGTGCTGGGCCCATAACCCAGAGGTCCGTGGATCGAAACCACTCTCTGCTAGTCTTTTTGCTTATAATGTTTCAGTGTTTATTGTACTAGTATCAACTTGTGCTCGCTTAAAAAGGAGCAGAGTGGCGCGGTGGAAGCTTGGTGGACTTATAACCGAGAGGTCCATGGATTGAAATCACGCTCTGCAAGTAATTTTACTTATAATTTGTTAGAGTTCAGTGTTCTAATATCAACTTTTGGTCGCACAAGTAAGAGCAGAGTGGCGCAGTGGAAGCGTGCTGGGCCCATTACCCAGAGGTCCGTTGATCGAAACCACGCTATGTTAGTAATATTACTTAAAATGTGTCACTGTTTAGTGTTCTAGTATCAACTTGTGCTCAAATAGGCAAGACCAGATTGGCGCAGCGGAAGCTTGCTGGGCCCTCAACCAAGTGATCCGTGGATCGAAACCACTCTCAGCTAGTATTTTTACATATAATGTGTCAGTGTTTAGTGTTCTAGTGTCAACTTGTGCTCGAAAAACAAAGAGCAGAGTGGCGCAGTGGAAGCGTGCCGGGCCCATATCCCAGAGTTATGTGGATCGATACCACGCTCTGCTAGTATTTTTACTTATAATGTTTCTGTGTTTAGTGTTCTAGTATCAACTTGTGCTCAAATAAAGAGCAGAGTGGCGCGGTGGAAGCGTGCTGGGCTCATAACCCAGAGGTCCGTGGATCGAAACCAGACTCAGCTAGTATTTTACTTTTAATGTGTCAGTGTTCAGTCTTCTAGTATCAACTTGTGCTCGATTAAGAAAGAGCAGAGTGGCGCAGTGGAAGCGTCCTGGGCCCATAACCCGGAGGTCCGTGGATCGAAACCACGCTCTTCTAGTATTTTTACTTATAATGTTTCTTTGTTTAGTGTTCTAGTATCAACTTGTGCTTGATTAAAAAGAAGCAGAGTGGCGCAGTGGAAGCTTGGTGGACATAAAACCAAGAGGTTCGTGGATCGGAACCACGCTCTGAAAGTAATTTTACTTATAATGTGTTAGTGTTCAGTGTTCTAGTATCAACTTGTGCTCGAAGAAGAAAGAGCAGAGTGGCGCAGTGGAAGCGTTCTGGGCCCATAACCCTGAGGTCCTAGGAGTGAAGCCACGCTCTGCTGAATAATTTTACTTATATTGTGTCAGTGTTTGGTGTTCTAGTATCAATTTTGCTCGATTAAACAGCAGCAGAGTGGCCCAGAAGAAGCCTGGTGGACCCATAACCCAGAGGTCCGTGGATCGAAACCACGCCCTGCTTGTTGTTTTACTTATAATCTGTCAGTGTTTAGTGTTCTGGTATCAACTTGTGCTCGACTAAGCAAGAGCAGGGTGGCGCAGTTGAAGCGTGCTGGGCCCATAACCTAGTGGTTTGTAGATCGAAACCACACTCTGTGAGTAATTTTATTATTCCAATTGCAAGAATTCTAGTATCAAGTTGTTGCTTTTAAATTGTTACATCAGAGTAGCTAGCTGGTCCCAGATCCCGGAGGTCCCTGGATCGAAACCACGCTCTGCTAGTAATTTACTTGTAATGTGTAAGTGTTGAGTGTTCTAGTATCAACTTGTGCTCGAATAACCATGAGCTGAGTTGCGCAGTGGAAGCGAGCTGCGCCCATGACCCAGAGTTCCGTGGATCAAAACCACGCTCTGCATGTATTAGCCTACTTTCGATTTTTGCAAAAAATGAAAGTAGACTTATGAGATCAACACAGGGTGAAAAAAGTGTGTCTGTCTGTGTGTGTGTATGTGAGTCTGTGTGTGTGTACTCTGAATGTCTGTCCCCCCCTATCAATTCGAACACGGTGAATGCGAATTGAACGAAATTTTGTACAAAGGTAGCACTAGCAAAGGACACCTCAGTGTCTTGTTTTATATCGCCGCCATCTTGACGGAAACGTAATGGCGGCCACACAACTGTTTAAAGCTTAAATCAAATTACGACTAACCTAATCATCCGATCTCTACCAAATTTTGCAACAACATACCTTTATGGGGGGAGCATCCTTTGACCAAACTAATGGGTCATCAGCGTAACAGTTTGCGGATGGCGGCCATCTTTGTGTGAAAATCGATTCCCCCTATTAATTCGAACACGGTGCAACCGAATGGAACGAAATTTGGTACAGAGGTAGTACTAACAAAAGTCACTTCAGTGTCATGTTTTATATCGCCGCCATCTTGACGGAAACGTAATGGCGGCCACACAAATGTTCAAAGCTTAAATCAAATTACGATTAACCTAATCATCCGATCTCTACCAAATTTTTCAACAACATACCCTTATAGAGGGAGCATACTTTGACCAAATGAATAGGTCATTAGCCTAATAGTTTGCGGATGGCGGTCATCTTTGTGTGAAAATCAATTCCCCCTATTAATTCAAACACGGTGAAACCGAATGGAACGAAATTTGGTACAGAGGTAGCACTAGCAAAGGGCATCTCAGTGTCATGTTTTATATCGCCGCCATATTGACAGAAACGTAATGGCGGCCACACAAATGTTCAAAGCTTAAGTTAAATTACGACTATCATAACCATCCGATCTCTACCAAACTTTGCAACAACATACCTTTATGGAGGGAGCATCCTTTGACCAATCTAATAGGTTATTAGCCTAATAGTTTGCGGATGGCGGCCATCTTTATGTCAAAATAGATTCCCCCTATTAATTGGAACACGGTGGAACCGAATGGAACGAAATTTGGTACAGAGGTAGCACTAGCAAAGGGCACCTCAGTGTCATGTTTCATATCGCCGCCATCTTGACTGAAACGTAATGGCGGCCACACGAATGTTCAAAGCTTAAATCAAATTACGATTAACCTAATCATCCAATCTCTACCAAATTCTGCAACTACATACCTTTATGGAGGGAGCATCCTTTGACCAATCTAATAGGTCATTCGCCTAATAGTTTGCGGAATGCGGCCATCTTTGTGTCAGAATCGATTCCCCCTATTAATTCAAACACGGTGAAACCGAATGGAACGAAATTTGGTACAGAGATAGCACTAGCAAAGGGCATCTCAGTGTCATGATTAATATCGCCGCCATATTGACAGAAACGTAATGGCGGCCCCACAAATGTTTAAAGCTTAAATCAAATTACGACTAACATAACCATCCGATCTCTACCAAACTTTGCAACAACATACCTTTATGGAGGGAGCATCCTTTGACCAATCTAATAGGTCATTGGCCTAATAGTTTGCGGATGGCGGCCATCTTTATGTCAAAATTGATTCCCCCTATTAATTCGAACACGGTGGAACCGAATGAACGAAATTTGGTACAGAGGTAGCACTAGCAAAGGGCACCTCAGTGTCATGTTTTATATCACCGCTATCTTGACGGAAACGTAATCGCGGCCACCCAAATGTTAAAAGCTAAAATATAATTACGACCAACCTAATAATCTAGTCCCTACCAAATTTTGCAACACCATATCTTTACGTGGGAAACATATTCTGACCAAACTGCAAGAACATCATCCCAATATTTTGCAGATGGTGGCCAAGTATGTGTGCAAATCGATTCCCCCTATCAATTCAAACACGGTGAAACCGAATTTAACAAAATTTGGTTCAGAGGTAGCACTAGCAAAGGGCACCTCATATTCATGTTTAATATCCCTATAGCACGTTGTATTTCAACAAGCTACTACAACCAAAATTCAATCATACTCCTTGAAAACGACAAAGAGTTATGACAATACCCATGCATTTAGGAGAAAGTAGGCTATATGTTCTTTACTGAACATCTTGTTTTTTACTTATAATGTGTCAGTGTTTAGAGTTCTAGTATCAACTTGCGCTGAAAAAGCAAGAGCAGAGTGGCGCAGTGGAAGCGTGCTGGCCCATATCCCATAGGTCTGTGGATCAAAAACCACGCTCAGCAAGTAATTTTACTTTTAATGTTTCAGTGTTTAGTATTCTAGTATCAACTTGTGCTCGACTACGCTAGTGCAGAGTGGCGCAACGGATGCCTGCTGGGCCCATAAACAAGAGGTCCGTGGATCGAGACCACTATCTGCTAGTATTTTTACTTATAATGTGTCAGTGTTTAGTCTTCTAGTATCAACTTGTGCTCGAATAAGAAGGAGCAGAGTGGCGCAGTGGGAGCGTGCTGGTCCTTTTAACCCAGAGGTCAGTGGATCGAAACCACGCTCTGCTAAATAATTTTACTTATAATGTGTCAATGTTTGGTGTTCTAGTATCAACTTGTGCTCGAAAAACAAAGAGCAGAGTGGCGCAGTGGAGGCGTGCTGGGCCCATAACCCAGAGGTCCGTGGATCGAAACGACGCTCTGCTAGAATTTTTACTTATAATGTTTCAGTGTTTAGTGTTCTAGTATCAACTTGTGCTCGATTAAAAAGGATCAGAGTGGCGCAGTGGAAGCTTGGTGGACCTAAAACCGAGAGGTCCGTGGATGGGAACCACGCTCTGAAGGTAATTTTACTTATAATGTGTAAGTGTTCAGTGTTCTAGTATCAACTTGTGCTCGAATAAGAAAGAGCAGAGTGGCGCTGTGGAAGCTTGCTGGGCCCATAACCTAGTGGTCTGTGGATCGAAACCACACTCTGTGAGTAATTTTATTATTCCAATTTAAGTATTCAAGTATCAAGTTGTTGCTTTTAAATTGTAACATCAGAGCAGCTTGCTGGTCCCAGACCCCGGAGGTCCCTGGATCGAAACCACGCTCTGCTAGTATTTTACTTATAATGTGTAAGTGTTGAGTAATCTAGTATCAACTTGTGCTCGAATAAGCATGAGCTGAGTGGCGCAGTGGAAGCGAGCTGGGCCCGTGACCCAGAGTTCCGTGGATCGAAACCACGCTCTGCAATTATTTTTACTTATAATGTGTCAGTGTTTAATGTTCTAGTATCAACTTGTGCTCGTTAAGTCAGGAACAGAGTGGCGCAGTGGAAGCCTTGTGGATCTCTAACCCAGAGGTCCTTGCATCGAAACCACTCTCTGCTAGTAATAATACTTATAATGTGTTAGTGTTCAGTGTTCTAGTATCAACTTGTGTTTTAATAAGCAAGAGCAGAATGGTGCAATGGAAGCGTGCTGGGCCATTAACCCTGATGTCCGAGGATCGAAACCGCGCTCTGCTAGTTCTTATAATGTAAGTGTTCCAATGTTTAGTGTTCTCGTATCAACTTGTGCTCGAATAAGAAACTGCAGAGTGGCGCACTGGAAGCGAGTTGGGCCCGTAACCCAGAGATAAGTGGATCGATACCACGCACTGCTCCTATTTTTACTTATAATGTTTCTGTGTTTAGTGTTCTAGTATCAACTTGTGCTCGATTAAAAAGGAGCAGAGTTGCGCAGTGGAAGCTTCATGGACCTATAAATGAGAGGACCGTGGATGGGAACCACGCTCTGCAAGTAATGTTACTTATAATGTTTCAGTGTTCTAGTATCAACTTGTTCTCTAATAGGAAAAAGCAGAGTGGCGCAGTGGAAGCGTACTGGGCTCATAACCCAGATGTCCGTGGATCGAAACCACGCTCTGCTAGTATTTTACTTTTAATGTGTCAGTGTTTGGTGTTCTGGTATCAACTTGTGCTCGATTAAACAAAGAGCAGAGTGGCGCAGTGGAAGCGTGCTAGGCCCATAACCCAGAGGTCCGTGGATCAAAACCACGCTCTGCAGATATCTTTACTTTTAATATTTCAGTGTTTAGTATTCTGTTATCAACTTGTGCTGAAATAGGCAAGACCAGATTGGCGCAGCGGAAGCTTGCTGGTCCCTTAACCAAGAGGTCCGTGGATCGAAACCACTCTCTGCTAGTATTTTACTTATAATGTGTCAGTGTTTAGTGTTCTAGTATCAACTTGTGCACGAAGAACGAAGAGCAGAGTGGCGCCCTGGAAGCGTGTTGGGCCCATAACCCAGGGGTACGTGGATCGATACCACGCTCTCCTCGTATTCTAACTTAGGTGTTAGTGTTCAGTCTTCTAGTATCAACTTGTGCTCGATTACGCTAGTGCAGAGTGGCGCAGCGGAAGCCTGCTGGGCCCATAACCAAGAGGTCCGTTGATCGAAACCACTATCTGCTACTATTTTTACTTATAATGTGTCAGTGTTTAGTCTTCTAGTATCAACTTGGGCTCGAACAGGAAAGAGCAGAGTGGCGCAGTGGAAGCGTGCTGGGCCCATTACCCAGAGGTCCGTTGATCGAAACCACGCTATGTTAGTAATATTACTTAAAATGTGTCACTGTTTAGTGTTCTAGTATCAACTTGTGCTCAAATAGGCAAGACCAGATTGGCGCAGCGGAAGCTTGCTGGGCCCTCAACCAAGAGATCCGTGGATCGAAACCACTCTCAGCTAGTATTTTTACATATAATGTGTCAGTGTTTAGTGTTCTAGTGTCAACTTGTGCTCGAAAAACAAAGAGCAGAGTGGCGCAGTGGAAGCGTGCCGGGCCCATAACCCAGAGTTAGGTGGATCGATACCACGCTCTGCTAGTATTTTTACTTATAATGTTTCTGTGTTTAGTGTTCTAGTATCAACTTGTGCTCAAATAAAGAGCAGAGTGGCGCGGTGGAAGCGTGCTGGGCTCGTTACCCAGAGGTCCGTGGATCGAAACCACGCTCTTCTAGTATTTTTACTTATAATGTTTCTTTGTTTAGTGTTCTAGTATCAACTTGTGCTTGATTAAAAAGAAGCAGAGTGGCGCAGTGGAAGCTTGGTGGACATAAAACCAAGAGGTTGTGGATCGGAACCACGCTCTGAAAGTAATTTTACTTATAATGTGTTAGTGTTCAGTGTTCTAGTATCAACTTGTGCTCGAAGAAGAAAGAGCAGAGTGGCGCAGTGGAAGCGTTCTGGGCCCATAACCCTGAGGTCCGAGGAGTGAAGCCACGCTCTGCTGAATAATTTTACTTATATTGTGTCAGTGTTTGGTGTTCTAGTATCAATTTTGCTCGATTAAACAGCAGCAGAGTGGCCCAGAAGAAGCCTGGTGGACCCATAACCCAGAGGTCCGTGGATCGAAACCACGCCCTGCTTGTTGTTTTACTTATAATCTGTCAGTGTTTAGTGTTCTGGTATCAACTTGTGCTCCACTAAGCAAGAGCAGGGTGGCGCAGTTGAAGCGTGCTGGGCCCATAACCTAGTGGTTTGTAGATCGAAACCACACTCTGTGAGTAATTTTATTATTCCAATTGCAAGAATTCTAGTATCAGGTTGTTGCTTTTAAATTGTTACATCAGAGTAGCTAGCTGGTCCCAGAACCCGGAGGTCCCTGGATCGAAACCACGCTCTGCTAGTAATTTACTTGTAATGTGTAAGTGTTGAGTGTTCTAGTATCAACTTGTGCTCGAATAACCATGAGCTGAGTTGCGCAGTGGAAGCGAGCTGCGCCCATGACCCAGAGTTCCGTGGATCAAAACCACGCTCTGCATGTATTAGCCTACTTTCGATTTTTTAAAAAATGAAAGTAGACTTATGAGATCAACACAGGGCGAAAAAAGTGTGTCTGTCTGTGTGTGTGTATGTGAGTCTGTGTGTGTGTGAGTGTGTGTACTCTAAATGTCTGCCCCCCCCCCCCTATCAATTCGAACACGGTGAATGCGAATTGAACGTAATTTTGTACAAAGGTAGCACTAGCAAAGGACACCTCAGTGTCATGTTTTATATCGCCGCCATCTTGACGGAAACGTAATGGCGGCCACACAACTGTTTAAAGCTTAAATCAAATTACGACTAACCTAACCATCCGATCTCTACCAAATTTTGCAACAACATACCTTTATGGGGGGAGCATCCTTTGACCAAACTAATGGGTCATCAGCGTAACAGTTTGCGGATGGCGGCCATCTTTGTGTGAAAATCGATTCCCCCTTTTAATTCGAACACGGTGCAACCCAATGGAACGAAATTTGGTTCAGAGGTAGTACTAACAAATGTCACTTCAGTGTCATGTTTTATATCGCCGCCATCTTGACGGAAACGTAATGGCGGCCACACAAATGTTCAAAGCTTAAATCAAATTACGATTAACCTAATCATCCGATCTCTACCAAATTTTTCAACAACATACCCTTATAGAGGGAGCATACTTTGACCAAATGAATAGGTCATTAGCCTAATAGTTTGCGGATGGCGGTCATCTTTGTGTGAAAATCAATTCCCCCTATTAATTCAAACACGGTGAAACCGAATGGAACGAAATTTGGTACAGAGGTAGCACTAGCAAAGGGCATCTCATTGTCATGTTTTATATCGCCGCCATATTGACAGAAACGTAATGGCGGCCACACAAATGTTCAAAGCTTAAGTTAAATTACGACTATCATAACCATCCGATCTCTACCAAACTTTGCAACAACATACCTTTATGGAGGGAGCATCCTTTGACCAATCTAATAGGTTATTAGCCTAATAGTTTGCGGATGGCGGCCATCTTTATCTCAAAATAGATTCCCCCTATTAATTGGAACACGGTGGAACCGAATGGAACGAAATTTGGTACAGAGGTAGCACTAGCAAAGGGCACCTCAGTGTCATGTTTTATATCGCCGACATCTTGACTGAAACGTAATGGCGGCCACACGAATGTTCAAAGCTTAAATCAAATTACGATTAACCTAATCATCCAATCACTACCAAATTTTGCAACTACATACCTTTATGGAGGGAGCATCCTTTGACCAATCTAATAGGTCATTCGCCTAATAGTTTGCGGATGGCGGCCATCTTTGTGTCAGAATCGATTCCCCCTATTAATTCAAACACGGTGAAACCGAATGGAACGAAATTTGGTACAGAGATAGCACTAGCAAAGGGCATCTCAGTGTCATGATTAATATCGCCGCCATATTGACAGAAACGTAATGGCGGCCCCACAAATGTTTAAAGCTTAAATCAAATTACGACTAACATAACCATCCGATCTCTACCAAACTTTGCAACAACATACCTTTATGGAGGGAGCATCCTTTGACCAATCTAATAGGTCATTGGCCTAATAGTTTGCGGATGGCGGCCATCTTTATGTCAAAATTGATTCCCCCTATTAATTCGAACACGGTGGAACCGAATGAACGAAATTTGGTACAGAGGTAGCACTAGCAAAGGGCACCTCAGTGTCATGATTTATATCACCGCTATCTTGACGGAAACGTAATCGCGGCCACCCAAATGTTAAAAGCTAAAATGTAATTACGACCAACCTAATAATCTAGTCCCTACCAAATTTTGCAACACCATATCTTTACGTGGGAAACATATTCTGACCAAACTGCAAGAACATCATCCCAATATTTTGCAGATGGTGGCCAAGTATGTGTGCAAATCGATTCCCCCTATCAATTCAAACACGGTGAAACCGAATTTAACAAAATTTGGTTCAGAAGTAGCACTAGCAAAGGGCACCTCATATTCATGTTTAATATCCCTATAGGACGTTGTATTTCAACAAGCTACTACAACCAAAACACAATCATACTCCTTGAAAACGACAAAGAGTTATGACAATACCCATGCATTTAGGAGAAAGTAGGCTATATGTTCTTTACTGAACATCTTGTTTTTTACTTCTAATGTGTCAGTGTTTAGTGTTCTAGTATCAACTTGCGCTGAAAAAGCAAGAGCAGAGTGGCGCAGTGGAAGCGTGCTGGCCCATATCCCATAGGTCTGTGGATCAAAAACCACGCTCAGCAAGTAATTTTACTTTTAATGTTTCAGTGTTTAGTATTCTAGTATCAACTTGTGTTCGATTACGCTAGTGCAGAGTGGCGCAGCGGATGCCTGCTGGGCCCATAACCAAGAGGTCCGTGGATCGAAACCACTATCTGCTAGTATTTTTACTTATAATGTGTCAGTGTTTAGTCTTCTAGTATCAACTTGTGCTCGAGTAAGAAGGAGCAGAGTGGCGCAGTGGGAGCGTGCTGGTCCTTTTAACCCAGAGGTCAGTGGATCGAAACCACGCTCTGCTAAATAATTTTACTTATAATGTGTCAATGTTTGGTGTTCTAGTATCAACTTGTGCTCGAAAAACAAAGAGCAGAGTGGCGCAGTGGAGGCGTGCTGGGCCCATAACCCAGAGGTCCGTGGATCGAAAGGACGTTCTGCTAGAATTTTTACTTATAATGTTTCAGTGTTTAGTGTTCTAGTATCAACTTGTGCCCGATTAAAAATGATCAGAGTGGCGCAGTGGAAGCTTGGTGGACCTAAAACCGAGAGGTCCGTGGATGGGAACCACGCTCTGAAGGTAATTTTACTTATAATGTGTAAGTGTTCAGTGTTCTAGTATCAACTTGTGCTCGAATAAGAAAGAGCAGAGTGGCGCTGTGGAAGCTTGCTGGGCCCATAACCCAGTGGTCTTTGGATCGAAATCACCCTCTGCTAGTTTTTTTACTTATAATGTGTTAGTGTTCAGTGTTCTAGTATGAACTTTTTCTCGAATAAAATGGTGCAGAGTGGCGCAATGGAAGCGTTCTGGGCCCATAAGCCTGAGGTCCGAGGAGTGAAACCACGCTCTGCTGAATAATTTTACTTATATTGTGTCAGTGTTTGGTGTTCTAGTATCAATTTTGCACAATTAAACAGGAGCAGAGTGGCACAGTGGAAGCCTGGTGGACCTACAACCCAGAGGTCCGTGGATCGAAACCACGCCCTGCTTGTTGTTTTACTTATAATGTGTCAGTGTTTAGTGTTCTGGTATCAACTTGTGCTCGACTAAGCAAGAGCAGGGTGGCGCAGTGGAAGCGTGCTGGGCCCATAACTTAGTGGTCTGTGGATTGAAACCACACTCTGTGAGTAATTTTATTATTCCAATTGTAAGTATTCTAGTATCAAGTTGTTGCTTTTAAATTGTAACATCAGAGTTGCTTGCTGGTCCCAGACCCCGGAGGTCCCTGGATCGAAACGACGCTCTGCTAGTATGTTACTTATTGTTACGTGCCACCCCCTAGTGGCACTTTTGTTAACTGGATTACGGTGGGGGTACAAAGCACAACACCAATTACTGCTTAAAGAAATAATTAACTTTATTGTGGCCAGAAAATTACACTAATCAGCAAATACAAGCAATTAGGAGCCTTCTCCAGTTTCCTCAAGTCTCTTCCTTATGCGCTCTTGGCCCCTTTCACTTGCAACAGACCACAGAAGTTAATCCGTCCTAATGAGTCCGGTGGCCTTGGCAGAAGCTACCTGCCCCTCTTCCTCAGGTACAACAAATACAGTTACTTACGGGCACTTGATGTACGCTGTTCACAAGCTGGGAGAAACAATGTCACAGGATTTCGTAACTCGCACAGCACTTCGTCACCACACTTCTGTCGCACAAGATAATCGCTCGCACTAGCTCGTAAAACACAACAACAGAAAACTCGGTCCCCTCACTGTTGAAGCCGCTTATATAGCAGTCTGGTGACTCAATAAATTCTAGAATCGTCCAGGACACACGGCTTCTCGACATTTCCTTCGCTGGTGGTGTCACGAAGATTCTGGACCATCCCTTTCACTTCGCAGTCCGTTGGGTAACGCGCATGCAATACACTGAGGGAGAGCAGTCTAGCCCTGGGGCAGTTTTGACTCATACGGCGAGCGATGAAACGAACTCACAGCCGTAACACCACCCCCTTCCTAAAAAGGCTGATCGTCCCGATCAATCATTGGTCCGTCTGTGTCCCCCCGTAGGCTGCCAGGCGATCTCGATGCACGATCTTCATCTTCGCCCTCCGGCTCCGCTGGATCCTGTAGACGACATCGTTGATCCGTTTCACAACTCGGTACGGGCCCTCCCAGGACTTCCGCAGTTTGGGTGACAGGCCTTTCTTCCGTAATGGGTTGAAGAGCCAGACCAGGTCGTCCTCGTGGAATCCGCCGGCATCCGTCTGCTGGTCGTATCGGGTCTTCATTCGGTCGGTCTCAATCCGCAGTTTCCTCCTCGCGAACGCGTGCACGTCCTCCAGTTGGTCGACCAGTTCTTGACAATACTGGCTTACCAGGATCGGATCATTCCCAGGTCGGCCAAAGGCAAGATCAACAGGTAGACGGAGCTCCCTCCCAAACATGGCCCGGGCTGGTGTGCACCCGGTGGCTTCATGCACGGCGGCGCGGTAGGCCAGGAGAAATAGTGGAAGATGTTTGTCCCAATCCCTCTGGTGCTCGCTGACGACTATTCGAAGATGGTTCTCGATGGTGCGATTGAATCGCTCTACCATCCCGTCGGACTGAGGGTGTAGTGGCGTTGTCCTTGTCTTCCGGATTCCCAGCAGCTGGCATAGGTTCTGGAACACCTGCGACTCGAAGTTCCTCCCTTGGTCGGAGTGCAGCTCCAGGGGTACTCCGTACCGGCTGACGAATTCCTTCACCAGGGTCTCTGCGATCGTCGCGGCTTCTTGGTTAGGGAGCGCATACGCCTCCGGCCATTTGGTAAAGTAGTCGCTGACGACTAATATGTAGCGGTTCCCTGCCTCGCTTAACGGGAATGGCCCAGCAACATCGATGGCCACTCTCTCCATGGGGCCGCCCACGTTGTAGGTCTTCAGTGGGCCCCGTCGTCTTCGTCCTGGGCCCTTGCTGGCTGCTCAATCGTGGCACCTCGCGCAGTGGTTCTCCACGTCTGTTCGGCATCCGATCCAGTAGAACCGCTCTCTCAGCTTCTCTAGGGTCTTCTTTATCCCTAGGTGTCCACCAGATGATCCTCCATGAACTTCCTTCAGGACTTCCTCCGTCATAGCCTTTGGAACGACGACTTGTTCCCGAGATGTCTTCCCGTCGGTGCTCTCCCAGGTACGGCAGATGAGGCCATCCCTTACAATCAGCGAGTCCCACTGTGCCCAGTAGGACTTAAACTTTGGGCTGCAGTCACTCACAACGTTCCACCCGGGTCTGGGGACACAGGCCCTCTTCCATTCGGCTATCAGTCCCAGGTCATCATCTTCCGCTTGCGCCCGCGTGAAAGATTCGCGGCTCCAGCTCCCTTGAAGTTCCACGGTAGTCCTTCGGCACTGTATCCCGGTGTTCTCCTCCCTTCGGGCACAGAAGGTGCAGTCTTCGGGGCACGGTCTTCGTGACAGGGCGTCGGCGTTAGAATGCAGTTGGCCTTTCCTGTGCTGAATCTCAAAGTTATACTGTTGAAGCCTCTCTAACCACCGCGCGAGTTGACCCTCGGGCTGCTTGAAGTTCAGGAGCCACCGCAGGGATGCATGGTCGGTCCTGATGAGAAATTCTTGCCCGTACAGGTACTTGTGGAAGTGTTCAATGGTCTTCACGATGGCGAGCAGCTCCTTCCTGGTGACGCAGTAGTTCCTTTCTGGCTTTGACAAGGCCTTGCTGAAGTAGGCCACTACTCTCTCCTCGCCGTCAACTACCTGCGACAGGATTCCCCCCATGCCAAAGTCGCTGGCATCGGTATCGACGATGAACCTTGTTCCAGGTCTGGGGTAGGCCAGAATAGGCGCAGTGCACAGAGCCTGCTTGAGTTGTTCGAAGGCACTGTGGCATTCTGCTGTCCACGTGAAGAGTTGGTCCTTCTCAGTCAGGCGATGTAAAGGTTTGGCGATGTCGGCGAATCCCCTCACGAAGCGACGGTAATAAGTGCAGAGTCCCAGGAAGCTTCGTAGTTGGGACTTGTCCTTCGGAACTGGCCACCCCCTCACAGCTGCGGTCTTCTCAGGGTCGGTGCGCACCCCTTCTTCGGAGACGATATGCCCAAGGCACTGGACCTGCTTCTGGAAGAGCTGACACTTCTTGGGGCTCAACTTCAGCTGGGCAGCCCGTAGCTTCATCAAGATCTCCTTCAGGTTGCAGTAGTGCTCCTCGAAGCTTTTTCCCAGAACGATGACGTCGTCTAGGTAGACCAGGCAGGTCTTCCAGTGTAGTCCCCTCAGAATGGACTCCATTAGCCTTTCGAAGGTCGCAGGGGCGTTGCACAGACCGAATGGCATGACGGTGAACTGCCAGAGTCCGCTGCCCACAGAGAACGCCGTTTTCTCGCGGTCCTTAGGGTGGACCTCCACCTGCCAGTAGCCACTCTTCAAATCCAAGGTGGAGAACCATCTTGATCCTGATATGGTGTCCAGCGGGTCGTCGATCCGGGGTAGAGGGTAGCTGTCCTTCTTCGTGACGTCGTTCACCCGCCTGTAGTCCACGCAGAACCTGGTGGAACCGTCCTTCTTCTTCACAAGCACGACCGGAGAACTCCAAGGACTATGTGATGGCTCGATCACCCCTTGCTCCTTCATCTCTTCTACCATCCTGTCGACTTCGGCTTGCTTGGCGAGCGGGACACGTCGGAATGGGGCCCTAATCGGTGCGCTGTCCCCAACGTCGATTCTGTGCTGGACCAAGCTTGTCCTGCCGAAGTCTTTGCTCCCCACGGGGAAGACATCCTGGAATTCGCGTAGCAGGTCCTGAAGTTGGCGTGATTGTTCCTCGTCTAAATGGTCCTGGGATCCTTGGTACAGCTTCTGTAGTTCTTCTGGCAGTGTGCGTCTTCTTCGGTTGTCCGTCTGCAGGTGTCCGTCCGTCGTGTCGGTGATGCGGGCAATCCAGGTAACGGGCTCGCAGACTCCTAGGTTGGTGTCCCGGTGAACCGTAATGTCGTAGTCGTTCAGATTGGACAGGCGGACGTACGGCCGAGACGTCGTGTTGATGAGGGTCTTGGCAACTAGCAATCCTTTTGTCTGGATGTCCTCATATTTTGGCTCGATGACAGCCGCCACTCCCTCAGCAGTTCCGTCGACAATTACGGCGGCGCTGACCTTCGTCCTGGCAGGAACGATGACGTCCTCTCTCAGCCTTACTCGTCGTGCGGTGACGGCCTCGTGTGCTGGTTGCAAAGCAAGTTCCTCACCTCCGAAGTGCAGAGTGTTGGTACTCAGGTCCAAGATGATGTTGTTCTGGTCCAGGAAGTCCAGTCCGATGATCACTTCATTTGATACGTCAGCCACAAGCACTGGATGCTTTATCGCCCGTCGACCAATGACGAACTCCAGTGATGCTTCGCCATGTACTGGTGCGGTCTCTCCGGTCGCGGTTATTAGCTCGAGGTTCCTTTGTGTGGGTTGCACTCTCCATTTCGGGATCACGGTGGGATTGACGATGGTCCTCGACGCTCCCGTGTCGATCAGCAGGGGCCAGCTCACTCCGTTGACGACTCCGTCGACCAACAGGCTGCTATTGTCCCTCCGTAACTTCGTCACACGAACTTGGACTGCCGGGGCTTGACGACTGTCACAAGCCAACCTTTGCCCCCCTAGGCTGGCTGATACTTGCTTTCCTGGGCCGCGCGGTTTCTCTACGACTGACTGTCCCGACGGAAACCCTTGGCGGCGGCGATCACCGCAGTCCTTGCTCAGGTGGCCTCTCTTACGGCAGGTCCAGCAGGTCGGTAGTCCTCTTCCAGGCCGCCTCTCCGGATGTCCTTCGGCTAAGTTTTTGTTGGTGGTACTGCGACTCTTGAAGAACCGGCCTAGCTCCTCCATCAGTTCATCGGCCAGGGGCTTGGTCTTGTTGGCTTTGGCTGGTTCGTCGACGTCCACCTGACGCACCCGCGCGCACATTCTAGATACCTGCTTTGCCGTCTCGAAATCAAGTGCGTGGCTCAGCGCATCTGCCAGGGTCTTATTGCGCGCGAGACGCAGCGCCTGTTGAGTGTCCGAGTCCCGTAGCCCGTCGGTGAAAGTCTGCGTCGCTATCTGCTCCAGAAAGTCGGCCGGCGCTGTTGGGTAGGCGAGCCTTACGAGGCGTGCGATGTCCATCTCGAACTCCTGCAGGGTTTCCGCGTTCTTCTGTACCCGGGTCCGGAGCTGCATCTGATATGCCTGCTGAAGATGGCTATCTCCATATCGGGACTCCATATGGGCGTTCAGTGAAGCGTAGTCCTGGGATCCAGTCGGGATGGCCTGAAGGACGTTAAGGGCGTCACCTCTCAGCGCTACAATGAGAGCTGTAGCCTTTTCTGTGTTGTTCCAGTTATTTATGGAACAGGCCGTCTCGAACTGACGTAAGTAGGTGCTCCACGGGACCTTTCCGTCGAAGGTTGGGGGCGTCACTCTGCTATGTCCCGTTCCTGATATTCCCGGTGTAACGGTGGGCGGGCGTTGGCGCAGCTCGGCAACTTCCTCTTGTAGGGCTTTGACTCTCTCATCCACCCCGGTCGGCGGGCGTCGGCGCAGCTCGGCGACTTCCTCTTGTAGGGCTTTGGATCTATCTTCCATCCCTGTCGGCGGGGGCCGGCGCAGCTCAGCAAATTCCTTTTGTAGAGCGTTGAATCTCTCTTCCACCCCATCAGCGGTCGTTGGCACAGCTCGGCAACTTCCACTTGCAAGGCGTTGAATTTCTCCTCCACCCCCATCAGCGGGCGTTGGCGCAGCTCGGCAACTTCCACTTGCAAGGTGTTGAACTTCTCCTCCACTGCCGCGACTTCCTCACGTAGGCCCTGTTCTAATTTCCTTTGGCTCTCCTCTAATTTCGTCAGCAGACACTCTTCCAGATTTTTCTGGCCATCCAGAAATTTGGCGGTTAGGTCCTCTGCTAACTTATTCTGGCTGTCTTCCATCTGCTTCAGGTCCTCCGCTAACTTATTTTGGCCTTCTTCTAATTTGGAAGTTAGGTCCTCTGCTAACTTATTTTGGCTGTCCTTCAGGTCCTCTGCTAACTTCTTCTGGCCATCCTCCATCTTCTTCTGGCCATCCTCCATCTTCTTCTGGCCATCCTCCATCTTCTTCTGGCCGTCTTCCATTTTGGCAGTTAGGTCCTTGGTTAAATTCTTCTGGCCGTCCTCCATCTTGGTTTCCATGCCATTTAACTTTTCTAGCAGTGCTGCCAATTTCTCCTCCATTTTAGTTGTTTGTCTTGTAAAGGGCATGCACTCACAGGAAAATTAGAGAAAATGACCTGCTCGGGTTTTGAAACCAGGACCGTCAGGTGTTGTGCTTGAGTTCGTAATCCCACTTCTGACACCAGTTGTTCGCTTTGCGAATGTTTTTTGTTGGCTATGTTTCCCTTACGGTGTGAAACACACGTTCAATTTTTCTGCCCCATTATTTTAATTTCGTGAATTGCAGTCTGAACGCGGTGTTCTGATTTGTTTAATATTGGTGCTTCAATTTAATTGCTTTTCTGTAATATTCATGTCTACTCACCTGTTTTCTGTAGTGTCTTTCTAGACGTACTATACCGTCACATTTTCTCACGAGCACTGAGCTCTCTCCAGCGGTGACGCTCGCATTGTGCATGGGGCTGTGCTGTGATTGGCTGCGCTCTCGCCACACCTTCATGCTAGAAGGTTCCGCGCGCTGACGTCACTACCGCTATATAGCCTGAGGTCTCCCGGCCTACAGTGCCTACTCTTGTCCACTACTCTGCAACTGATCACATCTGCTCACCAACATCCCTGCTGGGGTTACTGCCCTCTCGGGGTACCTCTGGCTGCCGGAGTCTCTTCTCCGCCGGCATATTCTCTCTGCTGGACTTGGCGGCCTGGCCGGGCAGTCTAAATTCATCAGCCTGCACTTCAACCAAAAATCTTCAACATGGATCTACTCTGCAAATCGTAATTCTGAGAACATCATTTCACCAGCCGCAGGAGGTATTACCAAGAGCCTCTCTATGCTGGTCGCTATCTTTAGGAGAACCTATCATCATCTACTCTAGTTCCGAACCCGGAACCCTGGAACATGCCAGACTGACCTCGCACCGCCAGAGCGGGCGCACTAAATTGCCGCCAGCTACTGAGGACCTCCGACTGCCGGCCTGATACTTCTTGTATCGTACCTTAGAAGAGGTGGTACCCTTTCACGTCCTTTATTCTGCCCGGATTCTTTCCGTCAGAAGAGTATTTCATTTTAATCCACTTTGGAATGAATTTAAATTATTATGCTTCTTTTTTAAGTAATTTTATATTTAATACTTTAAAGTTAGTCACTGCTCTATTTATGTTTCCTGGAGAAACAAGTACCTTTTAATTGTTATTAATTTTTTATTGTCAGTTTTTAAAGTAATTTCTTTGAAGCTATCATTCCTGGCGACATATTCGCTTGATATTAAATAAATATCATTTAAATCTAAATCTTAACTTTTTGGTCTTTTCCCGCTCTGTCCTTCATTATCACCTTTTGTGCCCGAAACTTCATTCTGTCTAAATCCCTTAGGATGTACCACATCCACTTGGTACACCCCTTTCCATGGTGCCGAAACCCGGGATCAAACCCAGAACCTTCATTCTGAGACCGCAAATTCAATTCAAAAAACTGGTGCAATCTAATATTTGTTCTATACATTTCAGTACATTGTGGCTAGCGCTGGAGATCTGCGGGAAGGCGGAAACAATCCCAGCATATTTGTACAACTGGTTTCTTTCCGGATAGCAGGTCTGTCTGGTGCCACAAGCAGCTTTGGTGAGTGAGTTGTTCCAACTTTTCCAGCCATGCCACCAATACTTGATGATAAACTGTTAAACTCTCGGGCGGCCTACAAAGGTCAACTCACCCGTTTTCAAAAATATTTAGCTACTCTACCGAAAGAGGAACAAAACCTTGACATTATATCCCAGCGTTTAAAAGCTTTTGAACAGGCGTACGAGAAATATGATCTCGTGCAACTTGAAATTGAAATCAAAAGTCCAGAACATCAATCAGATAGGGAAGAAGTAGAGAGTAATTACTTTGATACACATGCTCAGGCTGTGGCATTAGTTAGAACTTTGACCCTGGCGTTGAAGGTAGAAGAAACTCAAGGAAGAATTAGCGACCATGGGAACGGTATCAAACCATTGCTACCTAAAATTGAAATTCCGCACTTTTCAGGAAAGGAAGAGATGTGGCAATCATTCTTTGAATTGTTCAGTTCATTAGTACATAATAATGCCACACTTCCGGAAATTCAGAAATTTCATTACTTAAAATCCATTTTGCAGGGGCCACCCCTTCAACTTATAAGAGAACTTCCCTTAACAGGAGAAAACTATAACATTGCTATCGAGCTTCTTAAAGGCCGTTATGGCAATGAAAAATTATGTTTACAAAGGCATATTCAAGCCTTATTTAACCTGCCCACCTTGCGAGCTGAAAGCTTGTCAACACTGCGAGCCTTGAGTGACGCGGTCCAACTACATGTCAGAGCATTGGCACGGTTGAACCAACCGGTCGAGCATTGGGATCTATTCTTGATTCACTTGGTTACTTCTAAATTTGATTCATCAACCTTAAAGGCATGGGAGAGGGAACTAACAAATGGCACGTCATATACCTATGATTCATTGCTTACGTTTATGAATAATAGATGTCAGGTTTTGTCAGCTGTAGCCTGTCATATGTCAGGAAGTGCAGATAACAAATCTAATGTTGTGAAACCAGTCGGTGCAAAAATAAACAAATCTGCTGTCTTTACTGTTCAGCATAATTCAATGGATTGTATTCTCTGTAAAGCACCTCACAGGTTATATTCCTGCGTTGCCTTTAAAGCCCTTTCTACCGATGAAAGACGCAAATTAATAGCTCAAAAAAGATATTGTTACAACTGTTTGTCAACTAGGCATATGGTGCCTGATTGCTTATCTAAAAATACTTGCTCCCATTGCAAGGCTCAACATCATACCTTGCTTCATAGGTTTGAAAAGCCACGTCAGGCTCCTTCCCCTGGATGTTCTAAAGATGCATCCCCAGGAGCTAATGCGCAATCTTATACTCAGAGCTCTAGCTCAATTCGTAGTTCCCAGGTGCTACTATCAACCGTGTTAATAAAAGTTCAAGACTCTTCTGGTAGATGGCTTGAAGCACGTGCCCTATTGGATAATGCCGCCACCCATGACTTCATAAGTGAGCGTCTCATTAAGAAACTTGGTCTTCCCAAGCAACCTACATTAATTCAGGTTACCGGTATTAACAATAGCAATGTTAAATCTTTGCATTTTGTTCGTGTTCACATCAAAGATGCTGTGAATTGTAACACAACATTGCAGTTGAATTGCCTTGCCATTGATACTATTGGCAGTAACACCCCTAGTAATTCTTTTGAAGTTAGAACGTGGCAATTTCCTCATAACATTCAGTTGGCGGATCCAACATTTAATACGAGCGCTCCGGTAGACATACTTCTCAGTGCCCAAGTATTTTGGCAATGTCTCCTTAGCTCTAAGGTTAAAGTATCACCAGGAGTGTTTGTTCATCATACCAAGCTAGGTTGGTTAGTAACGGGTCAAGTCCCTCGTAAGTCATTTCAAAATTTCTCTCAATGTCATTTTGTCAATACAAGTCTCGATTATAACTTAGAAAGATTTTGGAAAATCGAAACTATAGATTCAGTTTCACCTTCCTCGGTTGAAAATGAAATGTGTGAAAAACAGTTTCGCGAAACGACCAAACGCAATTCAGAGGGTAGATTTGTCGTAACAATGCCCCGAGTGGATAATCCACCTCTTTTATTTGAAACACACCCTAGGGCTCTTAGAGCACTCTATGCTGTGGAAAACAAATTTAAACGTGACCCTGTTGTTAAAACTCAATACTCCACGTTTATGGAGGAATATGAGGCACTTGATCACATGGAGGTTGTTACCAAGAAAGATGATGCTTCTTATACCCCATCTGAAGTCATTTACCTCAATCATCATCCAGTTTGGAAGAATGAGATTTTAAAGGAAAACATAAGAGTGGTCTTTAATGGCTCTGCATTGGATGCCAATGGTACTTCTCTGAATGACACATTATTATCAGGCCCTCCTATTCAATCTGACATTTCTTCTGTCTTGATGAATTTTCGCTTGTTCCCTATCGCAGTGATATCTGATATCAAGCAAATGTATAGGCAGATTTTGGTCGATCAACAACAGTGCGACCTTCAGAGAATTCTTTGGCGCGACGAGCCTACTAAACCTGTCAAGATTTTTCGGCTAAAAACCTTAACCTATGGACTAAAGCCCTCTGCTTTTTTAGCCATACGTACGTTGAAATTACTTGCTGAACAGGATGGCCCGTTGTATTCTCCTAAGGCTTCTGAAGTGTTAAAATCATCATTTTACGTTGACGATTTTCTTCATTCATTTGAGTCAGTATCTGAAGCACTACAGGTCTCTAAAGATTTGACAGCTTTGCTTTTGGGAGGCGGATTTTCCTTGTGCAAGTGGAACTCTAATTCGGAAGAATTTCTTTCTAAATTTCCATTAACTTCAGTCTATAACGACTCAGTAGAGCTTCTTCAAGAAAGTAATTCTATCAAAACCCTAGGCATCTATTGGAGTCCTCAAAAGGATTTTTTCTTTTTCAAAATTAATCTCAGTGACATCAAACCGCAAACTAAGCGGCAAATTTTGTCTGAGATTGCAAAGATATTTGATCCTCTCCAATTTTTGGCGCCAATTATTGTCACAGCAAAGCTTTTCATGCAGGACCTTTGGTCCTTGAAAACTGGTTGGGATGAACCAGTTCCTTCAGAGTTGCAAAAAAATTGGATTTCTTATAGAAATAGTTTGGAAGATCTCTCCAATGTCATTATCCCGCGAGTGATTATTCCCTTTCCCTCTTGTGGAGGATATGAACTTCACATCTTTGCCGATAGCTCATTGAAAGCTTATGGGTGTTGTGCATATATTGTTTGCCGCAATTTTGACCAGTCATATTTCTTTTCCAATTTAATTTGCGCTAAGTCAAAGGTAGCCCCTCTTAAATCCTTATCCTTGCCACGACTGGAACTTTGTGCTGCTCTTCTGGCGGTTGAATTATCGGTCAAAATCCGCCAATCTTTGAAAATCCGATTTAGCAAAACTTACTTTTGGAGTGACTCAGCCATCACGTTGGCATGGATTGCCAAACCTTCCTCGCATTGGCAGGTGTTTGTAGCTAATAGAGTGTCCAAAATTCAACAATTGTCTAACTTTGAACAATGGCATCATGTATCTGGCAAGGAGAATCCTGCAGATGTCATTTCTCGGGGATGTTCCCCTCTTATGTTGGCTAACCTGACATTATACTGGCACGGTCCCCCTTGGCTTCTGCAAGAACCCTCCGCTTGGCCAAATTTTCCTCTTCCGGAGTTATCAGACTTGCCGGATGCTGGTAAGATTACTGGATCTTCTCTTCTCGTTTCTGACTCTCCCCTTCTCTTGCAGCGATATTCCTCTTTCCATAAATTGGTGAGGGTTATGGCTTATCTCCTTCGATGGAAATATTTTGTGGTAGAACAACCCCTTTTTCCTAAGCCATATTTAACCCTTTCTGAATTAGGTTTAGCCACTACAAAAATCTTATGGCTTACTCAACAAGAAATATTCTCTGAAGAATGTCAGGTGTTGTCCCAAGGTCAATCCCTTAAGAAATCGAGTAGGCTTTCATCACTCGCCCCTTTTTTGGACACTGATGGTTTACTAAGAGTTGGAGGACGTTTATCTTTGGCTGATCTTTCCGAGGATAAAAAACACCCAATTATTCTTCCTTCAAAGCATCATGTCACTTCTCTAATCATTCGTCAGTATCATTACCAGCATCTTCATGCTGGAACTCGTACATTACTTTCTGTCATTCGTGAAAGGTATTGGCCCATAAACGGAGTCCATGAAGTTACCTCTGTTATCCGGAAGTGTATTCCATGTTTCAAATCCAACCCTAAAATTACCACTCAGCTCATGGGTGATCTTCCCAACTTTAGATCTGCGCCTGCTAGACCTTTTGCCTTTACGGGAGTGGATTATTCCGGGCCTTTTGTTTACAGAAAAAATTCTCCTGAGGCCAAAAAATGTATTTTTGGAAAACTCTATATTTCGCTGTTTGTATGTATGGTCACCGGAGCAGTTCACTTAGAACTAGTTACCAACGCCTCTACTGCTTATTTTTTGGCAGCTTTTGCCAGATTTTCTGCTCGCCGAGGGCTTCCTTCAGAAGTATTTTCCGACAATGCTAAAAATTTTATCGGAGCTTCTGAGCAAATTAAGAGAGCTCTTACTCAAAATGCAGCGCTGGAAAGGATTACTGATTATGCTCACCAGAGAAATTTCAAGTGGCACTTCATCCCCCCTTATGCACCCCATCAAGGTGGACGGTGGGAGTCTTGTGTGAAACTCACCAAGAAGCACCTTAGACATGTTTGTGGCCACACCCCCCTTTCTCATGAAGAGTTTAATTCTTTAATTATTTTTATTGAGGGCATAATTAATTCTCGCCCTTTATCACCCTTATCTAATGACCCTTCAGATCTTCTACCATTAACGCCGGGCCATTTTCTTATCGGTGGTCCATTGACTGCCTCCCCACCTTTGTTATATTCTAATTCTCAATCTTCTTTAGCCATTTCTTGGCGCAAAATTGAAAGTTTGCGCAACAATTTTTGGCGTCGCTGGAGGTTGGAATACCTCGGTTTGCTTCAGCAGCGTGGCAAATGGCTTTTTTCCTACTCTAACCTTCAGGTGGGGGACTTGGTGCTTTTGAAAGACCCTAGTCCTCCTCTTGTTTGGAATTTGGGTAGGGTTGTTGAGTGCTTTCCTGGCAGAGATGGTAGGGTTCGCGTGGTAAAACTGCAGACTTCTGCTGGTCATTTTCTTAGGCCAATCACCATGATTGCTCCTTTACCACGCGAGGCCTAACTTCTGCGCTTTCTTACTGCAATTTTTTCTTGCCCCTCCCAGCATGTTCGCTTTGCGAATGTTTTTTGTTGGCTATGTTTCCCTTACGGTGTGAAACACACGTTCAATTTTTCTGCCCCATTATTTTAATTTCGTGAATTGCAGTCTGAACGCGGTGTTCTGATTTGTTTAATATTGGTGCTTCAATTTAATTGCTTTTCTGTAATATTCATGTCTACTCACCTGTTTTCTGTAGTGTCTTTCTAGACGTACTATACCGTCACATTTTCTCACGAGCACTGAGCTCTCTCCAGCGGTGACGCTCGCATTGTGCATGGGGCTGTGCTGTGATTGGCTGCGCTCTCGCCACACCTTCATGCTAGAAGGTTCCGCGCGCTGACGTCACTACCGCTATATAGCCTGAGGTCTCCCGGCCTACAGTGCCTACTCTTGTCCACTACTCTGCAACTGATCACATCTGCTCACCAACATCCCTGCTGGGGTTACTGCCCTCTCGGGGTACCTCTGGCTGCCGGAGTCTCTTCTCCGCCGGCATATTCTCTCTGCTGGACTTGGCGGCCTGGCCGGGCAGTCTAAATTCATCAGCCTGCACTTCAACCAAAAATCTTCAACATGGATCTACTCTGCAAATCGTAATTCTGAGAACATCATTTCACCAGCCGCAGGAGGTATTACCAAGAGCCTCTCTATGCTGGTCGCTATCTTTAGGAGAACCTATCATCATCTACTCTAGTTCCGAACCCGGAACCCTGGAACATGCCAGACTGACCTCGCACCGCCAGAGCGGGCGCACTAAATTGCCGCCAGCTACTGAGGACCTCCGACTGCCGGCCTGATACTTCTTGTATCGTACCTTAGAAGAGGTGGTACCCTTTCACGTCCTTTATTCTGCCCGGATTCTTTCCGTCAGAAGAGTATTTCATTTTAATCCACTTTGGAATGAATTTAAATTATTATGCTTCTTTTTTAAGTAATTTTATATTTAATACTTTAAAGTTAGTCACTGCTCTATTTATGTTTCCTGGAGAAACAAGTACCTTTTAATTGTTATTAATTTTTTATTGTCAGTTTTTAAAGTAATTTCTTTGAAGCTATCATTCCTGGCGACATATTCGCTTGATATTAAATAAATATCATTTAAATCTAAATCTTAACTTTTTGGTCTTTTCCCGCTCTGTCCTTCATTATCACCTTTTGTGCCCGAAACTTCATTCTGTCTAAATCCCTTAGGATGTACCACATCCACTTGGTACACCCCTTTCCACCAGTTGTTACGTGTCACCCCCTAGTGGCACTTTTGTTAACTGGATTACGGTGGGGGTACAAAGCACAACACCAATTACTGCTTAAAGAAATGAAATGAAAATCCGCAGCCTGCTTCCAGTCTCCGACCGGGTCAGGAATGGAATGAATGAAGCCCCTATCTAGCGGCGAGGATATGAACTGTGCCGGCTGCCGAGGCCTGACGCACTCCTCTGGGGCAATGATTAAATGAATGACAGATGAAATGAAATGATAGTGGAGAGTGTTGCTGGAATGAAATTGTGACAGGGAAAACCGGAGTACCCGGAGAAAAACCTGTCTGCCTCCGTTTTGTCCAGCACAGATCTCACATGGAGTGACCGGGATTTGAACCATGGACCCAGCGGTGAGAGGCCGGCGTGCTGCCGCCTAAGCCACGGAGGCTTACGCTTAAAGAAATAATTAACTTTATTGTGGCCAGAAAATTACACTAATCAGCAAATACAAGCAATTAGGAGCCTTCTCCAGTTTCCTCAAGTCTCTTCCTTATGCGCTCTTGGCCCCTTTCACTTGCAACAGACCACAGAAGTTAATCCGTCCTAATGAGTCCGGTGGCCTTGACAGAAGCTACCTGCCCCTCTTCCTCAGGTACAACAAATACAGTTACTTACGGGCACTTGATGTACGCTGTTCACAAGCTGGGAGAAACAATGTCACAGGATTTCGTAACTCGCACAGCACTTCGTCACCACACTTCTGTCGCACAAGATAATCGCTCGCACTAGCTCGTAAAACACAACAACAGAAAACTCGGTCCCCTCACTGTTGAAGCCGCTTATATAGCAGGCTGGTGACTCAATAAATTCTAGAATCGTCCAGGACACACGGCTTCTCGACATTTCCTTCGCTGGTGGTGTCACGAAGATTCTGGACCACCCCTTTCACTTCGCAGTCCGTTGCGTAACGCGCATGCAATACACTGAGGGAGAGCAGTCCAGCCCTGGGGCAGTTTTGACTCATGCGGCGAGCGATGAAACGAACTCACAGCCGTAACATTATAATGTGTAAGTGTTGAGTGTTCTAGTATCAACTTGTACTCGATTACGCATGAGCTGAGTGGCGCAGTGGAAGCGAGCTGGGCCCGTGACACAGAGTTCCGTGGATCGAAACCACGCTCTGCAACTATTTTTACTTAAAATGTGTCAGTGTTTAGTGCTCTAGTATCAACTTGTGCTGGAAAGGCAAGAGCAGAGTAGCGCAGCGGAAGCCTGCTGGGCCCATAACCAAGAGGTCCGTGGATCGAAACCACGATCTGCTAGTATTTTTACTTATAATGTGTCAGTGTTTAGTCTTCTAGTTTAGTGTTCTAGTGTCAACTTGTGCTCGAAAAACGAAGAGCAGAGTGGCGCAGTGGAAGCGTGTTGGGGTATTTTTACTTAAAATGTTTCTGTGTTTAGTGTTCTAGTATCAACTTGTGCTTGAGTAAAAAGGAGCAGAGTGGCGCAGTGGAAGCTTGGTGGACCTGTAACCGAGGGGTCCGTGGATCGGAACCACGCTCTGAAAGTAATTATCCTTATAATGTGTTAGTGTTCAGTGTTCTAGTTTCAATTTGTGCTCAAATAAAGAGCAGAGTGGCGCGATGGAATCGTGCTGGGCTCATAACCCAGAGGTCCGTGGATCGAAACCAGACTCAGCTATTATTTTACTTTTAATGCGTCAGTGTTCAGTCTTCTAGTATCAACTTGTGCTCGAAGAAGAGAGAGCAGCGTGGCGCAGTGGAAGCTTGCTGGGCCCGTAAACCAGAGGACTTTGGATCGCAACCACCCTCTGCTAGTATTTTTACTTATAATGTGTTAGTGTTCAGTATTCTAGTATGAACTTTTTCTATAATAAGATGGTGCAGAGTGGGGCAGTGGAAGCGTTCTGGGCCCATAACCCTGAGGTCCGAGGAGTGAAGCCACGCTCTGCTGAATAATTTTACTTATATTGTGTCAGTGTTTGGTGTTCTAGTATCAATTTTGCTTGTTTAAACAGGAGCAGAGTGGCCCAGTGGAAGCCTGGTGGATATATAACCCAGAGGTCCTGGAATCGAAACCAGGCTCTGCTAGTAATTTTTCTTATAATGTGTTAGTGTTCAGTGTTTTAGTATCTACTTGTGTTCGAATAAGAAAGAGCAGAGTGGTGCAATGGAAGCTTACTGGCCCATTAACCCTGACGTCCGTGGATCGAAATCCTGCTCTGCTAGTTGTTATAATGTAAGTGTTCGAAAGTTTAGTGTTCTGGTATCAACTTGTGCTCGACTGAGAAACATTAGAGTGGCGCACTAGAGGCGTGTTGGGCCCATATCCCACAGGTCCGTGGATCGATTCCACGCTCTGTTAGCGTTTTTACTCATGTGATAGTGTTCAGTGTTCTAGTATCAACTTGTGCTGAATAAGCAAGAGCAGAGTGGCTGAGTGGAAGCGTGCTGGCCCATATCCCAGAGGTCCGTGGATCAAAACCACGCTCTTCTAAATAATATTACTTATAATGTTACAGTGTTTAGTGTACTAGTATCAACTTGGACTCGATTACAAAGGAGCAGAGTGGCGCAGAGGAATCTTGGTGGACCTGTAACCGAGAGGTCCTTGGATTGAAACCGCGCTCTGCAAGTAATTTTACTTATAATTTGTTAGAGTTCCGTCTTCTAGTATCGACTTTTGGTCATTTAAGAAAGAGAAGAGTGGCGCAGTGGAAGCGTGCTGGGCTCGTGACCCAGAGGTCCGTGGATCGAAACCACGCTCTGCTAGAATTTTTGCTTATAATGTATCAGTGTTTAGTGTTCTAGTATCAACTTGTGCTCGATTATTCAGGAGCAGAGTGGCGCAGTGAAAGCCTTGTGGATCTGTAATCCACAGGTCCTTGGATCGAAACCACGCTCTGCTAGTAATTTTACTTATAATGTGTTAGTGTTCAGTGTTCTAGTATCAACTTGTGCTCGAATAAGCAAGAGCAGAATGGTGCAATGGAAGCGTGCTGGGCCATTAACACCGAGGTCCGTGGATCGAAACCAGTCTCAGCTATTATTTTACTTCTAATGTGTCAGTGTTCAGTCTTCTAGTATCAACTTGTGCTCGTTTATGAAAGAGCAGAGTGGCGCAGTTGAAGCGTGCTGGGCCCATAACCCAGAGGTCCGTGGATCGAAACCACCATCTGCTAGTATATTTATTTATAATGTGTTATTGTTCAGTGTAGTAGTATGAACTTTTTCTCGAATAAGATGTTGCAGAGTGGCGCAATTGAGGCGTTCTGGCCCCATAACCCTGAGGTCCGATGAGTGAAACCACGCTCTGCTGAATAATTTTACTTATATTGTGTCAGTGTTTGGTGTTCTAGTATCAATTTTGCTCTATTAAACAGGAGCAGAGTGGCCCAGTGGAAGCCTGGTGGACCTATATCCCAGAGGTCTGTGGATCAAAACCACGGTCAGCAAGTATTTTTTCTTTTAATGTTTCAGTGTTTAGTATTCTAGTATCAACTTGTGCTCTATTAAGGTAGTGCAGAGTGGCGCAGCGGAAACCTGCT
Source organism: Meconema thalassinum (assembly GCA_946902985.2). Taxonomy (NCBI): domain Eukaryota; kingdom Metazoa; phylum Arthropoda; class Insecta; order Orthoptera; family Tettigoniidae; genus Meconema; species Meconema thalassinum. Next base: position 368,186,642 of record OX336393.1, read on the forward strand.
GGGCCCATAACCAAGAGGTCCGTGGATCGAAACCACTCTCGGCTAGTATTTTTACTTATAATGTGTCAGTGTTTAGTGTTCTAGTATCAACTTGTGTTCGAGTTACAGGGAGCAGAGTGGCGCAGTGGAAGCTTGGTGGACCTATAACCGAAGGGTCCGTGGATCGGAACCACGCGCTGAAAGTAATTTTACTTATAATGTGTTAGTGTTCAGTGTTCTAGTATCAACTTGTGCTGAAATAAAGAGCAGAGTGGCGCGGTGGATGCGTGCTGGGCTCATGACCCAGAGGTCCGTGGATCGAAACCACGCTCTGCTAGTATTTTTACTTATAATGTGTCAGTGTTTAGTCTTCTAGTATCAACTTGTGCTCGATTAGTCAGGAGCAGAGTGGCGCAGTGGAAGCCTTGTGGATCTCTAACCCGCAGGTCATTGGAACGAAACCGCGCTCTGCTAGTAATTTTACTTATAATGTGTTAGTGATCAGTGTTCTAGTATCAACTTGTGCTCGAACAAGCAAGAGTAGGATGGTGCAATGGAAGCGTGCCGGGCCATTATCCCTGATGTCCGAGGATCGAAACCGCGCTCTGCTAGTTTTTAAAATGTAAGTGTTCCAATGTTTAGTGTTCTCGTATCAACTTGTGCTCGAATAGAAAACAGCAGAGTGCCGCACTGGAAGCGAGTTGGGCCCGTAACCCAGAGGTAAGTGGATCGATCAGACTCTATGCTCGTATTTTTACTTATAATGTTTCTGTGTTTAGTGTTCTAGTATCAACTTGTTCTCGAATACAAAGGAGCAGAGTGGCACAGTGGAAGCTTGATGGACCTATAACTGAGAGGTCTGTGGATAGGAACCACGCTCTGCAAGTAATTTTACTTATAATGTGTTAGTGTTCAGTGTTCTAGTATCAACTTGTGCTCGAAGAAGAAAGAGCAGAGTGGCGCAGTGTAAGCCTGCTGGGCTCATTACACAGCGGTCCGTGGATTGAAACCCCGCTCTGCTAGTATTTTACTTTTAATGTGTCAGTGTTTAGTGTTCTGGTATCAACTTGTGCTCGATTAAGCATAGAGCAGAGTGGCGCAGTGGAAGCGTGTGGGGCCCATAACCCAGAGGTCCGTGGATCGAAACCACGCTCTGCTAAAATTTTTACTTATAATTTTTCAGTGTTTAGTGTTCTAGTATCAACTTGTGCTCGATCAATCAGTAGCAGAGTGGCGCAGTGGAAGCCTTGTGGACCTAAAACCCAGAGGTCCTTGGCTCGATACCAGGCTCTGTTAGTAATTTTACTTATAATGTGTCAGTGTTTAGTGTTCTAGTATCAACTTGTGCTCGAATAAACAAGAGCAGGGTGGCTGAGTGGAAGCGTGATGGCCCATATCCCAGAGGTCTGTGGATCAAAACCACTCTCTGCAGATATTTTTACTTTTAATGTTTCAGTGTTTAGTATTCTAGTATCACCTTGTGCTCAAGAAGGCAAGACCAGATTGGCGCAGCGGAAGCTTGCTGGCCCCTTAACCAAGAGGTCCGTGGATCGAAACCACTCTCGGCTAGTATTTTTACTTATAATGTGTCAGTGTTTAGTGTTCTAGTATCAACTTGTGTTCGAGTTACAGGGAGCAGAGTGGCGCAGTGGAAGCTTGGTGGACCTATAACCGAAGGGTCCGTGGATCGGAACCACGCGCTGAAAGTAATTTTACTTATAATGTGTTAGTGTTCAGTGTTCTAGTATCAACTTGTGCTGAAATAAAGAGCAGAGTGGCGCGGTGGATGCGTGCTGTGCTCATAGCCCAGAGGTCCGTGGATCGAAACCAAACTCAGCTAGTATTTTACTTTTAATGTGTCAGTGTTCAGTCTTCTAGTACGAACTTTTTCAAGAATAAGATGGTGCATAGTGGCGCAGTGGAAGCGTTCTGGGCCCATAACCCTGAGGTCCGAGGAGTGAAACCACGCTCTGCTGAAAAATTTTACTTATATTGTGTCAGTGTTTGGTGTTCTAGTGTCAATTTTGCTCGATTAAACAGAAGCAGAGTGGCCCAGTGGAAGCCTGGTGGACCTATAACCCAGAGGTCCGTGGATCGAAACCACGCCCTGCTTGTTGTTTTACTTATAATGTGTCAGTGTTTAGTGTTCTGGTATCAACTTGTGCTCGACTAAGCAAGAGCAGGGTGGCGCAGTGGAAGCGTGCTGGGCTCATAACATAGTGGTCTGTGGATAGAAACCACACTCTGTGAGTAATTTTATTATTCCAATTGTAAGTATTCTAGTATCAAGTTGTTGCTTTTAAATTGTAACATCAGAGTAGCAAGCTGGTCCCAGACCCCGGAGGTCCCTGGATCGAAACCACGCTCTGCTAGTATTTTACTTATAATGTTACAGTGTTTAGTGTACTAGTATCAACTTGGACTCGATTAAAAAGGAGCAGAGTGGCGCAGTGGAAGCTTGGTGGACCTATAACCGAGAGATCCTTGGATTGAAACCACGCTCTGCAAGTAATTTTACTTATAATTTGTTAGAGTTCAGTGTTCTAGTATCAACTTTTGGTCGTAAAAGAAAGAGAAGAGTGGCGCAGTGGAAGCGTGCTGGGCCCATAACCCTGAGGTCCGTGGATCGAAACCGCGCTCTGCTGGTATTTTTGCTTATAATGTTTCAGTGTTTAGTGTTCTAGTATCAACTTGTGCCCGTTAAATCAGGAGCAGAGTGGCGCAGTGGAAGCCTTGTGGACCTATAAACCAGAGGTCCTTGGCTCGAAACCACGCTCTGTTAGTAATTTTACTTATAATGTGTCAGTGTTTAGTGTTCTAGTATCAACTTGTTCTCTAATAAGCAAGAGCAGGGTGGCTGAGTGGAAGCGTGATGGCCCATATCCCAGAGGTCCCTGGATCAAAACCACGCTCTGCAGATATTTTTACTTTTAATGTTTCAGTGTTTAGTATTCTAGTATCAACTTGTGCTCAAATAGGCAAGACCAGATTGGCGCATCGGAAGCTTGCTGGACTCTTGACCAAGAGGTCCGTGGATCGAAACCACTCTCTGCTAGTATTTTTACTTATAATAAGTCAGTGTTTAGTGTTCTAGTATCAACTTGTGCTCGAGTAAAAAGGAGCAGAGTGGCGCAGTGAAAGCTTGGTGGACCTATAAACGAGGGGTCCATGGATCGAAACCACGCTCTGAAAGTAATTTTACTTATAATATGTTAGTGTTCAGTGTTCTAGTATCAACTTGTGCTCGATTAAGAAAGAGCAGAGTGGCGCAGTGGTAGCGTGCTGGGCCCATAACCCTGAGGTCAGAGGAGTGAAACCACGCTCTGCTGAATAATTTTACTTATATTGTGTCAGTGTTTGATGTTCTAGTATCAATTTTGCTCGATTAAACAGGAGCAGAGTGGCCCAGTGGATGCCTGGTGGACCTATAACCCAGAGGTCCGTGGATCGAAACCTCGCCCTGCTTGTTGTTTACTTATAATGTGTCAGTGTTTAGTGTTCTGGTATCAACTTGTGCTCGATTAAACAAGATCAGGGTGGCGCAGTGGAAGCGTGCTGGGCTCATAACTCAGTGGTCTGTGGATCGAAACCACACTCTGTGAATAAATTTATTATTCCAATTGTAAGTATTCTAGTATCAAGTTTTTGCTTTTAAATTGTAACATCAGAGTAGCTTGCTGGTCCCAGACCCCGGAGGTCCCTGAATCGAAACCACGCTCTGCTAGTATTTTACTTATAATATGTAAGGGTTGAGTGTTCTAGTATCAACTTGTGCTCGAATAAGTAGAGCTGAGTGGCGCAGTGGAAGCGAGCTGGGCCCATGACCCAGAGTTCCGCGGATCAAAACCACGCTCTGCAAGTATTTTTACTTATAATGTGTCAGTGTTTAGTGTTCTAGTATCAACTTGTGCTGAAAAAGCAAGAGGGTTGCCAAGCGCACCAACTTAAAATGTAATTTGTAGAACACCTTCGTTCTAATTTTGATAGATTTTTTTTTAGTCCTTTTCAGGTTAACTAGTCACGGCATAGAACGGTGGCGCCAGCATGTGGAAATTATTTATGTCTTTTTATTTCAGGGTCTGTCAAACCCCATACGTGTGATTCTGTGTGTGTTACTGTGTCAAGTGTGTGTTGATTCTACGTGAGGAGGGGGTAGAGGTCCTACCGCCCTCATATTATTTTGTTGTTGTATTTTTGATGGAAAGGCAGGGTGCTCTAGGGAGACCGCTGTTTCTTGTCCATATTATTCTGACACACACACACGTATTATTGTGCTTTGGGGCACACTTCTTCGAGATTCGACCCCATGTCCTGGGAGGTCGAGATATTTGACACGTGGGTTGACAGATATGCAGAGTTCCACAAACCGCCCGTTTTGCCTGGTGACTTATTTTGATAGGCAGTCCTGATTGTCCGACTGGCCCCCGTAAGCTTTCATGTAGCAAAACCTGTTCATTGTGATGGTTATTTTTTAAGCCATAATTAATTGGGGAGTTCGCCATGTGTGTAACGGCTTATTGTACGTTGTATGGGTAAAATGTTGTATTAATAATGTAAATGTTGGCCGTGAGCCTATTGCTTTGTTTATGACTCGATTCATGTAATTTTTAGTGTGACACCTTTGTGGTGTAGTGGTAGAGTACTTGTAAATTTTGACGGCGGTCATATGTGTAATTTTTTTATTGGTCACGTGTTAATGTACTTGTGTTGATTTGTGTGAGAAGTCCTAAGTTTTTAGGCAGTAAATATTGCTACGGCAATTTGATTCCAATTTCACACGGAAATTTTGTGTTGTTTATATTAGATCTAGGAAGTGTCGGTTTAATTTAAGTATTGTATTGTAGTAGTGTTCCCCCGTGTCGGTCTAGCTCTAAGAAATGTGGATTCGTTGTCTGAATGATCATTCTGGATGATGACGAATCACGCATTCGTTTGTACACATCGTGATGCATGTAGAACGACATACGCGCATACATAGTCACTTTTGTTATTTTTATCTTTTGGGACACTTGGCCCGTGTAATTAATATCTCCAGAGATATTGGCCTAGTTTTGGCATTTTTATTAAGAGGGAGTCATATGGGAGTTTTATTTTGTTAATTGTTGAGTGTAAATATGGTGATTTGTTTATTAAATTCATTTGTTTTAACCCTGGCTTCACTCTTTCCTGCATGTTATTTTGTTATATGTTACCCTGCAAGTTAATGATGCGCCTTGACAACAACTTACGATATGAACCGATACATCCCCCGAAACTGAGTCTCATATGCTTCTTTGCAAGGGTTCAATATTAACACCAGACATTATCAATTGAGCTACTGTTGCAATGGTTAGCGGCTTGTCATTCCTTCATAAGTTTATCAGAACGAAGTTAGTTTTCTGGGAATATCACACACACTGTTAATTTAAGGGCCTTAAAATGTGGTTTTCGGAGACCCCTTATAGACTCGCGAATTTTGTGTCTCACAATGAGAAGCGCAACATATGCTTTGATCGTCCTTCTAGGATAATTTTTATATTTCGCCTATTTTAGCATGTATTTTGAGAAGTTTCCCTATATCCACCCTTCTACTGTATGAAAAGTACGGTGAGGAGTTTTATAAATGATTGGTGTATTGACTCATGTTTACCATACCTAATTTTACGATGCACCAAGCATCCGAAGACGATATATAGGCGTACATAAAGATACACAGAAAGACAGACAGACAATTCTATTGTCTACAACATATCACACAGATATCCAAATATGGGTATATCTACCATACGTATCAAACAAAATCATCCTTGCGATGAACCCTATGTCGACAAAAAAAAAAAGATTAAATAAAATCTGCTCTCAAACTAAATTCACCTCACGTGTACTTCATGACGTGAAATAGAATTGGAAGCCTTGTAGACGAAACGCAATACACCTCACATAAAAAATGTCCCTCTACATTGTGTTAGGTCCCCATACACAGGAAGACCTCTTTCATAAATTATAAAGGCTTGTGGTGCATGAAAATTCAGATTCTTTAGCCTCAAATGGCCCAAATTCATAAAAGCCGCAAAAAATGCTGATTCAATTCAGGAATTTTTGAAAATAATGTTTCTGTTTGTAGATATAATAGACTTTCTGTACTATATGTGGCACGTGAAATTGCATGAAAAAATTCTAGGTTTCCCCTTGACCCCCTTAATTGCATTGACGAATTATACAGTCTACATTGGTTCCGTGATAACCTTATAGCCATTTGCAAACTTTCACAAAAATGTAATAAATGGAGTAGCCTAATAATAATGATATCGTATGGCCTCGGGTGCCGGGTGCAAGCTTCGTAATTTGACACCCAGAGGGTAGCATGCATGTCGAAATTTCGTTGTTCCTTGAATCACTATGAAAGTCAAGGAGGGTAGATATCTAAGCTCCTTGAACACTATAGCGCTTTCTAGTAAATAAATGAGGAACTTTGTGTTGGCGGAAACTCCTGAGGTTAATTTTGCCATTATGAACACGGTCTACTGAATTCAAATGGGTTCTTTGACATGCCAACATCGTATGACATGCGAGTCGTATTTTTGCCGCCTTTCAAAAATCACGTACAGGCCGGACGTTTGTTTTAGACGATTGCCCTTGACCTTCAAGCCTGCGGGTGAGCCTGTACACAGTCACTCTCTCACCCTATCACTTCACATTTGTCACCACCGATCTGATGTAATGGAATTCCAGACTTGAGCAGACAGTACAGTCCACGTCGAAGTATTGTGTGACACGGAAGTACACGTTACGTAGTTACGAACAGAACGTCATTATATTTGCCAGTGACTATACTTCAGCAATAGTGTGAAACAGCTTTATCAATCATCGGAGCGCTTGGGGCAGCTGATAACAACACAGGTACTGTAGTAACTCGCCTCCAGGCTTCCATTAAGATTTTTCACTCGTCTAAAACAAACGTCCGGCCTGTACCACGGCCAGGAGTGAACCTGCAATCTTGGGGGTAGTAGACCGACACGCTATCCACTCACCCACCGTGGCAAGGTATAAATAGAGTGATATTGCTTCTTACAGAAATAGATGGAAAGTTGGATGCCACCCCTTGAGATAATGTTTGCATAGTTACCGATTTCCATTCCTTCATTAGTTTGTTAAATTAAATTAGTTTTCTGGGAATATTTCAGATACTGTTGGTTTTAGAGCCTTATAATTTAGTTTTCGGGGCCCCCAAGTTTTGTTTCTGGCACCGAGGGGCTTTGTATCGTCGTTGTACGCCATAATATAATACTAATAATAATAATATAATATAGGGATAGGAATATAATAGACCTGCAGTACCACACCCGCAGGTGTAAATCGCGTGAAAAAATTCTAGTGTACCCCTTGACCCCCTTAAGCGCATTATACGTATTGATGAATTTTACAGCTTAATTTGGTTCCGTGATTACCTTCTAGCCGTTTGCAAACTTTCACACCAATGTAATTAATGGAATTGCATTGCATCTTACAGCAATAGATGGACCTCTGAGAATCTATTGCCATGGTTACCGGCTTGTATTCGTTCATTAGTTTATTAAATGAAATTAGTTTTCAGGGAATATCTCAAAAATGGTTGGTTTAGGGCTTTAAAATGTGGATTTCGGGGACCATTTAGGGCCCCCGAGTTTTGTCTCTCACATTGAGGGGCTGAAAATGATCTTTGTCTCGTCCTTCTACTCTTATTTCAGCATGTATTTTAAGGGGGTTGGCCCTCTTTTATGAGAAATACGGAGAAGGGTTGCATCAATGATTAGTGCCGTGCCTCTGATGGATATCTGTACCAAATGTTACGTTGATACACCCAGCCGTTCTCGAGTTATAAGGGAACAAAGTTGTCCACAGACAAACAAACAGACAGACAGACCAAAAAATTATTTTCGCGCGCATCCATAATAAAACAGTCTGAAACGCGTAAATAACTCAAATTTCCGTAGAAATTGCGAAAAAAACATACAAACTTTAATTTTTTATGTACGTAGAGATGTACTGCACCGCTCGGTGTTGACCGTGTTTTATTGCACAAATTTAGGTTTTACTCGCTAACCGTTGGAGATACACGAAAAGTGATAAGGACCTTTGGATAGAAAATTAATTGCTAAATCTCGTGTATGCACCAAACGTTTGCTATTTCTTAGCGTTCTCTTTTTATTTGAAATGGAAATATGAAATTTTGAAACCAAAGGGTGTAGTGACGTCACATATGTGGATTTTAATCGCTAACCGTTGGAGATACACGAAAAGTGATGAGAACCTTTCGGATAGGAAATTAAATTTTGAAGCTCTTATGTGTCATCAAATGTTTGCTATTTCTTAGCGTTCTCTTTTTATTTGATATGGAAATATGAAATTTTGAAACCAAAGGGTGTAGTGACGTCACTAAAATGGTTGCCATTTTTTAATAGTGAATAATATCGAAATTAAAATTATCCTATATGTAAACATGGCAAATCAGCCACATCCATGCAAAATTTCATTTAAATCGGACTAGTGGTTCTTGCGTTATTGAGTAACAGACAGACAGACACACACCATCTCATTTTTATATATTAGTATGATAATGTGTCAGTGTTTAGTGTTCTAGTATCAGCTTGTGCTCGATCACAAAGGAGCAGAGTGGCGCTGTGGAAGCTTGTTGGACCTATAACCGATTGGTCCGTGGATCGAAACCACGCTCTGCAATCAATATTACTTATAATGTGTTAGTGTTCAGTGTTCTAGTATCAACTTGTGCCCGAATAAGAAAGAGCTAGAGTGGCGCAGTGGAAGCGTGCTGGGCTCATAACCCAGAAGTCCGTGGATCGATACCACGCTCTGCTAGTATTCTTACTTATAATGTGTCAGTAATTAGTGTTCTGGTATCAACTTGTACTCGACTAGGCAAGAGCAGTGTGGCACAGTGGAAGCGTGATGGGCCCATAACCCAGTGGTCTGTGGATCGTAACCACACTCTGTGAGTATATTTATTATTCCAATTGTAAGTATTCTAGTATCAAGTTGTTGCTTTTAAATTGTAACATCAGAGTAGCTCGCTGGTCCCAGCCTGGATCAAAACCACACTCTGCTAGTATTTTACTTATAATGTGTCAGTGTTGAGTGTTCTAGTATCAACTTGTGCCCGAATAAGCATGAGCGGAGTTGCGCAGTGGAAGCGAGCTGGGCCCATGACCCAGAGGTCCGTGGATTGAAACCGTGCTCTGCAAGTATTTTTACTTATAATGAGTCAGTGTTTAGTATTCTAGTATCAACTTGTGCTCGATTAAGCTAGTGCAGAGTGACGCAGCGGAAGCCTGCTGGGCCCATAACCAACTTGTGCTCGTATAAGAGAGAGCAGAGTGGCGCAGTGGAAGCGTACTGGGCCTTTTTAACCCAGAGGTCAGTGGATCGAATCCACGCTCTGCTAAATAATTTTACTTATAATGTGTAAATATTTGGTGTTCTAGTATCAACTTGTGTTCGAATAAGAAACAGCCGAGTGGTGCAATGGAAGCGTACTGGCCCATTAACCCTGATGTTCGTGGATCGAAATCCTGCTTTCCTAGTTGTTATAATGTAAGTGTTCCAATGTTTAGTGTTCTGGTATCAACTTGTGCTCGACTGAGAAACAATAGAGTGGTGCACTAGAGGCGTGTTGGGCCCATATCCCAGAGGTCCGTGGATCAATACCACGCTCTGCTAGTGTTTTTACACATGTGTTAGTGTTCAGTGTTCTAGTATCAACTTGTGCTTTAATAAGCAAGAGCAGAGTGGCTGAGTGGAAGCGTGCTGGCCCATATCCCAGAGCTCCTTGGATCAAAACCACGCTCTGCAGATATTTTAACTTTTAATGTTTCAGTGTTTAGTATTCTAGTATCAACTTGTGCTCGAATAGTCGAGAGCAGAGTGGCGCGGCGGAAGCTTGCTGGGCCCATAACCAAGATGTCCGTGGATCGAAACCACTCTCTGCTATTATTAGGTAGATTTTTTTAGAAAGCTAACTATTGCAATGGGTCCCATGTTTCGACTTCCGGAAAATTTCGACATATCTTCGCGTTTCACATCCCCCAGACCCCAAAACCACCGTCAGTTCAAAAGTTTATATATAATTTTTTACATAATATGTATCCCTATAAAATCTCGGTCGAGTTCGTTAATGGGCAAAATCGGTCAACGGGGGTAAAAATGGGGGCTTTTTTCGAAAAAGTGAAATATCGCTATAACTCTCTTAATACATGAAATATCGAATCCCTTCAAAGTTCATAATATGTGTCGGATAAGTGCCAAAAATTTATGTCAAATAAGTTTTTTGATAGCACCAACCATTGACCAAAGGGGTGGGAAAAAGTGGGTTTTTCGGGAAATATTAATCATATCTCTGTTAATAGGCACAACATCAAAACCGCACAAAATGGACAATATTACTCCAATAATTACCTAAAACTTTTGTCTAAAAGAATTTTTGATATGACCCACCATTACGCCACGGGGTGAACAAAATGATTTAAATTATAAGAAAATGCTAAGTGCCAAGAGAGGTTGCCATGACAACTTTACTTTTAATTGATAAGGGATGACCATCAGCAGTTGCTATGACAACGCCACTGCACGAGATCACATTCAGTTTTCATATGTCAGTGGGAAGCGACTTCGGTATCGGAACTGGTAGCATACTGAACTTCTATGCCCAAGGTCGCGGGTTCAAACCCGGCTGAAGTCGTCGGATTTACTAAGAGCGCTAAAAAACCTGAGTTTGCTTTCCTTCGGAGGGGAAGTTCCAACGTTCGTTGCGAGTTGCTGATTGAGGTGGCATCTAGTAGCCAAGTTCACAGCTAGGTGTCGTTGACGGCAGTATTTTAGGTAGATTTCATTAGAAAGCTAACTATTGCAATGGGTACCATGTTTCGATTTCCGGAAAATTTCCACATATCTTCGCGTTTCACATCCCCCAGACCCCAAAACCACCGTCAGTTCAAAAGTTTATATATAATTTATGTAATATATACGTATATATATGTATATCAGTTTCTTGTGGACACGATAACTGCCGTAATTTTGCACCAATCACTTTGAATTTTTTACCGAATATGTATACCCATAAAATCTCAGACGAGTTCGTTACTGGGCTAAATCGGTCGAAGGGGATGAAAATGGGGGACTTTTTTTTCGAAAAAATGAAATATTGCTATAACTCTCTTAATATGTGAAATATAGAATCCGTTCAAAGTTCATACTATGTGTCGGATAAAGCTCAGAAATTTATGTTTGAAACGTTTTTTTGATAGCACCAACCATTGACCAAAGGGGTGGGAAACATTTTTTTCGGGAAACATTAATCATATCTCTGTTAATAGGCACAATATCAAAACCGTACAAAATGGACAATATTCCCCTAATAATTACCTAAAACTTTTGTCTGAAAGAATTTTTGATATGAGCCACCATTACGCCAAGGGATGAGAAAAATGATTTCGGAATTGTAAGAAAATGCCAAGAGCTATCAGTGGTTGACATGGCAACACTACTAAATTGATGAGGGATGAGCCATCAGACGTTGCCATGACAACGCACTTGCGCGAGATCAGATTCAGATTTCCATCTGACTAAGTGTGATGCGGCTTCGGTGACTTAACTGGTAGCATGCTGAACTCCTATGCCCAAGGTCGCGGGTTCAAAGCCGGCCAAAGTCGTCAGATTTTCTAAGAGCGCTAAAAATCCCTCAGTATGCTTTCCTTTGGAGGGGAAGTTCCAACGTTCGTTGCGAGTTGCTGATTGCGGTGGCATCTAGTAGCCAAGTTCACAGTTAGGTGTCGTTGACGGTAGTATCTGGTAGCAACATAAGGAACTACTGCTTGAAATTGAGCGTCTGCATTCCTTACCTGAATTACAGACTAATACAGCTATCACAATTCACACCGTTTACCAGACAGATTCTACACTCACCCAAAGTTCACGGGGTTACATGACCACGTTGTCGCAGCCCCTAAACTGAGGAACCAACCAACATCTCTGAGGGAGATATAATTTTGCGTGAAGAAGTAACAGACCGTTACATAGTTACACATCAGTGTCGAAACTTTGCATAAGGACAGTGTGACCACAAGTATAAAAATGGACTCCAAATGACAAGAAGGTTACCGTCATCATAAGACAATAGAATGTTTAAAATATGCATAAAATGACGAAAAACAAAGTTAATTAATCTCCAATTATAAAATACTTTCACGCAATAAATGTGGTCTGATCCTTCTACGAAAACCTGCATATTCTGCCTATTTTCGACTATCCCCAAGTTTGTCTGGTGAAATCTACCTCCGCCTTCCGGCGTGCCGAGAGGACTTTTTTTTAAATTATAATGTGTCAGTGTTTCGTGTTCTAGTATCAACTTGTGCTCGAGTAAGAAACAGCAGAGTGGCGCTGTGGTAGCGTGCTGGGCCCATAACCCAGGGGTCCGTTGATCGAAACCACGTTCTGCTGGTATTATTACTTATAATGTTTCAGTGTTTAGTGTTCTAGTATCAGTTTGTGCTCGATCAAAAAGGAGCAGAGTGGCGCAGTGGAAACTTGGTGGACCTATAACCGAGAGGTCCGTGGATCGGAACCACGCTCTGCAAGTAAATTAACTTGTAATGTTTCAGTGTTCTAGTATCAACTTGTGCTCGAATAAGGAAGAGCAGAGTGGCGCAGTGGAAGCGTGGCGGGCTCATAACCCAGAGGTCCGTGGATCGAAACCACGCTCTGCTATTATTTTACTTTTAATGTGTCAGTGTATAGTGTTCCGGTATCAACTTGTGCTCTATTAAACAAAGAGCAGAGTGGCTCATTGGAAACGTGCTGGGCCCATAACCCCGAAGTCTGTGAATCGAAATCACACCCTAGGAGTATTTTTAGTTTGGTAATCCAATTGTAAGTATCCTAGTATCAAGTAGTTGCTTTTAAATTGTAACATCAGAGTAGCTTGCTGGGTCCAGAACACGGAGGTCACTGGATCGAAACCACGCTCTGCTAGTATTATTACTTATAATGTTTCAGTGTTTAGTGTTCTAGTATCAGTTTGTGCTCGATCAAAAAGGAGCAGAGTGGCGCAGTGGAAGCCCGGTGGACCTAAAACCCAGAGGTCCGTGGATCGAAACCACGCTCTGCAGTGTTCTAGTATCAACTTCTGGTCGAATAAGCAAGAGCAGAGTGGCGCAGTCGAAGCGTGCAGGCCCATATCCGATAGGTCCGTGGATCAAAACCAGGCTCTGCAAGTATTTTTACTTTTAATGTTTCAGCGTTTAGTATTCTAGTATCAACTTGTGCGCCAATAGGCAAGAGCAGATTGGCGCAGCGGAAGCATGCGGGGCCCATAACCCAGAGGTACGTGGATCGAAACCACGCACTGCTAGTATTTTTACTTATAATGTTGCTGTGTTTAGTGTTCTAGTTCAACTTGTGTTTGTATGATCAGGAACAGAGTGTAGCAGTGAAAAAGTGCTGGGCCCATAATCCGAAGGTCCGTTGATCGATACCACGCTCTCCTAGTTTGTTTACGTATAATGTGTTAGTGTTCAGTGTTTTAGTAACAACTTGTGTTCGAATGAGAATTTGCAGAGTGGCGCAGTGGAAGCCTGCTGGGCCTATAACCCGGAGGGCCGTGGATCGAAACCACGCTCTGCTAAATAATTTTACTTATAATGTGTCAGTGTTTGGTGTTCTAGTATCAACTTTTGCTCGAATCGGAAGGAGCTGAGTGGCGCACTGAAAGCGTGCTGGGCCCTTAACCCAGAGGTCCGTGGATCAAAACCAGGCACTGCTAGTATTTTTACTTATAATATTTCAGTGTATAGTGTTCTAGTATCAACTTGTGCTCATTCGAACCTGAGCAGATTGGCCCAGTGGAAGCCTGGTGGATCTATAAGCCAGAGCTCTGTGGATCGAAATTACGCCCTGCTTGTTGTTTTACATATAATGTGTCAGGGTTTAGTGTTCTAGTATCAATTTGTGCTAGAATAAGCAGGAGCAGACTGGCGCCATGGAAGCGTGCTGGGCCCATATTCGTGAGGTCCGTGGATCGAAACCACGCTCTGTAATTTTTTTACTTATAATGTGTCAGTGTTTACTGTTCTAGTATCAAATTGTGCTCGTATAAGCAAGAGCAGACTGGCGCCATGGAAGCGTGCTGGGCATATATTCGTGAGGTCCGTGGATCGAAACCACGCTCGGCTAGTTGTTATAATGTAAGTGTTCTAGTATGAACTTTTTGCTCGAATAGGCAAAGACAGAGTGGCGCGGTTTGAAGAGTGTTGGGGTCATAACCCACGGGTCTGTGGATCGAAACCACGTCTTGCTTGTTATTTTACTTATAATGTGTCAGGGTTAAGTGTTCTTGTATCAGCTTCTTGCTCGAAGACGCAAAGGCAAAGTGGACCAGTGGAAGCGTGCTGGGCCATTAACCCTGATGTCCGTGGATCGATACCGCGCTTTGCTAGTTGTTATAATGTAAGTATTCCAATGTTTAGTGTTCTAGTATCAAATTGTGCTCGAACCAGCAAGGGCATTGTGGCGCAGTGGCAGCGTGCTGGGCTCATAACCCTGAGATCCGTAGATCGAAACTGCGCTCTGCTAGAATATGTACTTTTGATGTGTCAGTGTTTAGTGTTCTGGTATCAACTTGTGCTCGAATAAGCAAAGATCAGAGTGGCGCATTGGAAGCGTCCTGGGCGCATAACCCAGTAGTCTGTGGATCAGAACCACACTCAGTGAGTATTTTTGGTATTCCAATTGTAAGTATTCTAGTATCAAGTTGTTGCTTTTAAATTGTAACATCAGGGTAGCTTTCCCGGCCCTTAACCCCGAAGTGCCTGGATCGATACCACGCTCTGCTACTATTTATACTTATAATGTGTCAGTGGCTTGCCACAGTGTGTGAGTGGTTATAGTGTCGGACTTCCAACCCCGAGATTGCAGGTTCGTCCCTGGTCGTGGGAAGAGATTTTTGATGGCGACAAAAATCACGACACTCATGTCATACGTTGTTGGCATGTTAAAGAACCCATTTGAATTCAGTAGGCCGTGTTCAATGGCAGAATTAATCTCGGGATTTTCCGCCAACACAAAGTTCCTCCATTCTCTACTTGAAAGCGCTGTAGTGTCAAGGAGTTTAGATATCTAACCTCCTTGACTTTCATAGCGTTCAAAGGAACGACGAAATTCGACATGCAAGCTACCCTCTGGGTGTCAGTTAACAAAGCTTGCACCAGGCACCCGAGGCCATACGATATTATATATATATATATATATATATATGTGTGTGTCAGTGTTGAGTCTTATAGTATCAACTTGTGCTCTTCTAAGGAAAGCAGAGTGGCGCAGTGGAAGCGTGCTGGGCCCATAACCCAGAGGTCCGTGTATCGAAACCACGTTCTGCTAAAATTTTTACATAAAATGTGTCAGTGTTTAGTGTTCTAGTATCAACTTGTGCTCGACTAACACGGAGCAGAGTGGCGCAGTGGAAGCCATGTGGATCTATAACCCTGAGGTCTTTGGATCCAAACAACGTTCTGCTAGTAATTTTACTTAAAATGTGCTAGTGATCAGTGTTCTAGTATCAACTTGTGCTCGACTCAGAAAGAGAAGAGTGGCGCAGTGGAAGCGTGCTGGGCCCTTAACCCAGAGGTCCGTGGATCGAAACCACGCCTTGCTATTATTTTTACTTACAATGTTTATGTGTTTAATGTTCTAGTATCAACTTGTGCTGGATTAAAAAGGAGCAGAGTGGCGCAGTGGAAGCTTGGTGGACATATAACTGAGAGGTCCGTGGATCGGAATCACGCTCTGCAAGTAATTTTACTTATAATGTGTTAGTGTTCAGTGTTCTAGTATCAACTTGTGCTGAATAAGCAAGAGCAGTGTGGCGCAGTGGAAGCGTGCTGGCCCATATCCCAGAGGTCTGTGCATCAAAACCACGCTCAGCAAGTATTTTTACTTTTAATGTTTCAGTGTTTAGTATTCTAGTATCAACTTGTGCTCCATTAAGCAAGTGCAGAGTGGCGCAGCGGAAGCCTGCTGGGCCCATGACCAAGAGGTCCGTGGATCGAAACCACTATCTGCTAGTATTTTTACTTATGATGTGTCAGTGTTTAGTGTTCTGGTATAAACTTGTGCTCGATTAAGCAAAGAGCAGAGTTGCGCAGTGGAAGCGTGCTGGGCCCATAACCCAGAGGTCCGTGGATTGAAACCACGCTCTGCTAGAATTTTTACTTATAATGTTTCAGTGTTTAGTGTTCTAGTATCAACTTATGCTCGATCAATCAGGAGCAGAATGGCACTGTGGAAGCCTTGTGGACCTATAACCCAGAGGCTCTTGGCTCGAAACCAGGCTCTGCTAGTAATTTTACTTATAATGTGTCAGTGTTTAGTGTTCTAGTATCAACTTGTGCTCGTATCAACAAGAGCAGAGTGGCTGAGTGGAAGCATGCTGGCCCATATCTCAGAGGTCCATGGATCAAAACCACGCTCTGCAGATATTTTTACTTTTAATGTTTCAGTGTTTGGTATTCTAGTATCAACTTGTGCTCAAACAGGGAAGAGCAGATTGGCGCAGCGGAAGCTTGCTGGGCAATTAACCACGAGGTCCGTAGATCGAAACCACTCTCTGCTAGTATTTTTACTTATAATGTGTCAGTGTTTAGTGTTCTAGTATCAAATTGTGCTCGAAACACTATGAGCAGGGTGGCGCACTAGAAGCCAGTTGGGCCCATAACCCAGAGGTACGTGGATTGATACCACGCTCTGCTCGTATTGTTACTCAGGTGTTAGTGTTCAGTCTTCTAGTATCAACTTGTGCACGAATAAGAAAGAGCAGAGTGGCGCAGTGGAAGCGTGCTGGGCCCATTACCAAGAGGTCCGTTAATCGAAACACGATCTGCTATTATTTTTACTTATAATGTTTCCGTGTTTAGTGTTCTAGTATCAAGTTGTGCTCGATTAAAAAGGAGCAGAGTGGCGCAGTGGAAGGTTGGTGGACCTACAACCGTGGGGTCCGTGGATCGGAACCACTCTCTGAAAGTAATTTTACTTATAATGTGTTAGTGTTCAGTGTTCTAGTATCAACTTGTGCTCGAATAAAAAGAGCAGTGTGGCGCGGCGGAAGCGTGCTGAGCTCATAACCCAGAGGTCCGTGGTTCGAAATCAGGCTCAGCTAGCATTTTACATTTAATGTGTCAGTGTTCAGTCTTCTAGTATCAACTTGTGCTTGATGAAGGAAGTGCGGACTGGCGCAGTGGAAGCGTTCTGGGCCCATAACCCAGAGGTCCGTGGATCGAAACCAGGCTCTGCTGGTTATTTTTCTTATAATGTGTCAGTGTTTATAGTGTTCTAGTATCAATTGGTGCTCGACTAAGCAAGAGTAGAGTGGCGCAGTGTAAGCATGCTGGCCACATAACTTAGTGGACTGTGGATCGAAACCACACTCTGTGAGTATTTTTATTATTCCAATTGTAAGAATTCTAGTATCAAGTTGTTTCTTTTAAATTGTAACATCAGAGTAGTTTGCTGGGCCCAGACCCCGGCGGTCCCTGGATCGAAACCACGCTCTGCTAGTATTTTTACTTATAATGTGTCAGTGTTGAGTGTTCTAGTATCAACTTGTGCTCGGCTAAGCAAGATCAGAGTGGCGCTGTGGAAGCGTGCTGGGCCCATAACCCAGAGGTCCGTGGATAGAAACCACGCTCTGCAAGTACCTTTACTTATAATGTGTCAGTGTTTAGTGTTCTAGTATCAACTTGTGCTGAATAAGCAAGAGCAGAGTGGCTGAGTGGAAGCGTGCTTTCCCATAACCCAGAGGTCCGTGGATCAAAACCACGCTCAGCAAGTATTTTTACTTTTAATGTTTCAGTGTTTAGTATTCTAGTATCAAATTGTGCTGGCTTAACATGGAGCTGAGTGGCGCAGTGGAAGCTTGGTGGACCTATAACCGAGGGGTCCGTGGATCGGAACCAAGCTCTGAAAGTTATTTTACTTATAATGTGTTAGTGTTCAGTGTTCTAGTATCAAATTGTGCTCGAATGTGAACGAGCAGAGTGGCGCGGTGGAAGCGTGCTGGGCTCATAGCCCAGAGGTCCGTGGATCGACACCAGACTCTGCTAGTATTTTATTTTATTGTGTCAGTGTTCAGTCTTCTAGTATCAACTTGTGCTCAAAGAAGAAAGAGCAGAGTGGCGCTGTGGAAGCGTGCTGGGCCCATAACCCAGAGGTCCGTGGATCGAAACCACGCTCTGCTAGTATTTTTACTTATAATGTGTCAGTGTTTAGTGTTCTGGTATCAACTTGTGCTCAATTAAGCAAAGAGCAGAGTTGCGCAGTGGAAGCGTGCTGGGCCCATAACCCAGAGGTCCGTGGATCGGAACCACGCTCTGCAATTTATTTTACATATAATGTGTAAGTGTTCAGTGTTCTAGTATCAACTTGTGCTGTGAAAAGACAGAGCAGAGTGGCGCAGTGGAAGCGTGCTGGGCTCATACCCCAGAGGTCCGTGGATCGAAACCACGCTCTGCTATTATTTTACTTTCAATGTGTCAATTTTTAGTGTTCTTGTATGAACTTGTGCTCGATTAAGCACCGAGCCGAGTTGCGGAGTGGTGGCGTGCTGGCCCATATCCCAGAGGTCCGTGGATCAAAACCACGCTCTGCTAGTATTTTTACTTATAATGTGTCAGTGTTTAGTGTTCTAGTATCAAATTGTGCCCGAAAAACTAAGAGCAGGGTGGCGCACTAGAAGCGTGTTGGGCCCATAACCCAGAGGTACGTGGATCGATACCACGCTCTGTTCGTATTGTTACTCATGTGTTAGTGTTCAGTCTTCTAGTATCAACTTGTGCACAATAAGAAAGTGTAGAGTGGCGCAGTGGAACCGTGCTGGGCCCATAACCCAGAGGTCCGTGGATCGAAACCACGCTCTGCTAATATTTTTACTTATAATGTTTCTGTGTTTAGTGTTCTAGTATCAACTTGTGATCGATTAAAAAGGTGTAGAGTGGCGCAGTGGAAGCTTGGTGAACCTATAACCGAGAGGTCCGTGGAACGGAACCACGCTCTGCTAGTTGTTTTTCTTATAACGTGTCAGTGTTTGGTGTTCAAGTATCTACTTGTGTTCGCTCACTCGGAGCAGAGTGGCGCAGTGGGAGACTTGTGGACCTATAACCCAGAGGTCCTTGGATCGAAACCACGCTCTGCAAGTAATTTTACTTATAATGTGTTAGAGTTCAGTGGTCAGGTATAAACTTGTGCTCGACTGAGGAACAATAGAGTGGCGCACTATAAGCGTGTTGGTGCCATGACGCAGAGGTCCGTGGATCGATACCCAGCTCTGCTAGTATTTTTACTCAGGTGTTAGTGTTCAGTTTTCTAGTATCAACTTGAGAATGAGCATAGTGGCGCAGAGGTAGCGTGCTGGGCCCATAACCAAGAGGTCCGTGGATCGAAGCACGCTCTGCTATTATTTTTACTTATATTGTTTCAGTGTTTAGTGTTCAAGTATCACCTTGTACTCTATTACCAGGAGCAGAGTGGCGCAGTGGAACCCTTGTGGATCTATAACCCAGAGGTCCTTGGATCGAAACCACTCACTGCTAGTATTTTTACTCATAATGTGTCAGTGTTTAGTGTTCTAGTATCAACTTGTGCTCGAAAAACGAAGAGCAGAGTGGCGCCCTGGAAGCGTGTGTGGCCCATAACCCAGAGGTACGTGGATCGATACCACGCTCTGCTCGTATTGATACTCAGGTGTTAGTGTTCAGTTTTCTAGTATCAACTTGAGAATGAGCATAGTGGCGCAGAGGTAGCGTGCTGGGCCCATAACCAAGAGGTCCGTGGATCGAAGCACGCTCTGCTATTATTTTTACTTATAATGTTTCTGTGTTTAGTGTTCTAGTATCAACTTGTGCTCGATTAAAAAGGTGCAGAGTGGCGCAGTGGAAGCTTGGTGGACCTATACCCGTGGGGTCCGTGGATCGGAACCACTCTCTGAAAGTAATTTTACTTATAATGTGTTAGTGTTCAGTGTTCTAGTATCAACTTGTGCTAGAATAAGAAAGAGCAGTGTGGCGCGGTGGAAGCGTGCTGAGCTCATAACCCAGAGGTCCGTGGTTCGAAATCAGGCTCAGCTAGCATTTTACTTTTAATGTGTCAGTGTTCTGTCTTCTAGTATCAACTTGTGCTCTATTAAGAGAGTGCAGACTGGCGCAGTGGAAGGGTGCTGGGCCTATAACCCAGAGGTCCGTGGATCGAAACCACGCTTTGCTACTATTTTTACTTATAATGTTTCTGTGTTTAGTGTTCTAGTATCAACTTGTGCTCGATTAAAAAAGGTGCAGAGTGGCGCAGTGGAAGCTTGGTGAACCTATAACCGAGAGGACCGTGGATCGGAACCACGCTCTGAAAGTAATTTTACTTATAATGTGTCAGTGTTTAGTGTTCTAGTATCATCTTGTGCTCGAATCAACAAGAGCAGAGTGGCTGAGTGGAAGCTTGCTGGCCCATATCCCAGAGTTCCGTGGATAAAAACCACGCTCTGCAGATATTTTTACTTTTAATGTTTCAGTGTTTAGTATTCTAGTATCAACTTGTGCTCAAATGGGCAAGAGCAGATTGGCGCAGCGGAAGCTTGCTGGGCAATTAACCAAGAGGTCCGTAGATCGAAACCACTCTCTGCTAGTATTTTTACTTATAATGTGTCAGTGTTTAGTGTTCTAGTATCAAATTGTGCTCGAAAAACTATGAGCAGGGTGGCGCACTAGAAGCCTGTTGGGCCCATAACCCAGAGGTACGTGGATTGATACCACGCTCAGCTCGTATTGTTACTCAGGTGTTAGTGTTCAGTCTTCTAGTATCAACTTGTGCACGAATAAGAAAGAGCAGAGTGGCGCAGTGGAAGCGTGCTGGGCCCATTACCAAGAGGTCCGTTGATCGAAACACGATCTGCTATTATTTTTACTTATAATGTTTCCGTGTTTAGTGTTCTAGTATCAAGTTGTGCTCGATTAAAAAGGAGCAGAGTGGCGCAGTGGAAGCTTGGTGGACCTATAACCGTGGGGTCCGTGGATCGGAACCACTCTCTGAAAGTAATTTTACTTATAATGTGTTAGTGTTCAGTGTTCTAGTATCAACTTGTGCTCGAATAAAAAAGAGCAGTGTGGCGCGGCGGAAGCGTGCTGAGCTCATAACCCAGAGGTCCGTGGTTCGAAATCAGGCTCAGCTAGCATTTTACATTTAATGTGTCAGTGTTCAGTCTTCTAGTATCAACTTGTGCTTGATGAAGGAAGTGCGGACTGGCGCAGTGGAAGCGTTCTGGACCCATAACCCAGAGGTCCGTGGATCGAAACCAGACTCTGCTGGTTATTTTTCTTATAATGTGTCAGTGTTTATAGTGTTCTAGTATCAATTGGTGCTCGACTAAGCAAGTGTAGAGTGGCGCAGTGTAAGCATGCTGGCCACATAACTTAGTGGACTGTGGATCGAAACCACACTCTGTGAGTATTTTTAATATTCCAATTGTAAGTAATCTAGTATCAAGTTGTTTCTTTTAAATTGTAACATCAGAGTAGTTTGCTGGGCCCAGACCCCGGCGGTCCCTGGATCGAAACCACGCTCTGCTAGTATTTTTACTTATAATGTGTCAGTGTTGAGTGTTCTAGTATCAACTTGTGCTCGGCTAAGCAAGATCAGAGTGGCGCAGTGGAAGCGTGCTGGGCCCATAACCCAGAGGTCCGTGGATCGAAACCACGCTCTGCAAGTACCTTTACTTATAATGTGTCAGTGTTTAGTGTTCTAGTATCAACTTGTGCTGAATAAGCAAGAGCAGAGTGGCGCAGTAGAAGCTTGCTGGCCTATATCCCAGTGGTCCGTGGATCAAAACCACGCTCAGCAAGTATTTTTACTTTTAATGTTTCAGTGCTTAGTATTCTAGTATCAAATTGTGCTCGCTTAACATGGAGCTGAGTGGCGCAGTGGAAGCTTGGTGGACCTATAACCGAGGGGTCCGTGGATCGGAACCAAGCTCTGAAAGTTATTTTACTTATAATGTGTTAGTGTTCAGTGTTCTAGTATCAAATTGTGCTCGAATGCGAACCAGCAGAGTGGCGCGGTGGAAGCGTGCTGGGCTCATAGCCCAGAGGTCCGTGGATCGACACCAGACTCTGCTAGTATTTTACTTTTATTGTGTCAGTGTTCAGTCTTCTAGTATCAACTTGTGCTCAAAGAAGAAAGAGCAGAGTGGCGCTGTGGAAGCGTGCTGGGCCCATAACCCAGAGGTCCGTGGATCGAAACCACGCTCTGCTAGTATTTTTACTTATAATGTGTCAGTGTTTAGTGTTCTGGTATCAACTTGTGCTCAATAAAGCAAAGAGCAGAGTTGCGCAGTGGAAGCGTGCTGGGCCCATAACCCAGAGGTCCGTGGATCGGAACCACGCTCTGCAATTTATTTTACATATAATGTGTAAGTGTTCAGTATTCTAGTATCAACTTGTGCTGTGAAAAGAAAGAGCAGAGTGGCGCAGTGGAAGCGTGCTGGGCTCATAACCCAGAGGTCCGTGGATCGAAACCACGCTCTGCTATTATTTTACTTTCAATGTGTCAATTTTTAGTGTTCTTGTATGAACTTGTGCTCGATTAAGCACCGAGCAGAGTTGCGCAGTGGAGGCGTGCTGGCCCATATCCCAGAGGTCCGTGGATCAAAACCACTCTCTGCTAGTATTTTTACTTATAATGTGTCAGTGTTTAGTGTTCTAGTATCAAATTGTGCCCGAAAAACTAAGAGCAGGGTGGCGCACTAGAAGCGTGTTGGGCCCATAACCCAGAGGTACGTGGATCGATACCACGCTCTGCTCGTATTGTTACTCATGTGTTAGTGTTCAGTCTTCTAGTATCAACTTGTGCACGAATAAGGAAGTGTAGAGTGGCGCAGTGGAACCGTGCTGGGCCCATAACCAAGAGGTCCGTGGATCGAAACCACGCTCTGCTAATATTTTTACTTATAATGTTTCTGTGTTTAGTGTTCTAGTATCAACTTGTGATCGATTAAAAAGGTGTAGAGTGGCGCAGTGGAAGCTTGGTGAACCTATAACCGAGAGGTCCGTGGAACGGAACCACGCTCTGCTAGTTGTTTTTCTTATAACGTGTCAGTGTTTGGTGTTCAAGTATCTACTTGTGTTCGCTCACTCGGAGCAGAGTGGCGCAGTGGAAGAATTGTGGACCTATAACCCAGAGGTCCTTGGATCGAAACCACGCTCTGCAAGTAATTTTACTTATAATGTGTTAGAGTTCAGTGGTCAGGTATAAACTTGTGCTCGACTGAGGAACAATAGAGTGGCGCACTATAAGCGTGTTGGTGCCATGACGCAGAGGTCCGTGGATCGATACCCAGCTCTGCTAGTATTTTTACTCATGTGTTAGTGTTCAGTGTTCTATTATCAACTTGTGCTCGAATAAGAAAGAGCAGAGTGTCGCAGTGGAGGCATGCTGGGCCCATAACCCAGAGGTCCGTGGATCGAAACCACGCTCTGCTAATATTTTTACTTATAATGTTTCTGTGTTTAGTGTTCTAGTATCAACTTGTGACCGATTAAAAAGGTGTAGAGTGGCGCAGTGGAAGCTTGGTGAACCTATAACCGAGAGGTCCGTGGATCGGAACCACGCTCTGAAAGTAATTTCACTCATAATGTGTTAGTGTTCAGTGTTCTAGTACCAACTTCTTCTCGAATAAGATGGTGCAGAGTGGCGCAGTGGAGGCATGCTGGGCCCATAACCCAGAGGTCCGTGGATCGAAACCACGCTCTGCTAATATTTTTACTTATAATGTTTCTGTGTTTAGTGTTCTAGTATCAACTTGTGACCGATTAAAAAGGTGTAGAGTGGCGCAGTGGAAGCTTGGTGAACCTATAACCCAGAGGTCCGTGGATCGAAACCACGCTCTGCTAGTATTTTTAGTTATAAAGTTTCAGTGTTTAGTGTTCACGTATCACCTTGTGCTCTATTACCAGGAGCTGAGTGGCGCAGTGGAACACTTGTGGATCTATAACCCAGAGGTCCTTGGATCGAAACCACTCTCTGCTAATATCTTTACTCATAATGTGTCAGTGTTTAGTGTTCTAGTATCAACTTGTGCTCGAAAAACGAAGAGCAGAGTGGCGCCCTGGAAGCGTGTGTGGCCCATAACCCAGAGGTACGTGGATCGATACCACGCTCTGCTCGTATTGATACTCAGGTGTTAGTGTTCAGTGTTCTAGTATCAACTTGAGAATGAGCATAATGGCGCAGAGGAAGCGTGCTGGGCCCATAACCAAGAGGTCCGTGGATCGAAACACGCTCTGCTAGTATTTTTACTTATAATGTTTCTGTGTTTAGTGTTCTATTATCAACTTGTGCTCGATTAAAAAGGAGGAGAGTGGTGCAATGGAAGCTTGGTGGACCTATAACCGAGAGGTCCGTGGATCGGAACCACGCTCTGAAAGTAATTTCACTCATAATGTGTTAGTGTTCAGTGTTCTAGTATCAACTTTTTCTCGAATAAGATGGTGCAGAGTGGCGCAGTGGAAGCGTGCTGGGCCCATAACTCAGAGGTCCGTGGATCGAAACCACGCTCTGCTATTATTTTTACATAAAATGTGTCAGTGGTTAGTGTTCTAGTATCAACTTGTGCTCGAATTACAAGGAGCAGAGTGGCACAGTGGAAGTTTGGTGGACCTATAACCGAGAGATCCTTTATTCAAAACCACGCTCTGGAAGTAATTTTACTTATAATGTGTTAGTGTTCAGTGTTTTAGTATCAACATGTGCTCGAATAAAGAGTAGCAGAGTGGCGCAGTGGAAGCGTGCTGGGCCCAAAACCCAGAGGTCCGTGGATCGAAACCACGCTCTGCTAGTATTTTTAGTTATAATGTTTCAGTGTTTAGTGTTCAAGTATCACCTTGTGCTCTATAACCAGGAGCAGAGTGGCGCAGTGGAACCCTTGTGGATCTATAACCCAGAGGTCCTTGGATCGAAACCACTCACTGCTAGTATTTTTACTCATAATGTGTCAGTGTTTAGTGTTCTAGTATCAACTTGTGCTCGAAAAACGAAGAGCAGAGTGGCGCCCTGGAAGCGTGTGTGGCCCATAACCCAGAGGTACGTGGATCGATACCACGCTCTGCTCGTATTGATACTCAGGTATTAGTGTTCAGTTTTCTAGTATCAACTTGAGAATGAGCATAGTGGCGCAGAGGTAGCGTGCTGGGCCCATAACCAAGAGGTCCGTGGATCGAAGCACGCTCTGCTATTATTTTTACTTATAATGTTTCTGTGTGTAGTGTTCTAGTATCAACTTGTGCTCGATTAAAAAGGTGCAGAGTGGCGCAGTGGAAGCTTGGTGGACCTATAACCGTGGGGTCCGTGGATCGGAACCACTCTCTGAAAGTAATTTTACTTATAATGTGTTAGTGTTCAGTGTTCTAGTATCAACTTGTGTTAGAATAAGAAAGAGCAGTGTGGCGCGGTGGAAGCGTGCTGAGCTCATAACCCGGAGGTCCGTGGTTCGAAATCAGGCTCAGCTAGCATTTTACTTTTAATGTGTCAGTGTTCTGTCTTCTAGTATCAACTTGTGCTCTATTAAGAAAGTGCAGACTGGCGCAGTGGAAGCGTGCTGGGCCGATAACCCAGAGGTCCGTGGATCGAAACCACGCTTTGCTAGTATTTTTACTTATAATGTTTCTGTGTTTAGTGTTCTAGTATCAACTTGTGCTCGATTAAAAAGTTGCAGAGTGGCGCAGTGGAAGCTTGGTGAACCTATAACCGAGAGGACCGTGGATCGGAACCACGCTCTGAAAGTAATTTTACTTATAATGTGTCAGTGTTTAGTGTTCTAGTATCATCTTGTGCTCGAATCAACAAGAGCAGAGTGGCTGAGTGGAAGCTTGCTGGCCCATATCCCAGAGTTCCGTGGATCAAAACCACGCTCTGCAGATATTTTTACTTTTAATGTTTCAGTGTTTAGTATTCTAGTATCAACTTGTGCTTAAATAGGCAAGAGCAGATTGGCGCAGCGGAAGCTTGCTGGGCAATTAACCAAGAGGTCCGTAGATCGAAACCACTCTCTGCTAGTATTTTTACTTATAATGTGTCAGTGTTTAGTGTTCTAGTATCAAATTGTGCTCGAAAAACTATGAGCAGGGTGGCGCACTAGAAGCCTGTTGGGCCCGTAACCCAGAGGTACGTGGATTGATACCACGCTCAGCTCGTATTGTTACTCAGGTGTTAGTGTTCAGTCTTCTAGTATCAACTTGTGCACGAATAAGAAAGAGCAGAGTGGCGCAGTGGAAGCGTGCTGGGCCCATTACCAAGAGGTCCGTTGATCGAAACACGATCTGCTATTATTTTTACTTATAATGTTTCCGTGTTTAGTGTTCTAGTATCAAGTTGTGCTCGATTAAAAAGGAGCAGAGTGGCGCAGTGGAAGCTTGGTGGACCTATAACCGTGGGGTCCGTGGATCGGAACCACTCTCTGATAGTAATTTTACTTATAATGTGTTAGTGTTCAGTGTTCTAGTATCAACTTGTGCTCGAATAAAAAAGAGCAGTGTGGCGCGGCGTAAGCGTGCTGAGCTCATAACCCAGAGGTCCGTGGTTCGAAATCAGGCTCAGCTAGCATTTTACATTTAATGTGTCAGTGTTCAGTCTTCTAGTATCAACTTGTGCATGATGAAGGAAGTGCGGACTGGCGCAGTGGAAGCGTTCTGGGCCCATATCCCAGAGGTCCGTGGATCGAAACCAGACTCTGCTGGTTATTTTTCTTATAATGTGTCAGTGTTTATAGTGTTCTAGTATCAATTGGTGCTCGAATAAGCAAGAGTAGAGTGGCGCAGTGGAAGCGTGCTGGCCCCATAACTTAGTGGACTGTGGATCGAAACCACACTCTGTGAGTATTTTTATTATTCCAATTGTAAGTATTCTAGTATCAAGTTGTTTCTTTTAAATTGTAACATCAGAGTAGTTTGCTGGGCCCAGACCCCGGCGGTCCCTGGATCGAAACCACGCTCTGCTAGTATTTTTACTTATAATGTGTCAGTGTTGAGTGTTCTAGTATCAACTTGTGCTCGGCTAAGCAAGATCAGAGTGGCGCAGTGGAAGCGTGCTGGGCCCATAACCCAGAGGTCCGTGGAACGAAACCACTCTCTGCAAGTACCTTTACTTATAATGTGTCAGTGTTTAGTGTTCTAGTATCAACTTGTGCTGAATAAGCAAGAGCAGAGTGGCGCTGTAGAAGCTTGCTGGCCTATATCCCAGTGGTCCGTGGATCAAAGCTACGCTCAGCAAGTATTTTTACTTTTAATGTTTCAGTGTTTAGTATTCTAGTATAAACTTTTGCCCGAATAAGCTAATGCAGAGTGGCGCAGCGGAAGCTTGCTGGGCCCATAACCAAGAGGTCCATGGATCGAAACCTCTATCTGCTAGTATTGTTACTTATAATGTGTCAGCGTTTAGTGTTCTAGTATCAACTTGTACACTATTAGCAAGGAGCAGAGTGGCACAGTGGAAGATTGTTGGATCTATAACCCAGAGGTCCTTGGATCGAAACCACGCTCTGCTAGTACTTTTAAATATAATGTGTTAGTTTTCAGTATTCTAGTATCAACTTGTGCTCGAATAAGCAACGAGCAGAGTTGCGCAGTGGAAGCGTGCTGGGCCCATAACCCAGAGGACCGTGGATTGAAACCACGCTCTGCTAAAATTTTTACTTATAATGTGTCAGTGTTTAGTGTTCTAGTAACAACTTGTGCTCTATCAATCAGGAGCAGAGTGGCGCAGTGGAAGCCTTGAGGACCTATAACCCAGAGGTTCTTGGCTCGAAACCAGGCTCTGCTTAGTAATTTTACTTATAATGTGTCAGTGTTTAGTGTTCTAGTATCTACTTGTGCTCGAATCAATAAGAGCAGAGTGGCTGAGTGGAAGCGTGCTGGCCCAAAACCCAGAGGTCCGTGGATCAAAACCACGCTCAGCAAGTATTTTTACTTTTAATGTTTCAGTGTTTAGTATTCTAGTATCAAATTGTGCTCGCTTAACATGGAGCTGAGTGGCGCAGTGGAAGCTTGGTGGACCTATAACCGAGGGGTCCGAGGATCGGAACCAAGCTCTGAAAGTTATTTTACTTATAATGTGTTAGTGTTCAGTGTTCTAGTATCAAATTGTGCTCGAATGTGAACGAGCAGAGTGGCGCGGTGGAAGCGTGCTGGGCTCATAGCCCAGAGGTCCGTGGATCGACACCAGACTCTGCTAGTATTTTACTTTTATTGTGTCAGTGTTCAGTCTTCTAGTATCAACTTGTGCTCAAAGAAGAAAGAGCAGAGTGGCGCTGTGGAAGCGTGCTGGGCCCATAACCCAGAGGTCCGTGGATCGAAACCACGCTCTGCTAGTATTTTTACTTATAATGTGTCAGTGTTTAGTGTTCTGGTATCAACTTGTGCTCAATTAAGCAAAGAGCAGAGTTGCGCAGTGGAAGCGTGCTGGGCCCATAACCCAGAGGTCCGTGGATCGGAACCACGCTCTGCAATTTATTTTACATATAATGTGTAAGTGTTCAGTGTTCTAGTATCAGCTTGTGCTGTGAAAAGAAAGAGCAGAGTGGCGCAGTGGAATCGTGCTGGGCTCATAACCCAGAGGTCCGTGGATCGAAACCACGCTCTGCTATTATTTTACTTTCAATGTGTCAATTTTTAGTGTTCTTGTATGAACTTGTGCTCGATTAAGCACCGAGCCGAGTTGCGCAGTAGAGGCGTGCTGGCCCATATCCCAGATGTCCGTGGATCAAAGCCACTCTCTGCTAGTATTTTTACTTATAATGTGTCAGTGTTTAGTGTTCTAGTATCAAATTGTGCCCGAAAAACTAAGAGCAGGGTGGCGCACTAGAAGCGTGTTGGGCCCATAACCCAGAGGTACGTGGATCGATACCACGCTCTGCTCGTATTGTTACTCATGTGTTAGTGTTCAGTCTTCTAGTATCAACTTGTGCACGAATAAGAAAGTGTAGAGTGGCGCAGTGGAACCGTGCTGGGCCCATAACCCAGAGGTCCGTGGATCGAAACCACGCTCTGCTAATATTTTTACTTATAATGTTTCTGTGTTTAGTGTTCTAGTATCAACTTGTGACCGATTAAAAAGGTGTAGAGTGGCGCAGTGGAAGCTTGGTGAACCTATAACCGAGAGGTTCGTGGATCGGAGCCACGCTCTGAAAGTAATTTCACTCATAATGTGTTAGTGTTCAGTGTTCTAGTATCAACTTTTTCTCGAATAAGATGGTGCAGAGTGGCGCAGTGGAAGTGTGCTGGGCCCATAACTCAGAGGTCCGTGGATCGAAACCACGCTCTGCTATTATTTTTACTTATAATGTGTCAGTGTTTAGTGTTCTAGTATCAAATTGTGCTCGAAAAACTATGAGCAGGGTGGCGCACTAGAAGCCTGTTGGGCCCATAACCCAGAGGTACGTGGATTGATACCACACTCAGCTCGTATTGTTACTCAGGTGTTAGTGTTCAGTCTTCTAGTATCAACTTGTGCGCGAATAAGAAAGAGCAGAGTGGCGCAGTGGAAGCGTGCTGGGCCCATTACCAAGAGGTCCGTTGATCGAAACACGATCTGCTATTATTTTTACTTATAATGTTTCCGTGTTTAGTGTTCTAGTATCAAGTTGTGCTCGATTAAAAAGGAGCAGAGTGGCGCAGTGGAAGCTTGGTGGACCTATAACCGTGGGGTCCGTGGATCGGAACCACTCTCTGAAAGTAATTTTACTTATAATGTGTTAGTGTTCAGTGTTCTAGTATCAACTTGTGCTCGAATAAAAAAGAGCAGTGTGGCGCGGCGGAAGCTTGCTGAGCTCATAACCCAGAGGTCCGTGGTTCGAAATCAGGCTCAGCTAGCATCTTACATTTAATGTGTAAGTGTTCAGTCTTCTAGTATCAACTTGTGCATGATGAAGGAAGTGCGGACTGGCGCAGTGGAAGCGTGCTGGCCCCATAACTTAGTGGACTGTGGATCGAAGCCACACTCTGTGAGTATTTTTATTATTCCAATTGTAAGTATTCTAGTATCAAGTTGTTTCTTTTAAGTTGTAACATCAGAGTAGTTTGCTGGGCCCAGACCCCGGCGGTCCCTGGATCGAAACCACGCTCTGCTAGTATTTTTACTTATAATGTGTCAGTGTTGAGTGTTCTAGTATCAACTTGTGCTCGGCTAAGCAAGATCAGAGTGGCGCAGTGGAAGCGTGCTGGGCCCATAACCCAGAGGTCCGTGGATCGAAACCACGCTCTGCAAGTTCCTTTACTTATAATGTGTCAGTGTTTAGTGTTCTAGTATCAACTTGTGCTGAATAAGCAAGAGCAGAGTGGCGCAGTAGAAGCTTGCTGGCCTATATCCCAGTGGTCCGTGGATCAAAGCTACGCTCAGCAAGTATTTTTACTTTTAATGTTTCAGTGTTTAGTATTCTAGTATAAACTTTTGCCCGAATAAGCTAATGCAGGGTTGCGCAGCGGAAGCTTGCTGGGCCCATAACCAAGAGGTCCATGGATCGAAACCTCTATCTGCTAGTATTTTTACTTATAATGTGTCAGCGTTTAGTGTTCTAGTATCAACCTGTACACTATTAACAAGGAGCAGAGTGGCACAGTGGAAGATTGGTGGATCTATAACCCAGAGGTCCTTGGATCGAAACCACGCTCTGCTAGTACTTTTAAATATAATGTGTTAGTTTTCAGTATTCTAGTATCAACTTGTGCTCGAATAAGCAACGAGCAGAGTTGCGCAGTGGAAGCGTGCTGGGCCCATAACCCAGAGGTCCGTGGCTTGAAACCACGCTCTGCTAAAATTTTTACTTATAATGTGTCAGTGTTTAGTGTTCTAGTAACAACTTGTGCTCGATCAATCAGGAGCAGAGTGGCGCAGTGGAAGCCTTGAGGACCTATAACCCAGAGGTTCTTGGCTCGAAACCAGGCTCGGCTAGTAATTTTACTTATAATGTGTCAGTGTTTAGTGTTCTAGTATCTACTAGTGCTCGAATCAATAAGAGCAGAGTGGCTGAGTGGAAGCGTGCTGGCCCATAACCCAGAGGTCCGTGGATCAAAACCACGCTCAGCAAGTATTTTTACTTTTAATGTTTCAGTGTTTAGTATTCTAGTATCAAATTGTGCTCGCTTAACATGGAGCTGAGTGGCGCAGTGGAAGCTTGGTGGACCTATAACCGAGGGGTCCGTGGATCGGAACCAAGCTCTGAAAGTTATTTTACTTATAATGTGTTAGTGTTCAGTGTTCTAGTATCAAATTGTGCTCGAATGTGAACGAGTAGAGTGGTGCGGTGGAAGCGTGCTGGGCTCATAGCCCAGAGGTCCGTGGATCGACACCAGACTCTGCTAGTATTTTACTTTTATTGTGTCAGTGTTCAGTCTTCTAGTATCAACTTGTGCTCAAAGAAGAAAGAGCAGAGTGGCGCTGTGGAAGCTTGCTGGGCCCATAACCCAGAGGTCCCTGGATCGAAACCACGCCCTGCTAGCATTTTTACTTATAATGTGTCAGTGTTTAGTGTTCTGGTATCAACTTGTGCTCAATTAAGCAAAGAGCTGAGTTGCGCAGTGGAAGCGTGCTGGGCCCATAACCCAGAGGTCCGTGGATCGGAACCACGCTCTGCAATTAATTTTACATATAATGTGTAAGTGTTCAGTGTTCTAGTATCAACTTGTGCTGTGAAAAGAAAGAGCAGAGTGGCGCAGTGGAAGCGTGCTGGGCTCATAACCCAGAGGTCCGTGGATCGAAACCACGCTCTGCTATTATTTTACTTTCAATGTGTCAATTTTTAGTGTTCTTGTATGAACTTGTGCTCGATTAAGCACCGAGCCGAGTTGCGCAGTGGAGGCGTGCTGGCCCATATCCCAGAGGTCCGTGGATCAAAACCACTCTCTGCTAGTATTTTTACTTATAATGTGTCAGTGTTTAGTGTTCTAGTATCAAATTGTGCTCGAAAAACTAAGAGCAGGGTGGCGCACTAGAAGCGTGTTGGGCCCATAACCCAGAGGTACGTGGATCGAAACCACGCTCTGCTAATATTTTTACTTATAATGTTTCTGTGTTTAGTGTTCTAGTATCAACTTGTGATCGTTTAAAAAGGTGTAGAGTGGCGCAGTGGAAGCTTGGTGAACCTATAACCGAGAGGTCCGTGGAACGGAACCACGCTCTGCTAGTTGCTTTTCTTATAACGTGTCAGTGTTTGGTGTTCAAGTATCAACTTGTGTTCGATCACTCGGAGCAGAGTGGCGCAGTGGAAGACTTGTGGACCTATAACCCAGAGGTCCTTGGATCGAAACCACGCTCTGCAAGTAATTTTACTTATAATGTGTTAGAGTTCAGTGGTCAGGTATAAACTTGTGCTCGACTGAGGAACAATAGATTGGCGCACTATAAGCGTGTTGGAGCCATGACGCAGAGGTCCGTGGATCGATACCCAGCTCTGCTAGTATATTTACTCATGTGTTAGTGTTCAGTGTTCTATTATCAACTTGTGCTCGAATTAGAGAGAGCAGAGTGGCGCAGTGGAAGCATGCTGGGCCCATAACCCAGAAGTCCGTGGATCGAAACCACGTTCTGCTATTACTTTTACATAAAATGTGTCAGTGTTTAGTGTTCTAGTACCAACTTGTGCTCGATTATCAGGGAGCAGAGTGGAGCAGTGGAAGACTTGTGGACCTATAACCCAGAGGTCCGTGGATCGAAACGACGCTCTACAAGTAACTTTACTTATAATATATAGGTGTTCTAGCATCAACTTCTGGTCGAATAAGCAAGAGCTGAGTGGCGCAGTGGAAGCGTGCTGGCCCATATCCCAGAGGTCCATGGATCAAAACCAGTCTCTGCAAGAATTTTTACTTTTAATGTTTCAGTATTTAGTATTCTAGTATCAATTTGTGCTCGCTTAACTTGGAGCTGAGTGGCGCAGTGGAAGCTTGGTGGACCTATAACCGAGGGGTCCGTGGATCGGAACCAAGCTCTGAAAGTTATTTTACTTATAATGCGTTAGTGTTCAGTGTTCTAGTTTCAACTTGTGCTCGAATGTGAACGAGCAGAGTGGCGCGGTGGAAGCGTGCTGGGCTCATAGCCCAGAGGTCCGTGGATCGACACCAGACTCTGCTAGTATTTTACTTTTATTGTGTCAGTGTTCAGTCTTCTAGTATCAACTTGTGCTCAAAGAAGAAAGGGCAGAGTGGCGCAGTGGAAGCGTGCTGGGCCCATAACCCAGAGGTCCGTGGATCGAAACCACGCTCTGCTAGTATTTTTACTTATAATGTTTCTGTGTTTAGTGTTCTATTATCAACTTGTGCTCGATTAAAAAGGAGGAGAGTGGCGCAATGGAAGCTTGGTGGACCTATAACCGAGAGGTCCGTGGACCGGAACCACGCTCTGAAAGTAATTTCACTCATAATGTGTTAGTGTTCAGTGTTCTAGTATCAACTTTTTCTCGAATAAGATGGTGCAGAGTGGCGCAGTGGAAGCGTGCTGGGCCCATAAATCAGAGGTCCGTGGATCGAAACCACGCTCTGCTATTATTTTTACATAAAATGTGTCAGTGTTTAGTGTTCTAGTATCAACTTGTGCTCGAATTACAAGGAGCAGAGTGGCGCAGTGGAAGTTTGGTGGACCTATAACCGAGAGATCCTTTAATCGAAACCACGCTCTGCAAGTAATTTTACTTATAATGTGTTAGTGTTCAGTCTTTTAGTATCAACATGTGCTCGAATGAAAAATAGGAGAGTGGCGCAGTGGAAGCGTGCTGGGCCCAAAACCCAGACGTCCGTGGATCGAAACCACGCTCTGCTAGTATTTTTAGTTATAATGTTTCAGTGTTTAGTGTTCAAGTATCACCTTGTGCTCTATTACCAGGAGCAGAGTGGCGCAGTGGAACCCTTGTGGATCTATAACCCAGAGGTCCTTGGATCGAAACCACTCTCTGCTAGAATTTTTACTCATAATGTGTCAGTGTTTAGTGTTCTAGTATCAACTTGTTCTCGAATTACAAGGAGCAGAGTGGCACAGTGGAAGTTTGGTGGACCTATAACCGAGAGATCCTTTAATCGAAACCACGCTCTGCAAGTAATTTTACTTATAATGTGTTAGTGTTCAGTGTTTTAGTATCAACATGTGCTCGAATGAATAATAGCAGAGTGGCGCCCTGGAAGCGTGTATGGCCCATAACCCAAAGGTACGTGGATCGATACCACGCTCTGCTCGTATTGATACTCAGGTGTTAGAGTTCAGTGTTCTAGTATCAACTTGAGAATGAGCATAGTGGCGCAGAGGAAGCGTGCTGGGCCCATAACCCAGGGGTCCGTGGATCGAATCCACGCTCATTAAGTTTATTTACTTATAATGTGTCAGTGATTAGTGTTCTAGTATCAACTTGTGCTGAATAAGCACGAGCAGAGTGGCGCAGTGGAAGCGTGCTGGCCCATATCCCAGATGTCCTTGGATCGAAACCACGCTGTGCAAGTGTTTTTACTAATAATGTGTTAGTGTTCAGTGTTCTAGTATCAACTTCTGGTCGAATAAGCAAGAGCAGAGTGGCGCAGTAGAAGCGTGCTGGCCCATATCCGAGAGGTCCGTGGATCAAAACCAGTCTCTGCAAGTAAATCTACTTTTAATGTTTCAGTGTTTAGTATTCTAGTATCAACTTGTGCTTGATTAACAAGGAGCAGAGTGGCGCAGTGGAAGCTTGGTGGACGTATAACCGAGGGGGCCGTGGATCGGAACCACGCCCTGAAAGTATTTATACTCATAATGTGTTAGTGTTCAGTGTTCTAGTATCAACTTGTGCACGAGTAAGATACGGCAGAGTGGCGCAGTGGCAGCGTGCTGGGCCCTTAACCCAGAGGTCCGTGAATCGAAACCACGTTCTGCTAGAATTTTGACTTATAATGTTTCAGTGTTTAGTGTTCTAGTATCAACTTTTGCTCGATCAATCAGGAGCAGAGTGGTGCAGTGGAAGCCTTGTGGACCTATAACCCAGAGGTCCTTGGCTCGAAACCAGACTCTGCTAGTAATTTCACTTATAATGTCTTAGTGTTCAGAGTTCTAGTATCAAATTGTGCTCGAATAAGCAAGAGCAGAATGGTGCAATGGAAGCGTGCTGGGCCATTAACCCTGATGTCCGAGGATCGAAACCGCGCTCTGCTAGTTGTTATAATGTAAGTGTTCCAATGTTTAGTGTTCTCGTATCAAGCGTGCTGGGCCCATAACCCAGAGGTCCGTGGATCGAAACCGCGCTCTGCAAGTATTATTACTTATAATGTGTTAGTTTTCAGTGTTCTAGTATCAACTTGTGCGCGAGTAAGATACAGCAGAGTGGCGCAGTGGTAGCGTGCTGGGCCCTTAACCCACAGGTCCGTGAATCGAAACCGCGTTCTGCTAGAATTTTTACTTATAATGTTTCAGTGTTTAGTGTTCTAGTAACAACTTTTGCTCGATCAACCAGGAGCAGTGTGGTGCAGTGGAAGCCTTGTGGACCTATAACCCAGAGGTCCTTGGCTCGAAACCAGACTCTTCTAGTAATTTTACTTATAATGTGTCAGTGTTTAGTGTTCTAGATCAACTTGTGCTTGATTAAAAAGGAGCAGAGTGGGTGAGTGGAAGCGTGCTGGCCCATATTCCAGTGGTCCGTAGATCAAAACCACGCTCTGCCGATATTTTTACTTTTATTGTTTCAGTGTTTAGTATTCTAGTATCAACTTGTGCTCAAATAGGCAAGAGCAGATTGGCGCAGCGGAAGCTTGCTGGGCCTTTAACCAAGAGGTCCGTGGATCGAAACCACTCCCGGCTAGTATTTTTACTTATAATGTGACAGTGTTTAGTGTTCTAGTATCAACTTGTGCTCGAAAGACGAAGAGCAGAGTGGCGCCCTGGAAGCGTGTTGGGCCCATAACCCAGAGGTACGTGGATCGAAACTACGCTCAGCAAGTATTTTTACCATTAATGCTTCAGTGTTTAGTGTTCTAGTATCAACTTGTGACCGATTAAAAAGGAGCACAGTGGCGCAGTGGAAGCTTGGTGGGCTTATAACTGCGAGGTCCGTGGATCGGAACCACTCTCTGCAAGTGATTTTACTTATAATGTGTTAGTGTTCAGTGTTCTAGTATCAACTTGTGCTCTAATAGGAAAGAGCAGAGTGGCGCGGTGGAAGCGTGCTGGGCTCATAACCCAGAGGTCCGTGGATCGAAACCTGACTCTGCTAGCATTTTACTTTTAATGTGTCAGTGTTCAGTCTTTTAGTATCAACTTGTGCTCGAATAAGAAAGAGTAGTTTGGTGCAGTGGAAGCGTGCTGGGCTCGTAACCCAGAGGTTCGTGGATCGATACCACGCTCTGCTAGTGTTTTACTTTTAATGTGTCAGGGTTTAGTCTTCAGGTATCAACTTGTGCTCGATTAAGCAAAGAGCAGAGTGGTGCATTGGAAGCGTGCTGGCCCCTTAGCCCCGAGGTCCGTGGATCAAAACCACGCTCAGCAAGTATTTTTACTTT
Source organism: Meconema thalassinum (assembly GCA_946902985.2). Lineage (NCBI taxonomy): Eukaryota > Metazoa > Arthropoda > Insecta > Orthoptera > Tettigoniidae > Meconema > Meconema thalassinum. The sequence continues at coordinate 368,223,169 of OX336393.1, forward strand.
TAATGTTTCAGTGTTAAGTATCATCTTGTACTCGATCAAAAAGGAGCAGGGTGGCTCAGTGGAAGCTCGGAGGACCTATACCCGAGAAGTCCGTGGATCGAAACCACGCTCTGCAAGTAACTTTACTTATAATATGTTAGTGTTCAGTGTTCTAGTATCAACTTCTGGTCGAATAAGCGAGAGCAGAGTGGCGCAGTGGAAGCGTGCTGGCCCATTACCGAGAGGTCCGTGGATCAAAACCAGTCTCTGCAAGTATTTTTACTTTTAATGTTTCAGTGTTTAGTCTTCTAGTATCAACTTGTGCTCGAGTAATCAGGAGCAGAGTGGCGCAGTGGAAGCCTTGTGGATCTCTAACCCACAGGTCCTTGGATCGAAACCACGCTCTACTAGTATTTTTACTTATAATGTGTTAGTGTTTGGTGTTGTAGTATCAATTTGTGCTCGATTAAACAGGAGCAGAGTGGCGCAGTGGAAGCCTGGTGGACCTATAACCCAGAGGTCCGTTGATCGAAACCACGCCCTGCTTGTTGTTTTACTTATAATGTGTCAGTGTTTAGTGTTCTGGTATCAACTTGTGCTCGACTAGGCAAGAGCAGAGTGGCGCAGTGGAAGCGTGCTGGCCCATATCCAAGAGGCCGTGGATCAAAACCACGCTCAGCAAGTATTTTTACTTTTAATGTTTCAGTGTTAAGTATTCTAGTATCTACTTGTGCCCTAATAAGCTAGTGCAGAGAGGCGCAGCGGAAGCTTACTGGGCCCATAACCAAGAGTGCCATGGATTGAAACCATGATCTGCTATTATTTTTACTTATAATGTGTGAGTGTTTAGTGTTCTAGTATCAACTTGTGTCGAATAAGGATGTGCAGAGTGGCGCAGTGGAAGCGTGCTGGGCCCGTATCCCACAGGACCGTGGATCGAAACCACGCACTTGTAATTTTTTTACTTATAATATTTCAGTGTTTAGTGCTCTAGTATCAACTTGTGCTCGATTAAACAGCAGCAGAGTGGCCCAGTGTAAGCCTGGTGGACCTATAACCCAGAGGTCCGTGGTTCGAAACCGCGCTCTGCAAAGAAATTTTACTTATAATGTGTCGGTGTTTAGTGTTCTGGTATCAACTTGTGCTCGAATAACCAGGAGCAGAGTGGCGCGGCGGAAGCTTGCTGGGCGCATAACCAAGAGGTCCATGGATCGAAACCACGCTCTGCTAGTTGTTATAAAGTAAGTGTTCTAGTATCATCTTTTGCTCGAATAGGCAAAGATAGAGTGGCGCGGTGGATGAGTGCTGGGGTCATAAGCGACGGGTCCGTGGATCGAAACCCCGTCTTGCTTGTTGTTTTACTTATAATGAGCCAGGCTTTAGTGTTCTAGTATCAGCTACTTGCTCGAAGACGCAAAGGCAGAGTGGAGCAGTGGAAGTGTGCTGGGCCATTAACCCTGATGTCCGTGGATCGAAACCGTGCTTTGCTAGTTGTTATATTATAAGTATTCTAATGTTTCGTGTTCTAGTATCAAATTGTGCTCGAATAAGCAAGGCCAGTGTGGCGCAGTGGAAGCGCGCTGGGCGCATAACCCAGTGGTCTGTGGATCAGAACCACACTCTGTGAGTATTTTTGGTATTCAAATTGTAAGTATTCTGGTATCAAGTTGTTGCTTTTAAATTGTAACAACAGAGTAGCTTCCCGGCCCTGAACCCGGAGGTGCCTGGATCGATACCACGCTCTGCTACTATTTATACTTGTAATGTGTCAGTGTTGAGTCTTCTAGCATCAACTTGTGCTCTACTAAGCAAAAGCAGATTGGCGCAGTGGAAGCTTGCTGGGCCCATAACCCAGAGGTCCGTGGTTCCAAACCACGCTCTGCTATTATTTTTACATAAAATGTGTCAGTGTTTAGTGTTCTAGTATCAACTTGTGCTCGATTAACAAGGAGCAGAGTGGCACAGTGGAAGCTTGGTGGATCTATAACCCAGAGGTCATTGGATCGAAACCGCTCTCTGCTAGTACTTTTACTTATAATGTGTTAGTGTTGAGTCTTCTAGTATCAACTTGTGCTCGAATAAGAAAGAGCAGAGTGGTGCAATGGAAGCGTGCTGGGCCATTAAACCTGATGTCCGAGGATCGAAACCGCGCTCTACTAGTTGCTATAAAGCAAGTTTTCCAATGTTTGGTGTTCTGGCATCAACTTGTGCTCGAATAAGAAACAGCAGAGTGGCGCACTGGAAGCGTGCTGGGCCCACAACCCAGATGTCCGTGGAACGAAACCACGTTCTGCTGGTATTTTTAGCCTATTTTCAATTTTGAAAAAAAAAAAAAGGAAGCTTGTAGTTTAACGTGACCGTTATTCAATTTTGAAAAGATAGGCTTATGAGATCACCTTTTGTCCGCGTGTGTGTGTGTGTGATTCGTGTGTGTGTCCCCCCCTAATAAAATCTAAACGGCAGGAGCGATTTCAATGAAACTCGGAAAGTTCATAGCACTATTCCCGGCGACCTCGACCGTGCCCTTCAAATTTTGTTACGACTCAGCAATCCAACATGGCGGGTGTGCGAAATATTTCACCAGCATTCAATATCTCCGAAACTATTACCGATATTACCCTGACATTTTCTATGGTGATAGAGGGAACTACTATAAGTTCACTTATGTGACTTTTGAAAACCTGGTAACTACAAAACCAACATGGAGGCCAAGCGAATTTGCGACTTTTAAATAGACGTTTCTCGCGATGTGACCAACCAAACGCAATGAAACTTGGTACAGTATATGCTTATATACATTGTAATGCGCCGACATCTAACTTCGTTCAAATGTTTACATAATCACAAGATGGCGGATGTGCGAAATATTTCACCGGCATTCTATATCTCTGAAACTATTAGCGGTATCTCCCTAAAATTTTGTACGGATATAAAGGGCACTACTGGAAGTCCATGGCGACTTTCAAAAACCGGTTAACTATAAAACGAATATGGCGGCCAAGCGAATTTGAAAATTTTAAATAGACCTTTCTCGCGATTTAATGTTCCAAGCTCACTGAAACCTGGTACAGGAAATATTTATACGCATTGTAATCCACTGGTATCTAATTTAGTTCAATTGTTTACATAATCTCAAGATGGCGGCAGTGCAAATTTTAAAATCAATTTTTTATTTCTTGTGATGTAGTCATGCGATCGAAGTGAAAGTTTGAATAATGAACCTACGCAATAATTTTCCTTTAATGGTACATGACTCTATGGCCTATACATTTGACAATCCAACATGGCGACCATCCGAAATATTTAGACGATACTGAATATCTACGAATCTATTTTAGCAATAAAAGTGCATTTTTTAATTTTCATAGGGGCTATGAACTTAAGTTCACCTATAGGACTTTAAATAACCTGGTGATCACAAATCCAACATGGCGGTGACGCGAATTATAAGTATTCACATGGACGTTTCTCGCAATTTAACCATCCGAGTGCAGTGAAACTTGGTACAGTAAATCCTTATACGAATGTTAATCCACTGGCATCTAATTTATTTCAATGTTTCCATAACCTCAAGATGGCAGCTGTGAAAAATTTTAAAATCTCCTTGTTTTTACTTGTGTCCTAATTATGCGATTTAAGTTTGAATACTACACGTTCACAATAATCTGCATGTAACAGTACATAACTCTTGGACCTACATATATAAAATCCAACATGGCGACCACCCGAAATATTTAGTTGGTTCTTAATATCTACGAATCTATTACATCAATCAAACAGAATTTGTGTATGTTGATAGTGGCAATTAACATAAGTAGGATATATGAAAATAGGCTGTATAGTTCTTCACGGAACTACTTGTTATTTATAATGTTTCTGTGTTTAGTGTTCTAGTATAGGAGCAGAGTGGCGCAGTGGAAGTTTGGTGGACCTATAAATGAGAGGTACGTGGATCGGAACCACGCTCTGCAAGTAATTTTACTTATAATGTGTTAGTATGTCGCGTCCGTAGCGTAGCGGTCAGCATGGTTAGCTGCCGTCCCGGAGGTCCAGGGTTCGATTCCCGGCTCTGCCACGAAATTTGAAAAGTGGTATGAGGACTGGAACGGGGTCTATTCAGCCTCGGGTGGTCCAACTGAGTAGAGGGTGTTCGATTCCCACCGCAGCCATCCTCGAAGTGGTTTTCCATGGTTTCCCTCTTCGTCTTCGGGCAAATGCCGGGATGGTACCTACTGCAAGGCCACGGCTGCCTCCTTCCCTCTTCCTTGCCTAACCATCCTACCCTTCCAATCCCCCCCCCCCCCCTCATGAGGCCCCTGTTCGCTTAGCAGGTGAGGCCGCCTGGGGGGTAGTGGTGAGTTCCCTCGCTGAGTCCGTGGGAAGCACCAACCTAGAGGGTAAATTGACTAAATAAATAAATTAATTTAAAAAAATGTTTCAGTGTTTAGTGTTCTAGTATCAACTTGTGCTCGATCAACCTATAACCCAGAGGTCTGTGGATCGAAACCACTTATTTTACTTATTTTACTTATAATGTGTCAGGGTTTAATGTTCTAGTATCAACATTATAAGAAAGATCAGAGTGGCGCAGTGGAAGCGTGCTGGGCCCATAACCCAGATGTCCGTGGATCGAAACCATGCTCTGCTAAATAATTTTACTTATAATGTGTCAGTGTTCGGTTTTCTAGTATCAACTTGTGCTCGAATAACAAAGAGCAGAGTGGCCCACTGGAAGCGTGCTGGGCCCATAACCCAGAGGTCCGTTGACCGAAACCGCGCTCTGTTAGTAATTTTACTTATAATGTGTTAGTGTTCAGTGTTCTAGTATCAACTTGTGCTCGAATAGGAAAGTGCAGAGTGGTGCAATGGAAGCGTGCAGGGCCATTAACCCTGATGTCCGTGGACCCAATTCGCGCTTTGCTAGTTGTCATAATGAAGTGTTCCAATGTTTAGTGTTCTGGTATCAACTTGTACACGATTGAGAAACAGCAGAGTGGCGCAGTGGAAGCGTGCAGGCCCCATAACCCAGAGGTCGGTGGATCGGAACCGCGCTTTGCTAGTATTTTTACTTATAATGTGTTACTGTTCAGTGGATCGAAACCGCACTCTGCTAGTATTTTTACTCATAATGTTTCTGTGTTTAGTGTCCTAGTATCAACTTATGCTCGATTAAAAAAGAGCAGAGTGGCGCAGTGGAAGCTTGGTGGACCGAGAGGTCCGTGGATCGAAACCACGCTCTGCAAGTAATTTTACTTATAATGTGTTAGTGTTCAGTGTTCTAGCATCAACTGTGCTCGAACAAGAAAGAGCGGAGTGGCGCAGTGGAAGCGTGCTGGGCCCATAACCCAGAGGTCTGTGGATATAAACCTCGCTCTGTTAGTAATTTTACTGATAATGTGTTAGTGTTCAGTGTTCTAGTATCAACTTGTGCGCGAATAAGAAAGAGCAGAGTGGCGCAATGGAAACGTGCTGGGCCATTAACCCTGACGTCCGTGGATCGAAATGGCTCTCCGCTACTTTTTAAAATGTAAGTGTTCCAATGTTTAGTGTTCTTGTATCAACTTGTTGCTCGAATAAGCAAAGGCAGAGTGGTGCGGTGGAAGAGGCCTTGGGTCATAACCCACTGGTCCGTGGATCGAAACCACGCCCAGCATGTTGTTTTACTTATAATGTGTCAGGGTTTAGTGTTATAGTTTCAGCTTCTTGCTCGAAGCTGAAAAGGCAGAGTGGAGCAGTTGAAGCGTGTTGGGCCATTAACTCTGATGTCCAAGGATCGAAACCGCGCTCTACTTGTTGTTATAATGTAAGTATTCCAATGTTTAGTGTTTTAGTATCAAATTGTGCTCGAATAAGCAAGATCAGAGTTGAGCATTGGAAGCGTGCTGGTCCCATAACCCTGAGGTCCGTGGATTGCAACCACGCTCTGCTATTATTTTTACTTTTAATGTGTCAGTGTTTAGTGTTCTGGTATCAACTTGTGCTCGAACAAGCAAAGAGCAGAGCGGCGCATTGGAAGCGCGCTGGACCCTGACCCCAGTGGTCCGTGGATCGAAACCTCACTCTGTGAGTATTTTTGGTATTCCAATTGTAAGTATTATAGTATCAAGTTGTTGCTTTTAAATTGTAACATCAGAGTAGCTTGCTGGGCCCAGAACCCGGAGGTCCCTTGGTCGAAACCACGCTCAGCTAGTATTTTTATTTATAATGTGTCAGTGTTGTGTCTTCTAGTATCAACTTGTGCTCGACTAAGCAAGAGCAGAGTGGCGCAGTGGAAGCGTGCTGGGCCCATAACCCATAGGTCCGTGGATCGAAACCAAGCTCTGCTAGTAGTCTTCCTTGTGGTGATCCAATGTTTAGTGTTCGAGTATCACCTTGTTGCTGTAATTTGAAACCGCCGGGTGGAGCAGTGGAAGCGTGCTCTGCCCGTAATTCAAAGATCCGTAGATCGAAATCACGCTCTGCCAGTAGTTTTACTTTTAGTGTTCCAATGTTTAGTGTTCTAGTATCGATTTGTTGCTCTAATAAGCTAGAGAAGTGTGGCGCAGTGGTATCGTGCTGGGCTCATAACCCAGAAGTTCGTGGTTCGAAACCACGCCCTGCGTTTTTTTTAGCCTACTTATCACATTTTGCAAAAATAAGGAAAAAGTAGACTTATGAGATCGATCCGGGAAAATGTGTGTCTGTCTGTCTGGCTGTGTGTGTGTTCCCCCCTATCTTCTCCTAAACGGCTGCAGAAATCGAAGCCAAATTTAGTTTGAGTAAAGATGTATACCGGAATATCTCACGACCATATTTGAAAATGATGTCAGTGCTACCAACCGCTGGAAAACGCACTAGAAATTAGAGCTCCATGTTGGATATCTTGGAAGTTATGCATGGGAGCTATTCCAAAATTGGCACACATGTAGATAACACTATTTTAGTTTAATATCCGGGAGACCATACATGAGAGTGTTGCCAAAATAATTTTAAGCTTTCTGATTTAAATTTTTAAATGCCAATTTATTTATTTTTAGTCAATTTACCCTCTAGGTTGGTGGTACCCACGGACTCAGCGAGGGAACTCACCACTACCGCCTCTATGGGCAGTGTCCTGGAGTTTGGAACATCTGGTCAGGATGGATACAAATGGGGAGGTGTGATCAGCACTTCGCCCAGGCGGCCTCACCGGCAAAGCTACCAGGGGCCTCATGAGGGATGGAAAGGGATGGAAGATTGGGATGGATAGGCTAGGAAGAGGGAAGGAAGTGGCCGTGGCCTTACAGTAGGTACCATCCCGGCATTTGCCGGAAGACGAAGTGGGAAACCACTTCGAGGATGGCGGAGGTGGGAATCGAACACCCTCTACTCATTTGGGCCACCCGAGGCTGAGTAGACCCCGTTCCAGTCCTCATACCACTTTTCATATTTCGTGGCAGAGCCGGGAATCGAACCCAGGACCTCCGGGGCGGCAGCTAACCATGCTGACTGCTACGCTACGGAGGCGACACCAAATTTTGTATGTACATCAACAGATATGACTGAGCGTTTTCTTAAGAGCCACCAGGGCTGCCAACTGTTATTAATTGCTCTCTCTATTCTTTTATCCATATACCAATATATCAGAAAGTATGCAAGCCGACAGCTTTAAACTATGCACACGTATAGTACCTGACATTTTAGATTAATTTTGGAGTAACTTATATACTTCAGTTCTACCAACATGATTCTATGCCTGCTGATAGGGCCAATTTTTAAATACATGTAACTTCTATACTATCAGTTGGATTTCAACCAAATTTCGTATGTGCTTTGTGTAAGATAACAGATATGACTATACGAATTCTTAAGAGCAACCAGGGCTGCCAACTATTAATAAATGCTGTCTATATTTTTAACCTAATATCAATATATCTGGAAGTATGCAAGCCTACAGCCCTATACTTTGCACACGTATAGCACCTGACTTTCTAGATTAATTTGGAATAATTAATAAGAGTCAGTGCTGCCATCATGATTCTATGCCTGCTGATAGGTCCAATTTTAAAATACATGTAACTTCTATACTAACAAATGGATTTCGTCCAAAATTGTCACAACAAGATATCATAATATTTCAAATTAGGCTATTTCCTTCGGAGGGGAAGTAAAGCCGGCGGTCCCATGTCATAGATTTATGGCATGTAAAAGATCCTTACACAGACTAAACTTGTGTAAAGCAAAATTTGTTAGGTTAGATTTCGTCAGAATGCTCTACCAAAGTTCCAACGTTCGCCACTAGGTATCATTGATATCTGGTGGCGAAATTTGGAACTACTTGAAATTGAACGGAACTTGTAGCTCACCCTTTAGGGTGTCCGCTGGAAGCAGCTACAGACTCAGGCGAGCCGAACATGTCCTCGGACACTCCCGGCACTAAAAGCCATACGATAAATAAAATAAATCTGACCAGCACCCGCATGGCATTGTTGCCAACATGCTTTTACGCGTGCTGATAGATCCAATGTCTAACTGCATGTAACGTCCATTGGATTTCATCCAATTTTTTTATCCTGTACCTTAAGAGATGTCGCCTCCGTAGCGTAGCGGTCAGCATAGTTAGCTGCCGCCCCGGAGGTCCTGGGTTCGATTCCCGGCTCTGCCACGAAATTTGAAGTGGTATGAGGACTGGAACGGGGTCTACTCAGCCTCGGGTGGTCCAAATGAGTAGAGGGGGTTTGATTCCCACCTCAGCCATCCTCGAAGTGGTTTTCCGTGGTTTCCCACTTCGTCTTCGGGCAAATGCCGGGATGGTACTGTGACAGTTTTTGTATTTCCAATTATGGATGTCTGAGAGAGCGCTACATGGCGCGGTGTTATTTTGTGTACCAGAGCGGGCCGTATTTACAACATCTGATGTGACGTAACGCAGGGGCCATCGCCCTCTCTTGCCTTGTTCGGATCATGTGACTGTGGGTAGACTCGAGGTCGAGTGACATCAGTAGCTGGCGGAGGGGTGAGTTGTCTGGCGAGGTCTGTGAGAGTCATTCTTGTTCTTGCTGGCTTGCTTACCAGAGCGGGACCGCAGTGAGTGCGATGCTCGCTGAGTGTGATTCGTAAGTTGATGCAGGCGGAATTTGCTTCGCGTGGATTGGCGTGACCACATTATAGCACAGTACGTGAAGTTCGTTATACGCACTCTAGTGGGTCTCTGTATGGATCAAACCTTCTTTAAGTTTGTTTAAACTTTATTCTTGTTTCGGTTTGGATCTACTGATATCCTATTCAGGCATCTCGCCATGAAAAACAGGACTGAAGTAAACGGTGGAAATAAAACGCTGCTTGATCTTTATCCACAGTCTAACATGCATTCTAAGCGGTCGACGATAGGAACAAGACTTTGGTGATCGCGCTCCACGATAATGAACGCTAAAAAGGTTGTACAGGAGCACAGTATAATCGAATGGAGTTCTGACATAGTGAAGTAATTGTGGAGTACATCTAGCCAGATATGTTTTTAGAGCATTTTCTGAATACCTTCGCCATGAACTGTAACTCACTCAGAGTCATGGATGAGACGAGCGTAAACCGCGGAAGCAATTTGAAGTTACTTCTATGCTATCATATCAAGATTGTCAATGAAGAATGATGTCTACAACATTCGTGTGGGAACTTCTAGAATATACCGGATCTGATGCATAGTTCCACCCGGGGTATGGTCATAGGGAGACGTGAATCTGGGTTCTACGCCAGGATGTTGAGTCACTACACTCAAGGCCAGGATTCTTCTGGAAGCCGGACTCGGGATATTTTGTTCCGAATGACGCCCCTCCATCATCTGAAATTAAGGTATAAATCCGACAATCTTTGATAGTAGTCGAGCATTTTCATTTGTTGTATCCAGTTGCCAATTAGTTTGTGTAATTAGTTTATTTGATGACGGGGTTTTAAGTCAGATAAATCATTGTCTTTCTTGACCCCAGATTTTTTTCTTTTTGAGTTCGTTTGACGAACTAGTTTATCCATCTCTTGTTGGGATTTAGTATTTCCTACTTGCTTCTGCGTCAGTTTTTCCGTTTGTCGTAATTTTCTGAAATTTTCAATCGCTGGGAAGACCACCATATCGGAAGTAGATTTGCGTTTTAGTATTATGATTATTTTATCAAATTTTTGCACCGTTATTGTCGTGTTACTGTAATTCCCTGCAAGTAAATTTTTCCTTCACATTTAAATCGTTTGACGTTATAATATACTTCAGCATCATGGTTTCGTGATGGGTTTTTGATTGACATTTACGCTAAAAGTTTATTTGATTCCGAACTCAAGGATGTATGTTTAAACCTTGGTAGTAGGTAGGCTATGGGGGTTTTGACTCAAATACCGTTATTTATGCAAATTAGGGGGGCGTGGCAAGGTCAATGATCTTGAGGTAGGTCATGATCAATGACCTTGAGGTAGGTCATTGACCCCAAGGTCGCCAGGACCCCGGAAGGTAAACAAACCTTGGAGGGTCCAGGAACCGGTTTGAGGGGGGTGTGGGTGGAGAGGGAGGAGTGGGGGTGGGGAGGGGGAGGGGGTGGTGGCGAGGGTGGGGGATGAGGGGTAGGATGGAAGAGGCTCTGCACGAGACCCTCCTCGACCCAGTCTCTCTGTTGGACTGAGCGCCTTCTCTGTTATTATCCTGGGCTATATAGCTTTGCTTTATGCCCGATGAGATCCGAGTGTTGCCGAAGGTTTCCGAATCCTTGGTTGTGAATGAATTGTCAGAGAATTGAACGGTCAACTGGTGTGTGTGTGTGACGTCACAGCAGATTACGGGATGTGGGGTAGGTCATGAACGGGAGTGTTTTGAATGGAAAACATTAGTGTAACTGGTGTGTGTGTGTGTGTGTGACGTCACAGCAGATTACGGGATGTGGGATAGGTCATGAACGGGAGTGCTTTGAATGGAAAACATTAGTGTAACTGGTGTGTGTGTGACGTCACAGCAGAATACGGGATGTGGGGTAGGTCATGAACGGGAGTGTTTTGAATGGAAAACATTAGTGTAACTGGTGTGTGTGACGTCACAGCAGAATACGGGATGTGAGGTAGGTCATGAACGGGAGTGTTTTGAATGGAAAACATTAGTGTAACTGGTGTGTATGTGACGTCACAGCAGATTATGGGATGTGGGGTAAAAACAAATAAAACCAGAAACAAAAAAAGTAAATTTATGTTTTATGTTGTGAACTGTTACTACAACTATTTTGCCTTTTATCACCAGCTTCTTCTTCCTCTTCATCTTCCTCTTCATCATCATCTTCTTCTTCTTCTTCTTCTTCTTCTTCACCTCTCCCACGCCCTTCCATCGCTGTCATTAAAGCAGCAAAAAACCCCACCAAAACTGGATCATTTCCAAAGCTATAAAAAATGTATACAATAAAGAGTACAACAAAATTGTTTTATAACGCTTGTTTATCTAAATATTGTATTGTGAATTGCTGGGAGTGTGTGAGAGCAAGTACAGCTCACCTAAGTCTGCAGCAGCTTCCAGCGTTTGCCCTTAGGGTGAGCTACAAGTTCTGTTCATTTTTAAGTAGTTCCAAAATTTTGCTACTAGATATTAATGATACCTAGTGGTGAATGTTGGAACTTGAGTATGGGTTTCAGTGCTGGAAGTGTCCAAGAACATTTGTGACTCACTTGAGTATGTAGCTGCTTCCAGCGAACGCCTTTAGGGTGAGCTACAAGTTCCAACGTTTTGATATTAGATAATAATGCCATCTAGTGGTGAATGTTGGAACTTGTTTTGACAAAATCTAACCTGTCAATTTAGCTTCACACAAGTTTAGTCTGTGGACGGATCTTTTACATGACATAAAGTGAGAACATGTAACCACTGGCTTTACTCCCCCTCCAAAGGAAGGCATACTGAAGGATTTTAACACACTTAAAAAATCTGACTTCCTCCCCAATCCTTTTTTTTATTAATACATTCATCGCAATAATACGGGTTATCAGACAAATTCTACTCACACCCAAGTAAACATGGGCTACAAAAGGCGGTAACTACGCTCAGTATTTCTAATCATTTTGAAGAAGAAGAAAAAACACCGCTTGCTTCCAGTATTTGACCAGATCAGGAATGGAATGAATTAAGCCCCATCTAGCGGCGAGAATAAGATCTGTGTTGGCTGCCAAAGCCTGTCTCACTTTTGTGAGTCAATGATTATATGATTGACAGATGAAATGAAATGATAGTGGAGGGTGTTGCCGGAAGAAAATTTTGACAGGGAAAACTGGTGTTCCCAGAGAAAACCCTGTCTGCTTTTGGTTTGCCCAGCACAGATCTAACATAAAGTGACTGGAATTGAACCACGCACCCAGCGGCGAGAGACTGGCGTGCTGCTACATAAGGCTTTAGTGAAATGAAAATCCACAGCCTGCTTCCAGTCTCATGAATGGAATGAATGGAACCCCCATCTAGCGGCGAGGATATGAACCGTGCCGGCTGCCGAGGCCTGACCCACTCCTCTGGGGCAATGATTAAATGAATGAGAGATGAAATGAAATGATAGTGGAGAGTGTTGCTGGAATTAAATTTTGACAGGGAAAACCGGAGTACCCGAAGAAAAACCTGTCTGCCTCCGTTTTGTCCAGCACAGATCTCACTTGGAGTGACCGGGATTTGAACCACGGACCCAGCGGTGAGAGGCCGGCGTGCTGCCGCCTAAGCCACGGAGGCTTACATAAGGCTTTAGTAAATAAAGTAAATAAATAATACTTACATTAACAGATCAAGAGTCGAATCCTCATCGTTGTCTTCTTCTTCCATCCCCATAGTTCCCTTGGTCTCGTTGGCAGACATTGCAGCTAATGATATGTTTTGAAAAGGAACAACCTCTTTATATACTGTGTTTTCTGGTGAAATGTGGATTAATTAGGAGTGTTTAAGGTATTTGTGCAGGGTTATACAGTGTTGAGCTAATTCTGGTGAAAGGAAGGTCAGTAACGATTCCTGTATTAATGCAGGGTAATGCCGTATGGAGGTCATTTTTGTGTGAAAGGAACGGTAATCCAGGGGCGTTTCCTGTATTTGGAGGGGTATAAATAGTCGAGCAGAATTGAAATGAAAGTAGAGTTAACTGCGAGATTACAGCGTTCACACCAGATTGCAATTGGATCCTTGTCTATCAGGTAATATTCAACATACTTAAGTATATAACTTTAAAGTGTATCCTAGTGTATATATTTGACTATGTGCTACTGGGAGACTAACTCAGCCAGATGGTTTACAAAATAAGTGATTGCACTGCACATTACAGTACATGTAAATGCTGAGATTGTAGGTTTAAATCCACATGAAGATGTTAGAATTTTAATAGTATAATGGTCTATTGACAAAGCTGGTTTAAAAGTTAGACGGTATGAATCAGACAAGCAATAATTACTTCAAGTATGAAACAAGCAGAATTCATTGCATGTAATAAGATTGGTTTTAACGTGACATGCAACTTAAACCACTAGCTGCCTGGAATATATAAAATGAATGCAGCTCAATTATATAATTACTGTTATTATCCAATTAAATGTTGCAGATTTCACTGCATAGCCCGCGGGATAAATACCGTACTAGACACAGACACGGAACAGATGGCGAACTCTTATGTATTGCAAAGGTGAAGGATATATTTATCATAAGCAACTAGACATGCATGCACTTCTATACATCAGCTCCGGGTTAAGTAACCTATTTAGTTAAGGACATTTAAATCATCACCTCCCGACTAATGTAGCCCCCATGCACTTGGGTGTATTGAACAGGTAAATTATTTAAGCAACCTGCCCCAGCTTCGCCCGGGAACAGATATAATATACAAACAACCCGACCCGGCTTCGCCCGGGAACAGTTATGTTATACCAGAAACCCAACCCGGCTTCGCCCGGGAACAGTTATATTATACCAGAAGCCTGCACCGGTTTCGCTCGAGAACAGTTAAATTATACAAGCAATCCGCCCCTGCTTCGCCCGGGAACAGTTACATATTACACTAGAAACCCGCTCTGGCTTCGCCCGGGGGACAGTTAAATTATACAAGCAATCCACCCCGGCTTCACCCGGGATCAGATATATATATTATACTAGAAACCCGCTCCGGCTTCGCCCGGGGGACAGTTAAATTATACAAAAAATATCCGCCTCGGCTTCACCCGAGAACAGTTAAATTATACAAGCAATCTGCCCCAGCTTCGCCCGGAAACAGTTATAGATTATACTAGAAAACCGCTCCGGCTTCGCCCGGGGAACAGTTATATATTATTCTAGAAACCCGCTCTGGCTTCTCCCGGGAACAGTTAAATTATAGAAGCAATCTGCTCCGGCTTCACCCGTGAACAGTTATATATTATACTAGAAACCCGCTCCGGCTTCACCCGGGGGACAGTTAAATTATACAAAAAATATCCGCCTCGGCTTCACCCGAGAACAGTTAAATTATACAAGCAATCTGCCCCAGCTTCGCCCGGAAACATTTATAGATTATACTAGAAAACCGCTCCGGCTTCGCCCGGGAACAGTTATATATTATTCTAGAAACCCGCTCTGGCTTCTCCCGGGAACAGTTAAATTATAGAAGCAATCTGCTCCGGCTTCACCCGTGAAAAGTTATATATTATACTAGAAACCCGCTCCGGCTTCGCCCGGGGGACTGTTAAATTATACAAGCAATCTGCTCCGGCTTCGCCTGGGAAACAGTTATATAATATACTAGAAACCTGCTCCGGCTTCGCCCGGGAACAGTTATACATTATACTAGAAACCCGCTCCGGCTTCGCCCGGGAACAGTTATATATTATTCTAGAAACCCGCTCCAGCTTTGCCCGGGAACAGTTAAATTATACAAGCAATCTGCTCCGGCTGCACCCGTGAACAGATATATATTATACTAGAAACCTGTTCCAGCTTCACCCGTGAGACAGTTAAATTATACAAGCAATCTGCCCTGGCTTTGTCCGCGAATAGTTATATATTCTACTAGAAACCCGCTCCGGCTTCGCCCGGGGGACAGTTAAATGATATAAGTAATCTGCCCCGGCTTCGCCCGTAAACAGTTATATATTATACTAAAAACCCGCTCCGGCTTCGTCCGGGAACAGTTAAATTATACAAGCAATCTGCCCGGCTTCACCCGGGAACAGTTATATATTATACTAGAAACCCGCTCCGGCTTCACCCAGGGGGGACAGTTAAATTATACAAGCAATCCGCCCTGGCTTCGCCCGGGAACAGTTAAATTATACAGGCAATCTGCCATGGCTTCACCCGGGAACAGTCATATATTATACTAGAAACCCGCTCCGGCTTCGCCCGGGAACAGTTAAATTATACAAGAAATTCACCCCGGCTTCACCCGGGAACAGTTATATATTATACTAGTAACCCGCTCCGGCTTCGCCCGGGGGACAGTTAAATTATACAAGCAGTTTGCCCCGGCTTTGCCCGGGAACAGTTAAATTATACAAGCAATCTGACACGGCTTCACCCAAGTACAGTCATATATTATACTAGAAACCCGCTCCGGCTTCGCCCGGGAGACAGTTAAATTATACAAGAAATCCACCCCGGCTTTGTCCGGGAACAGTTAAATTATACAAGCAATCCGCCCCGGCTTCGCCCGGGGACAGTTACATATTATACTAAAAACCCGCCTCCCTCCCCGGCTTAGCCCGGGGAACAGTTAAATGATATAAGTAATCTGCCCCTGGCTTCGTCCGTGAACAGTTATATTATTCAAGCAACCTTCTCCGGCTTCACCCGGGAACAGTTATATTATACAAGCACCCCGCCTCGGCTTCACTCGTGAACATTTATATTGGCAACCCGCCCCTGCTTTGCCCGGGAACAGAGAGCAAACCCCATTCCAACCTTAAGACCAGAATTATTTTTTTTTACAGAACAAACCAGACCTCCACAGTAACAGTTGAGAATGCTAACTGCTATGTATTGCTGAGTGAAAGGACATTTAGATCATCAGCTCTAGGTCATGTACCCTATTTAGTTAAGGACATTTAAATCATCAGCGCCTGACCATGTAGCCCCCATGCAACTGGGTGTATAACTTGTTTGATAACCTGTGTTCTTGTAATGGATTGAGGAGAAGTAGGAAAATGGTGAACGCAAGCTGCTGACAATTAAATTAGTGGCTAGCGATAATGGGTGTGTAGAAGGGATTTGATAACTTGTGTGTGTGTATATACATATTTGCTAATGGCTTAGGTATACCAAAACACTATTATAGATATAAAATTCGATTTCAGAATGTCGGCAATAAAAAATGCGAATTCCATAGGGAAAGATGCTGGACCAGAGACTAAACGACTACAGGATCTGCAGGTAAATGAGTCTCATTTGGTAACTGCTGTTCGTCGAGTTAAGACCAAATTTGGGGAACGTATTCTTTGCGAACTGGAGGACTTTGCAGTATTTCTACCGTCGAGATTCAAGGAACTCAGCGAGGAAGATGTATCCGATCTCAACAAAGGGACCATCTATTTAAAATATTTGGGACTGGAAAATAAAAGATGTCTGGTGGAATTCATAGAAGAAAAAAATAAAATTTAAAATTAGTTTATGTAAAAACGGAATTTGCAGGGAAAATAAACTTTGGTTCACTCTCTCTGCAAACCGTTCAGTTTTTGTAATTGTTAAGTACTAAGAGACATCATGTCGCCACCGATACAAAGTTGGCAAGATGTGGATAGTTGTTTCTATAACAATATCTGTTGCACTAAAGTCAATAATGATGTAAACATTTTAGATCTCAATGAATATTTAAACACTAGTTACAACATTTTTCAAAACAAAATACAAGACTGTTTAAGAGAACATGTAGCGTTAAAGGTTAACGCTGAATTATTATGTGACTTTGCTATTTTGAAACAAGGTGAGGAGATCATACAGCCAATCTGTTTACACACACACATGACTAAATTATACCGCACTGATAATATACACAGTTGGTATAGTAAAAACATTGTTGATAAACTCACAACACGCTTTGCTGAGTTTCAAGAATTAGAAAGCGGCAAATCGCTGGAAGCTATCAATCATCTTAAAATTAATGTATGCACATTTGATCCCATAAATAGTGGGTCATCTCATGTTAATTTGCCTAAACAGTTGGAAAACCGTCACGCAGTTATCAATGTGGATAATAATGATGTTCTCTGCTTTATTTGGTCCCTGGCGGCTGGGTTATGTTCTGCAAGTAAAAATGTTCACAGAATGGGCAAATATCACCAGAAATTTATGGAATTAATGATCAGTCTAAATTTAGCAGACATAGAATTTCCAATGGACCTCAACGCCATTTCTCGTTTTGAATCTAAAAATCTGCTTTACTCCATTAATGTATACGGAGTTGAAGGGGACAAAGTTAGTGGGCCACTCTATGTGACAAAGGAAAAAAAGAAAAGCATTTTAATTTATTGTACATTGAAGGGGAATTGTGCAACCATTATTGTTATATCAAAGATCTTTCCAGACTAGTTCGTTCACAAGTTACAAAGAGTAAAAATAGGGTTTATATATGTGATCGCTGTTTGCAATATTTTACTAGCAATCAAAAGTTGACAGCCCATACTATTGATTGCATTACACAACCAGCTGTAAAAATTACATTCCCAGAAAAGGATAAAGCCAGTATGAAATTTCAAAATGTGTCTCGCCAAGAACCGCTTCCATTTACAGTATATGCAGATTTTGAATGTTAAACCACACCAATTGACACATGTAACCCGGATCCAGCACGCCCGTACACTCAACAAGTACAGCATCATGTGCCATTCAGTTGTGCTCTAAACGTGATTTGCTCATATGACCCTTCGCTTTCTTACTTCAAATCTTATCGCGATGCAAATGCTGCTGCTTGGTTTTTAAATGAATTGGACGCCTTGGCAGATCGGATGTACAATATCCTGGAAAACCCAATTCCGCTTCAAATGTTGGATGCAGACGAGGTGGCTTTTGCAACAGCAACCACTTGCCACATTTGTCAAAAACCAATAGCACCTTGTGACACGCCGGTGAGAGACCATAATCGGTACACTGGCAAATTTAGAGGAGCGGCTCATAGTGCATGTAATTTGGCCTATAAAAGAGCACGCTATATTTCTTGTTTCTTACACAACATGTCTCGGTATGACAGTCATCTAATTATTAAGGAATTTGTTAACCTTGAAAAGCAAAAGTTTACTTTAATTCCACAAAATCATGAAAATTTTATTTCGTTTACAAAATGGCGAAATGGAATTAGTATACGATTTTTAGATTCGTATAGATTCCTCGCATCATCATCGGATGCGCTTGTTCAAGGGCTTCACCCAAACAATTTGCATTCTGTACGTCAAAACTTTAGTGGTGACGAACAATTTGAATTATGCATTCGAAAAGGGGTGTTTCCCTATAATTGTGTAAACAATTGGGCGTGTTTGCAGGAAACTGCACTCCCTTCAAAGGATAAATTTTACAATGATTTAACAAAAAGTCATATTTCTGAAGAAGACTATTTACACGCCCAAAAAGTATGGGACGTCTTCAAGATATCAACTTTGGGTGAGTATGCTGATTTATACCTCAAAATTGATACACTACTTTTGACAGACGTGTTCGAACACTTTCGCAAACTGTGTCTTGAAATCTACAATCTAGATCCAGCCCATTACTACACCCTTGCCGGATACAGTTGGGACTGTATGTTGAAGGTGACTGAAATAGAACTGGAACTATTAACAGACATCGACATGTTGCTCTTTTTTGAACGCGGGATACGTGGCGGGCTTGTATCGCTTGTGCAAAAGCATGCCAAAGCAAATAATCCATATATGGATACATACAAACCAAAGCAACCTACAACATACCTCACCTACCTGGATTGTAACAATTTATACGGATATGCTATGGAAAAACCGCTTCCGTATCAAAATTTTCGATGGCTGACTTCAGATGAAGTTTCAAATTTTAATTTACAGGACGCGTTGAGCAATAACACACGTGGCTATGTCCTAGAAGTTGACATATTATATCCCCGCGAGATACACAATGATCATTCTGATCTACCATTTTGTGTTGAAAAACTACAACCTCCCAGTTCACGTTCCAACAATAAAAAGTTGCTGGCAACGTTAAATCCGAAAAATCGCTACGTCATACACATCGAAAATTTAATGCAATGTTTGAAACACGGTTTGAAGCTAGAAACCATTCACCGCATTATTTGTTTTGACCAGAAACCATGGTCACAACCGTACATGCAATTAAATACTCATTATCGGCAGCACGCCAAGACTACATTCGAGTCAATTTTTTATAAATTAATGAACAATGCATGCTACGGTAAATCTATGGAAAATATTAGAAAGCATAGAACTATTCATTTGGTAAACCACTGGGATGGTCGATATGGCGCACGAAAATATATTGCTATGCCCAATTTCCATTCAGTACGAGTTATTGAAACTGATTTAGTAACTATTGAATTGTCAAAGACAGAAATCATGTATAACAAACCAATTTACTTAGGAATGGTAATACTTGACTATTCAAAATTTGTAATGTATCAATTTCATTATGAGTTTGCCAAACAAAAGTTTGGAGATGTAAAATTACTGTATATGGATACAGACAGTCTTATTTATCAAACCAATAAGACGGATATTTACTCTGTGATGAGAGAACATCCAAGTTACTTTGATACCTCAAACTATGGGGTTAACAATATGTTTGGCATAATTCCCATGAATAAAAAACACATTGGTCTATTTAAGGATGAGTGTGCTGGTGATGTTATGACGGAATTTGTGGCTTTGGCGCCGAAAATGTACGCATTTTCAACACAAAAGAATAAAGGTCAATGCAAAGCGAAGGGTGTTCTTCGTAGCGTCACACAATTCCTCAATATTGAGGAATATCGATGTGTACTCTACACAAACACCTCTCGCTTGTACCAGCAAACACGCATTCTTTCAAAGAACCATAATATATTTACAGTAAATCAAAATAAAACATCGCTGTCTACATATGACAATAAACCGCTGTGGGATGGTGTAAATAGCTTGCCTTTTGGACATTTCCACACCTAGTAAATAAGAACACACTTTCATTTTTCAATTCTTTTTTTTTATTACAATTGTATGTTTTTACAAGAAGAAACCAAAACATCTTTTGTGAATGCTGTAATCTGGTGGACTGACTCTCAATTAAATACTTAACAATATTTGATTCATGGTTATTTCTTTGTCCTTTTCCTCGCTAATCCACAACCACCACCAATCATTAGCTTTGACTTCATAGCTCCTGCCACGATCAAGGCTGCAATCTTTTCACCAATGGAAGCAGTAGATGATGTCACGCGCTGCACAGCCTTTCTTAGAAGAATGCGGTCTGCAACTCGACGTACTTCTGCATTCTTGTCGCTGTAAGCAATGTCATGATCTCTACACTCAGCATCCAATTTGTTGATTCCAGAATTACCTTGTGCTAGACGTTGGTTTAGTTTAGTCCCAGGTCCACAAAATTGATAGCCGGGAATATGCAGTTCAATGGGAAGTACATCAATGGCCTTGTTAACTAGACCATGACCAGCAAAGGTCTGATATATCTTTTTCAATCGTTGCCTTACTTTTTGGTGCTGGCGATACTGCCGCTGCTGTCTCTTCTTCCTCTTCTTCATCGCAACCATGGAATGATGAAGCAAAGTCTTTACAGGACGGTATATTTGTATGCCCGTGGTACAATTTGATGAGCTGACACGTTCCACACTGTCTAATGGATGGCATTTTAGTAATAGACACTTGCTGGTGATGACTAAAGTCAGTGCATGGTTGTAGTTCACGCAGACCAGGATCTCTGCTCCATTCACTAGGTACACTGTGCCAAATATTTTTCACCGCGTTTGAAGCAACATAAAAAAGGAACGCCTTGGGCAAAGCGTTCAATTCCTCATCTGTGAAACTGTCAAGCTTTCTTTTACAGGCAAAAAACTTGACAATAGCTCGCTCTGTGGGGTTGGAGTCCAAACCTTCAATTGCAGCCATATTACTACACGTCCACACTGATCACTGGTATGTCTCACACTGAAGCTGACGTTACAACGCTTTGCACTCAACATGCAAGTTTTGACCAAAAAGCTTCCAAACATTTTGAAGTGTTTTATTTTGTAGAGGTTCATCAGGCACGGACAGGTTGTACAGTGCAGGACATCCCAGATCATGAAGGTCAACAAGTTGACATGTTGAATTAACATACTGACGCAACCATTCCTTTTTTTTCACTTCCCTTTACAAATACAAGGTCAGCACCAAACAAGTGAGCTTTCAGAACAAGTGATAGATGCTGGTAAGGAATGTCACCTTCTTTCCAGACTAGTCCCAAATTGCGTTGCAACCACTCTGTTTGTCTTCTGTCCTCGTCTGACTGCAAATGCAATGGAAACGGTGGTTCAAAGACAAAACTGGTTACTCTTGGTGCCCACATGGTTGTGCAGTCAATAATACCTACTTCTTTAAATACAAACTTGTTTCCGTTCACCTTGAAACCCTGCACGTCGACAATCAATGTTTTCGGCATGGCGACGGATATCACACCTTCCACTACCGCTGCTTCTTAACAACTAACTGATTGGATAGGAGCGGGAAAATAATATACACACAAAGAATCAATTACACAATTTTATTCATAAAGTTATCAGTACATCGCTTACAATTTTTTATCATAGGATTTGGACCATCCCAATCACAGTGAGAATCTCCTCGATGCATAAAGTGTCTACGACAAGGACGGCAGGCTGCAACATCCGCCGACATACGGAGGTGTAATGGTAGCTTATCCCAATTAAGGTCAATGTCGTGTGCACCGTACGCGGTCAGAAATTCAGCTGGTAAATAGGCAATCAGATGCTGCGGCATTTCACGAAGAAATTGTGCTTTATGGTAGGCGCGTATTGCTAAACTCACCAGGGTGCGATAAATCTCAAATGCTGCATCAGTGTCTCGACTTGTTGAGCAACGATCGCATTTGCAGTCCATACAATCTACCCGCTCTCCAACATGACAAGATGATGCTTTGGCAACGCCATCGTCCACATTATTTGTTTGATTAGTGATGGGCTTGTTGTTGTAGCCCCTGTCATGAATACCAAACGTAGACATGAATCCATCTGGTAAATAGTGAACCAGATGCAGCGGCATTCTAAGCACAGTATGATTCTTGTGATAGGCAGTTATAGCTTCACTCACTAGGGCGCGATAAATGGTAAACCTTGAATCTTCATCTGAACCTGGTGAATCACTTTCACATTTGCAGACCCACCTCGCAGAGGGGGTTGTGACTTCATCGTAGCTTTCCATGACTGTGAAGGGCAATGCAGGAAGACATGCTATTTATACTCTGGTCACCATATTGGACAGCGGTTGATAAAACACTTGCGCCTCGTGAACAATAAGGCAATAGGCTGTTGTTTTTTCTGGAATAACTGTCGATGTTTCAAATTCTAGTCTGATATCAATTGTTGTTTCCTTCATCGACTCCTCCAAATACGAACAGTCCATCACCACCATAGGCGCCTTGGACTTGAAGTCTTGTGGTGATAATAGCGGACATGCCTCTTTCTGATAATAGGAAGACTGAAAGTTTACAAACATGTCATAGAGCTTACCATATTTGTTCTTGTTAAAGTTTAAATCCATTCCCTCATAGGGAAAGGTAACTCCGTTCAAAAAGAGTCGTATATTTCGTAATTGGATGTGGTCAAATTTTGATGCATCTCTATTCTGTTGATATTTGCGATCTGTTTGAAATCCAACCAGGACGTAGAGTGGCCGCTCTGTATACCGTGAGGTTTTTATAGACCAAGTATGTGTATCGGAGAGTGGTAATACCGGGTATTCATGCAGCTCCCAGCTTCTAAATTGAATGGGTAGAGCTGTATCCTTCTCCACAATCTTGAGCAGACTCAATTTTTTCTGATCTGATAGAGTAACGTGCGGTACTTTCCATAGAATTCGTTGGAGTAGAATTTTTGTATCTATTGGCGCTGTATCAGCTCCCTTTAGCGCATTATAATCACTCCTGTCTCGTACAAGAATCAGATCCTGTCCTGCGTTCACAACAATGCGCTTATGATCCTCTGCAAAGCCTAGTATTAATTTTAGAGGTAAATGTCCAGTAAATGTACCATCATCGTTAATCATCCAGTCGTTGGTTGAGTTGGGACACCAACCAGCCATACAAAAAGCTTTACTCTCTTCGCTTCCGTACGAAGGATAAAGTTTCATGACACTTGTTAAGCCAACATTTCGAGTAGTATCCACTGCAATACCGTTGATCACGTAGCGAACCTCAGAAAACAAAAAGGCCAAAGCATTGTTGGCCAACTTTGATGTTGTTGGAATGGTACCATCCAATTTGGTGAGTTGCCCTTCAATCTGGATGTAACTTTCATGTGGAAGCGTGTAGATATCTTGTTGGTTAATAGTAATTCGAATCTCATCATTATTATTTAGTCCCTGAGTATACGGTTGGTAGGAATGATGTTCAATTCTTACAATACCCTCCTGTACTTCGACAGGGTTTGTCACGTCTAGAATCGAATTCATGACGTAAGATGTAACCAAGTTGTTGTAGGATCTGCTTGTTGGCACGTGTTAACCTGTACACGTGTTGAGCACAACTAACACCTGCTCTTGACAGCGTTGCCGCTTTATACACTTGTTTCATGCTGGCTTCAGATACAGTTTGTAGGTCACAGGTGTATGAGGGTCTAACCGGATGAGACGTTGGTTTCTATTCACCAGTCTTAAGGTAATATTCCTGATGTTGGTCACACTCACAGGATGATAGAGCACCACCGACGGGTTTTCGCGGATGATATAACCGCCAGGTGAAGTAACAATAAAATCATAAAGCGAATGGGAGGGATCTTGATTGGTGTAGACGTCTGTAATAATATTACACGTGACAGATATGTGATGATCTTCAATTATTTTCACCGGTTGGTCAGACTTGTGTATCACGTTTGGTACTAACACTTGTGGTGAATAGCCTAACAATGACCCAATCAAATCTGGTTGAGATTTAAAATCAATCCTAAAAGAAGAAAGAATACTGCAGCGATGTGTCACGTTGTAGGCTATGAGTTCAAACTTGCGTGTCCCGTCTAGAAATGCTTTTAGACTAAATTCCTTGGTGAGAGTTGTGTAGATGTGATCGTGAATATCATATACGGTGTAGCTGCCAGACGGTAGAGTTAACACATAGTCATCGTAGTAGAACTTATCATTGACGTCTTCAATTATGTTGCAGATTCTATTATAGCCTTCAAACAAAACAAGTCCCAGCACGTAGGGTCGTCGTCCCAATTCAATAGGAGGATAAAAGTCAACAGTTACTTCCGCACCTTGTCCGTGCACTGTAAACGTTCTACTTTCTGTTGTCATAATGACCACGTCACCCGCCGTGCTCGGTCTTATATAGAAAAGTCAAACATAGACGACCGCACTGTTGCGTGTTAAAATTTTGCACTCGTTTCACATTATAGTGTATTGTTGCACTGCTTCCAAAATAGCGAACAAGCTCTGTCGGAGGAGGAAGATTTCCAAAACTGTCAAAGTACCACACGGTTCGCCCATGCTTTATGTAGGCCACATAATGCGTTCCCGGTCCATGACTGTCATCCAAATTGACAACTGCACTTTCATGGCTCCGTGGTCGAGACGGTAGTTGGTTGCGCATAAACACGCCTCGAAAGTGGGAGATCTTAAGCTGTTTTGCATATCTTATAACTTCCTCATGCGTCATGGCTCGTCGTGGCAGTGCATCGATTAACCGTTTTTTGGCGACATGTAAATGCCGAGTCCTTTCTTGTAGGGTGCTAGCTTCATGTTCACACCTTTGCCGCGCAGTGCTATGGCCTCCATAGTTTTATTATGCCTTTCACTTTCCTTCAACTGTTGCTTCGCCTCCTCAACAGCTTTCACCGTTCGTGCTACCGCACTTGCTCCTCCAAGAAGTGAACCCAGGGCTGCTAGTCCAGCAAACAGTGCAGGTAAAAATCCACCACGTTTCGGCATAGGAATAACTCGGGCACGTTTTCTAAAACGTAGTTTACTTTTGGGATTCGCATGCAATCGTGCTGCTTGGAGTGCTTTCTTAATAGCCAACTCACTATTTGTTTCTCCGCGCGAAGCTTGACGTGCCGCATGAAGAATAGCTTTAAAACCTCCCTTTCTGGACAACTTCTTCCTCTTCTTCACCACATATCTCTGTTTTACCATCGTGACCAAAGAACAAGACAACCTCACACCACAAAGTATAGAACACAACTAACGCTCCTCAGGAAGGGAACCTGTAGTTATTTATTCAATGGTGGCTGTATATTCAAGTTCTATATACAGAGGAAAATCGTTCATCGTTTTCCCCGCCTCTTTTTCTTCAGACGAGAGTTTCAAGTGAAAGAATAATTTGTCTCTGGCTTTCACCGGTTGATCAATAAGTGGTTGAACACTACCGTTTAATCGTACCTCTAAATGTTTCAAATCTGGTGCATACTCAATTACACGAATGGCACCATCATACATTAAACGGTAATTGTCATACCCCGAACGTAGTATGTAGGCGAGGTTATTGGGATCTTTTACCGGTTGTTGGTTTACAATGTGAAGCAGAAATATAGAGGGTATTGATTTAATAAAAAGCGATAACCGTTGTTCCAAAAATCGTTTGGTCGTCACGTCGTGAGGTTGCACAGGATCAGCAACTTCGGCTATTCGTCTTCGCTTCATCTGTAGAGCGTTCTCCTTAATTTCCCACACCTTTTCCATTTCAGAGTTTAAAAACCGTTTTGTACAAACATCTTGATCATCTTCAGGATCGCCCACATGCACAAGGCGTGCATTATTTGCTGTATAGCCCTTTACAGTTAGGTTGGGCACAATACTGAGCACCTGTTTCACCTTGTTATCTACATAGTCCTTTCTAGCAGCGTCCGTGTTGTTTGTTGGAAGAGCCAGCTGAGTGATTCGACGTTGGTGTACGTCATAGTCCTTTGCTTCTGTTAACACCACAGCATTGGTTAACACTAGGCTTTGGTGCACACATCTTGATCGTTCACAGGATCTGCAACGCCCGTAATACGTTTATTCTGAGCCTCATAATCTCCTTTGATACGTCGTAAGCGGTAATAATCTACATACTTTTTTGAACATGCGTCCGAGGGTAATACGGGTTCTGTTATATTGGTCAATCGCTTTCCATTAAAGTTGTAATTGCCATCTGTAGTGCGTGGCAATACATTAGCATCGACATATCGTTTTGTAGCCGGATCTGTATCATGTTTGTCAAAGCAAATCGTTCATTTGTTTTAAGAGTTCTTCCAAAGGCGTCCATGGCTACACTGGAACTGAAACACCCGTTTTCCTCATGTATATAGAGACCAGCTCTTCCCCTTTCACATTTAGTTGATATGCAGATTATTAAGCAACAACATTCACTTCCGGTGGGAGACTTGGTTTCACACCTCTTCTCAACATCGTCCGAACAACGTCATGGATCACTCTTCCCATCCTCCATTCGCTGTCTCATCGCCGGCCCGTCGGGATGTGGAAAAACCAATCTTCTGCTTACCCTCATCACCTCCTTAAACGGAGTGCGCTTTCAAAATATCTATATTTTTGCCAAATCGCTGTATCAACCGCTGTATGTGTTCTTGGAACAGGTCATGTCAGGTCTGCGCAACATGGGCTACTTCACATTCGCAGCGCACGAAGATGTAATTTCTCCAGACAATGTTCTCCCCCATTCGCTTATGATTTTTGACGATGTGGCCACAGAACGACAGGGCATTATTCAGGCTTACTTTAGCATGGGACGTCATAAATATATTGATTGTTTTTATCTCGCTCAAACCTGTTCGCGAATACCAAAACAGTTGATTCGTGACAATGCCAACGTGATTGTTCTCTTCCGTCAGGATGAGCGCAACATGCATCACGTCTACGATGATCACGTGAACCCAGACATGACCTTTCAAGCCTTTACACAGTTGTGTGCCATGTGTTGGAACGCTCATCACCACAGTTGTCTTATTATTGATAAGCAGAGCAACATCAGCAATGGACGCTACCGCATGGGATTTGATCATTTCATTCGTATTTAAGTAGCTGCATTGCTTTTCTGAACATCATTATTTCAGATGTAATGGCGAGAACAGGGAGTCAATTAAAAAAGCACATAATCCGTGCGCGAAATAGCATTCGACAAAAGTTTCGCTATCTAAAACGTGCACATGCCGACAGTGAACTGTTTGTCGAAAAACATTTGAAATCACCTCTGGAAGCTGTGTTGAAAGGAACATCAAAGCCTAGTACACGCTCAAAAGAAACACAAACAATTGAAGAGGAGGAGGAGGAAGAAAGTGATGAAGAACCTGACGATGTTTTTTCCCCATTGCTTCCGTCTTCTGGCTCCAAAGAATCGCCGCTGCCCCAGTTTTTGAAAACATCAATAATTGCTGAAACACCCACTAGACCCAAAGAAAAGCAGCCTACTCTTAAAGAAATATTGAATACGCCCGAACAATATGTGCGGTTAAAATCCATTTTACTACAAAATTATGGTGCGTTGGTTACCCCCTTCCTTGAAGTTCTTTTTACTAAGAAAACTGATACTACCTACGGTGTTCGCTATGAAAACAATAGATTTCGAATTGGCGATTCACCAATCAAGATAAGTGACAATGTTTTGATTGTTAAAACAGTTCGTTACAAATTGACGGCAGGTCTTTTAGAACTTTTATTTTCACGTACACCTTCTACCGAGGACTATGATAAAGAAGATTTTGAAAAGTATAAAGACATCTTGATGGCTACAAATGGTTTTAGACGTAATTATAAACGTTCTGAAGCAATAAATGCTAATAAGGGCTTCAAATATAAAACCATCATATCAAAATTGTTTCCCACCTATGCAAGTGTTCGCCGTGCAAATTCAGCGTCCGGTATCACGTTTAATACTTTGAAACCATTCATCGATTTCGCCTATTGGAACAATCCAAATAAGTTGGTTAAACGTCTGCAACTGTTGCGTGCATCAGAACAGGCCGGTCATACCGGACACGAGGCAGAAGTTTTAGAAATAGAAGAGGAGCTTCGTCATGCTGGCATTATTGTCTAATGAGTCAACGTGTTCATACACCCTCGCCTGTTAAGGCTGCCATTGCTCGCGAGTTGCATAGACCAGCTCGTCGTCTCTACCATCGTCGTCATGTCATCACACGGGGCGTTGACGATCTTTGGCAAGCTGATCTGGTTGAAATGATTCCCTATGCCAAAGCTAACAACGGGGTCAACTATCTGCTCACCGTCATCGACGTTTATTCCAAAATGGCCTTTGTTGAACCTGTTCGGAATAAATCTGCACAACTGGTCACCGCTGCATTCAAGACCATCGTTCAGCGGTCAAGACGACAACCTCGTTTGCTTCAAACAGATCAAGGCAAATAATTTTTCAACAAGACTTTTTCCGCTTATCTCAAATCACTTGACATCCATCACTATTCCACTTTTAGCAATCTAAAGGCAAGTGTTGTAGAACGTTTCAACCGCACACTCAAGACGCGCATGTGCGAACAATTTACAGCAAGAGGATCCTATCGCTGGCTTGAACTTGTAGGCGACCAGGTGACACGTTACAACAACACTAAACATAGAACCATCAAAATGAAACCACGCCTTGTAACCAAGAACATTGCGCAATTGGATCGCATTCATCACAAAATCAAAACAGTAGATCCGCGACGTCATCATTTTCGTATTGGTGATTGTGTGCGCATCAGTAAACATAAAACAATCTTCGCCAAAGGATACACACCAAACTGGAGCACAGAAATATTTCGTATTCGCAAGGTAAAACTGTCTAATCCAGTTGTTTATTTACTTGATGACCTCAAAAAGCAGCCAATCCAAGGAGGATTCTACATGGAGGAACTGCAAAGGACGCAATATCCCAAGCATTATCTTGTTGAAAAAATTGTACAAAAACGTGGCAATAAACTTTTTGTTAAGTGGCTAGGTTTTAATGCCACATATAATTCATGGATTAATAAATCAGATCTGGTGTACACCTTCTTGTTTTTATTTCATGTCGAGCTGGCCGACTCAACATGCCATGCGATTTGTATCCTACCCCCACCCTACCATTTACAGGAAATACTACTCCAGATTCATTGATGTTTGTTTACCATTGAGCACATTCAACAACCAGTTCATTCCCCCTCTCTCTCAATCCCATTCACTACTCTCGATACCATTGATGTTTGTTTACCATTGAGCGCTTTCAACCCCATCTTGTTTGTCTCTCAGACCCATTCACACCTAACCAACCTACCACGTCAGGGTTCAACAACCACCGCCATCCACCGCCATTCATGTTTTCCATTCAAACCACTCCCGTTCATGACCTACCCCGCATCCCGTAATCTGCTGTGACGTCACACACACACACACACACACACACCAGTTACACTAATGTTTTCCATTCAAAACACTCCCGTTCATGACCTACCCCACATCCCGTAATCTGCTGTGACGTCACACACACACACCAGTTGACCGTCTGTGTTTGAAACTGTACGTCCTTAAAAGGACTATTAGGTGTTACGGAGTTGTGGCCGTGAGGCCCTGAAGGGCAGTACGGCGGCATCTGAATCACTGTTGCTTTCTTAGCACCACCCAGGGGACACGTGTAGGGTACTTTAAGGTTAAACCTACGGACGTGAAGCAACGCCAATTAAACATCGAAGGCATCAGTAGAGCTAAGAGTGAATACCTTGCTAAGATCTTAGAGGACAACGCAGTTGACATTGTAGTATTGCAGGAAACGCACACGGAAAATGACGAACAGTTGTTAGCTCGAGGAAGAATACCTGGATACAAACCGATAGCAATGCAACACCATGCTCAGTATGGTATCGCCACTTACATTAAGAGCGATATATACCAGTACACTGTCCATCCAATCAGTGATTGTCACACTTTCTTCTCCACATCAGTACAAATAGAGAATACTGTGGTCACAAATATATATAAACCTCCATCCACATCCTGGCCTGACCCTATATCTATAGTCCCTACTAACGAAAATATTATCATAGGGGATTTCAACAGTCATCATACATCTTGGGGCTACTGTCAGAATGACGAAAATGGGACTAAACTGACGGAATGGGCTGAAGTACATAACCTTACCCAGATGTATGACCCTAAAGACAGGGGCACATTTCACTCAGCTCGATGGAACCAAGATTACTCACCTGATTTATGCTTTGTTTCCAATAGCCTTACAACTCCCGTACCTCGCATTCGGCGACAAGTGCTTCAAGACTTTCCCCATAGTCAGCATAGGCCAGTAATATACAAAATTGGAGTACAGATTCCTGTTATTCATTCCACACCTCGTCCTCGCTGGAACTTTCTGAAGGCAGATTGGGAAACCTATGCAAAATACTCAGATGCCAACATTAGATGGATTCAAGCGGTACCTGAAAACTACTTAAGGTTCATAGGTCTAATAAAAGCAGCAGCCAAACGATCTATTCCGAGAGGCTTCAGGAAGGAGTATATACCAGGATGGAATGAGGAGTCCAACAGACTGAAAGAAGAGTATAATGAAAATAGCAGCAGGGAGAAAGCTACTGAACTTCTACAATCACTTGACAGAGGTAGAAGAGAGAGATGGATAAATACTGTTGAAGGTTTAAACTTCACCCATTCCATCAGGAAGGCGTGGTCTCTGATACGGAAACTAGATTCCGCTTCCATACCATCGAAAACACCTACATCTATTAATGTAAATGCGATAGCTAACCATATTGTCCAAACCTCTAGAACAGCAAAGAACAAGAAGTTCAACCGGTTGGTGAAAACAAAGCTTAGGCAAGCCATACGCTCAGCTCAGCCACATGATACATATTCGAGACCCTTCTCTGTACAGGAAGTGGAAGAAGGTTTAATCTCTCTTCAAAATGGAAAAGCTGCAGGATTAGATGGGATTTATCCAGAATTATTAAAGAACTGTGGTCCAGCTACAAAACGATGGTTGGCTATGTTTTTCAGCTGTATACTAGAATCAGGAAAGTTACCTGCAATCTTCAAGAAGACCAAAATCATTGCCCTTTTAAAACCAGGGAAAGGCCCGAACTTACCTCAAAGTTACCGTCCAATAGCATTGCTATCTGTGACATTCAAGCTCCTGGAAAGATTGATCCTGAATAGAATAGCGCCAGCGATTGAGGCACTGATCCCAATTGAACAAGCAGGATTCCGACCTGGCCGTGATTGCAGTGACCAAGTTCTTTCCCTGACCACCTTTGTGGAAGCTGGGTTTGAGAAGAAACTGAAGAGCGTATCAGCCTTTCTGGATCTCACAGCAGCATATGATACTGTTTGGAAGGAGGGATTGCTACTGAAATTG
This sequence comes from Meconema thalassinum, assembly GCA_946902985.2. NCBI lineage: Eukaryota > Metazoa > Arthropoda > Insecta > Orthoptera > Tettigoniidae > Meconema > Meconema thalassinum. Next base: position 368,254,610 of record OX336393.1, read on the forward strand.
ATCAAGGCTGTTCCTTGTTTAAAGATTATGAACTTATTAGACAACATACTAAGTAACAGATTGTTCCAAGTCTACTCTGAGCAGAACAAAAGCCGATTCCGTAAACTGAATAATGGCCTGCCGCAAGGTTCTGTTCTCTCACCCATTCTTTTTAATCTGTACACCCATGATCTTCCGAAAACAGTAGCCCGCAAGTTCATGTATGCGGACGATATCAACCTCACTGTTCAACATGCTAATTTCGCAGAAGCTGAGGCCGTTCTCACCCAAGACCTCAAAGTCCTGGATGACTTTTTCACAAAATGGCGCTTACAACCAAATCCTCAGAAAAGTGAGATAACTGCTTTCCATCTGGACAACAGGCATGCAAATTACCATCCTAGAGTCAATTTTAGAGGTAAAGAATTACAGTATAATAGCACCCCTAAATATCTGGGAATGACTTTGGATAGATCTCTGACCTACAAAAACCATCTGTGTAAATCTGCTGCGAAATTGAAGAGCCGCAATAACCTCCTTCAGCGCCTGGCTGGAACATGGGGAGCGGATGCCAACACTCTGAGAACAACTGCTCTTGCGCTAATCTATTCTTCAGCCGAGTTTTGCTCTGGGGTATGGCTTAATAGCTGCCACACTCAACGGGTGGATGTTCATCTCCGACAGAGCATGCGTATTGTATCTGGAACACTACTTCCTACTCCAGTCCAGTGGTTACCAGTGCTGAGTAATATCGCACCTCCTCATATCAGAAGACAGAAAAATCTGGTTCATCTTTGGTCGAGAGTGCAAAATAACAAGGCCCTCCCAATACATGAAGACATGAAACATCTTGGCCCATCTAGATTGAAATCCCGTAAACCTGCATGGAAAACTGCCTTGGATTTAACAAGCAGAAATTTTAAACCTAATGAAAATTGGCGGGTTGAGTGGACAACATCTACACCACCAGGCATCGTGAACGTTGAGGATCCTCACATAAAACTTGCTGGCTTCAATCTACCCAGACATACCTGGACTAGACTCAATCGTATTAGATGTGGCTTGGGAAGATGTGCTTCTGTTCTCCACAAATGGGGTTGGAAAGACTCACCGAATTGCGATTGCGCTGACATTCCACAGACAATGGAGCACTTAGTACTGGAATGTCCTCTCCGAGTTTTTCCAGGAAGTCTGGAGGACCTGCATTCTGCTACAACTGAGGCTGTCAAATGGATCAACGAGTTGGACGTTGATTTATAATTTTTTTTATCTGCTTTATAATTTATATAATTTGTTAGTATTATGGCTGTGTTATATGAATCTGTATTTATGTAGGTGATTGTGTTGTGTTAACATCATACGATAAATAATAAAATAAATAACCAGTTGACCGTTCAATTCTCTGACAATTCATTCACAACCAAGGATTCGGAAACCTTCGGCAACACTCGGATCTCATCGGGCATAAAGCAAAGCTATATAGCCCAGGATAATAACAGAGAAGGCGCTCAGTCCAACAGAGAGACTGGGTCGAGGAGGGTCTCGTGCAGAGCCTCTTCCATCCTTCCCCTCATCCCCCACCCTCGCCACCACCCCCTCCCCCCTCCCCCTCCCCCCCTCCCCACCCCCACTCCTCCCCCTCCACCCACACCCCCCCTCAAACCGGTTCCTGGACCCTCCAAGGTTTGTTTACCTTCCGGGGTCCCGGCGAACTTGGGGTCAATGACCTACCTCAAGGTCATTGATCATGACCTACCTCATGGTCATTGACCTTGCCACGCCCCCCTAATTTGCATAAATAACGGTATTTGAGTCAAAACCCCCATAGCCTACCTACTCTTGGTGTTTTTCGAAATTGTATTTTTGCTAAGCCATTAAGGAATTTGATCCTTGAAAAATACTGATATAAAAGATTTCTCTCGTTAATCAACTGTAATATTAATGTTATTAGTGAAGTAAAATTGATTGTGAAATTGAGCTCGTGGACTATTGGAACCACGTGATATATTGTTAAGCTGGAGAAGGTTTTTTGGATCACTGTGAGTGATTATGATTGTGAAACTTATAAAATGAAGTCGATAGAAATACTGTGTGACTGACAAGTGGTGGTTGATGTGTAACTAAAGTTTGTGAAATGTTTCGTCATGTTGTTTAATCCTTTAAAAATGATTGGTTGGAGTTTAATGGTGGTTCTTGTTGTACTTAATTTTCGTCTTGTTAGAATACGTCATCGAGTGACGTCTGTGACATTTTGTTTTCAAATCAATTGGAGATAGTATCTCTAGGATATTTACTGTGATTTAACTTTAGGTCTACTTCAAATTTCATATCTATGAAATTTAATTAGACCTGTGGCGATTTTCGAGAGATCTTTTTAAGTACTGCCATTGCTCGGTAATCTTTTTCAAATTTTGCATTTTCGTTTGACACGGTGCGGACATATTTATACTTAACTGAGCTCCTTCTCTTGGCTCAACTGCGTCCTCAGTGGCGATTCCTTTTTGTACAATTTAACCAAATAAGATGGTGTAGTGATGGTGAATGTTGCCATTGGACCTTGTTTCATTTAGAAACATTATATATTTGTATATACGTGTACATTATTTTATTATATTCAGGTGAGGGATTCTTTCAGTAACATTTTTACTGAATAAATATTTTATTTTACAGCAGTTCAATCCGAGAGTCATAATTCATAATAACTACATAAATTGTGCCGGGAAGATCAATGTGTTTCCTTTTCTTTTCTTAAATTTTCTCACTACTCTCTGAGATTAGTTTTATCTCGTTTGCGTCTCGTGTCACGTTTTGACCTGAGCTAGTTTTCCTTGTTTGCATTTTGGTTTGTCTTTGAACAATTTAGGTTTGTTGATATGCTCCTTTGTACTCCTGTTGGTGGGATCTGGGGGGTGTTTTCAGCCGGGCAGTTTCAGATCCTACGATCCAGTGTTCCTCGAGGGATTCAACAGGTCTTGGTAAGTTATAAAAGGGTACAGAACCTACTGTAAGGCCACGGCCGCCTCCTTCCCTCTTCCTCGCCTATCCATCCCAATCTTCCATCCCTTCCCATCCCTCATGACGCCCCTGTTCGCTTTGCAGGTGAGGCCGCCTGGGCGAAGTGCTGATCACACCTCCCCAGTTGTATCCATCCCAACCAGATGTTCCAGGCTCCAGGACACTGCCCATAGAGGCGGTAGTGGTGAGTTCCTTCGCTGAGTCCTTGGGAATCACCAACCTAGAGGGTAAATTGACTAAATAAAAAAACTTAAGAGTTGGAACTAAGAATATATTCAGTCACCAGGACTGCCAACTGTAATGCTTTATTAGGCTACATTATACCAGGTATATTTCGAACTAATTAGACATTTCGATATTACCAACGTAATTTCGTCATTATTTTAGATAGGTTCATATACTGTAGATTAATCATTGGCATGAAAAGTAGGCTCTTTAGTTCGTCACGGAACTTCTTGTTACTTATAATATTTCAGTATTAAGTCTTCTAGTATCAACTTTTGCCCGAATAACCAGAGCAGAGTGGCGCAGTGGAAGGGTGCTGGGCCCATAACCCAGAGGTCCGTGGATTGAAACCACGCTCTGCTAGTAGTTTCAATGTTAATGTTCCAATGTTTTGTGTTCTAGTATCAACTTCTTGCTCAAATAATCAAAGGCAGAGTGGCGTGGTGGAAGCGTGCTGGGCCCATAACCCAGAGGTCCGTGGAGCGAAACCACGCTCTGCTAGTCATTTTACTTTTAGTGTTCCAATGTTTAGTGTTCTAGTATCAACTTGTTGCTTCAAGTTGTAACAGCAGAGTGGCGCAGAGGAAGAATGCTGGGCCCATAGCCCAGAGGTCCGTGTATCGAAACCATGTTCTGCTAGTAATTTTACTTTTAGTGTTCCAATGTTTAGTGTTCTATTATGTTGGTGCATACGTCCGTAGCGTTTTTGTTTTGCTTGTTGGTATTCCGTTTGCTATGGTTTTATTTATCGACTGGCATTGTTGCTTTGTAGTTCAATGTTTGTTCTTGAGTTTACATATTGAAGTTTTGTCAATTGCAGATAGTGAGTGGAGCCGTGGACTCTATAAAATGGAGCGCCAAGTGGAGAAATTGGAACATTTCCGACATATTCTTCTCTTTGAATTCAATAGAGGGACGAAAGCAGCGGAGGCGGCCAGAAATATTTGCTCCGTGTATAGGAACGCTATTGGAGAGAGCATGGCAAGAAAGTGGTTTTCTCGTTTTAAGGTGGGTCGTTTTAACCTTATGTTCAGGAAGACCATCGGAATTTGATGAAGATCGTTTAAACGCATTAATTCACAATGATCCACGTCAATGTACTCGGGAACTGGCAAATGTGATGAACTGTGATCATTCCACCATTGTGCGACATTTGCATTCAATGGGTAAGGTTCAAAAATCCGGTGTATGGGTACCGCATGCTCTAAGCCAAAATCACAAATTCAGCGGGTGGCCATTATGTGCATCTCAGCTTACTCGTTATCGATTGGCTCGTGAACAACATCGACCATTCCTATCATGTATCGTTACTGGTGACGAGAAATGGTGTCTTTACGTTAACATAAGGAGAAGAAAGGAAAGGTTAAGCCCAAACAATCAAGCAACTCCCCGTACAAAAGACCTCCGCGCATTCACTAAAGATAATGTTATGCATCTGGTGGACCACCGACGGTGTGCTGTACTACGAATTGCTTCCCCGAGGTGTAACCATCACTGCTGACACATATTGCAAACTACTGCGACGTGTTGCAGATACATTCCAAGAAAAACAACCAGCGTGAAGTGATGCTCCTCCATGATAACGCCCGCCGCTCTCTGTTAACCTGACAAAAAACAATATACAGGAGTTGGGCTGGGAAATCATTAAACACGTACCTTATTCGACCGATCTTGTGCCCTCAGATTTTAACCTTTCCACTCTCTACCTCAACCTTCAAGGAACTTCCTTTCCGGATGAAGATGCGCTCCGAACATGGCATGATGAATTCTTCAACTCAAAGCCACGTGATTTCTACAGGTGCGGAAAGGAAAAATTACCACAGCGTAGGCAGACTGATGTAGATACTGATGGAGAATATGTTACTGATAATTAATTACGCTCTTAGGCTATATGTATCTGATGTGTTTAATAAACGTAGCGTAGCGGTCAGCATAGTTAGCTGCCGCCCCGGAGGTCCTGGATTCGATTCCCGGCTCTGCCACGAAATTTGAAAAGTGGTATGAGGACTGGAACGGGGTCTACTCAGCCTCGGGTGTTCCGAATGAGTAGAGGGGGTTCGATTCCCAACTCAGCCATCCTCGAAGTGGTTTTCCGTGGTTTCCCACTTCGTCTTCGGGCAAATGCTGGGATGGTACTGTACCCGATATCCTGATAGTAGGCTGTCAGATATCCGCCCCCTCAATCGGATTGCCAATAATCAATCGCACCGGCACAGCTACATCAATGAAAATGGCACTGACAGATACTATCGAGATTAGAGCACAATAATTAACAAGAAAATTATTGTGGAACACACCAAAATACACGGGGGTTCATACTTACCTTTACTTACCTCTTAAATTTATCTCGGGGACTGGGTTGTCAACTGGATCACTTAAAGTATGCCCACACAATAACCTCCACCATGATATTTAAAATGAACCAGGACGGAGACGAGAAACTTTAAACTGCACAATAATTTATTTCACATAAAGAATGATTTTAACAAAATAAACAACAAAATCAACGTGGCAATCAGAAGCCATCGACCACATAACCATGTCCTCCTGTAGGACCTGTAATCTCTACATATAATGTTTCAGCTTTCTCAAGCTCATAGCAACGTAAAATAATAATGCACTGGGAATGGAAACGGGATTTGGGATGAGACACATATATCAATTGTTTTGCGTGTTTATATACTTCACATTTTATTTATAGCCACAAGGCTATTATGGAACGTCCTTGGCCTCAGTAACACAGTTGTCCGGGCCAGCTGCAATGCACCTGTATTGTCAAAGCGGACTCCCGTTCGTTCAACCCTAGCATAAGCGTGTTACCTCAGAGCTTGGCTCTCCCTTTTAAAACACGTAAATGTTCACATTTCAACTGAAATATTATCACGCAAATGTCTTACATGCTTCATTCAAACACCAGTGGATTACTCCAACAATCCCAAATCATGATTATTTGTTTAAAACACTTGCTTAACTTGCGTTGTTTAGAGTATAAAAACAAAAACTCTAAATGTTAATAACAAAAGTTCATTAATTATTTATAACAATAATAAATTGTTTATAACAATGTCAAATGACCATTGAAAATTTTATACACGCCTGTATTAATCATTATCATTTCAAATTATTTAACAAAGATATTTACAAAATTATTTACAATATGAAATTGTTTATATTATTTATACAAGAAATACATTAAACCACGCGTTTATCCGGTTGATAATTACTTAAATCGTGATGATATAATCGACCAATGAAGGTTAGTTATATTTAACTGTCAAATTCAGGTTTAATAAGGTTTAATAATAATTATTAATATTTGTGACGGTAACCTCCATTCAAAATCTTTATCTCAAATTATTTAACACTCTTGTTAATTTTTAACAGTATCTTCATATGAATAATCTTTCAAAGAACAAGAACGATACAATCAGCGGGAAAATACTTCGCTTATAACGCACAAAATTGCACAAAAATTGGCCCAAAATTCATCATATATCTTCATATATATGGCATAAAAATCTTCCAAACTACACACAAAAACCTCCACTTATTAATTCATCAACTTCATTAATTATTGTGGGAACCTCCTTCATTATTCAAGGGCATTACTCAACAGCGACTTTTACACGTCCACTGAACTAACGATTATACATCCATTGTTCCTCTTTAAAAATTCTTATATTCATCAATTGTAATAATGACTGTTATCATTTAACCTTCGTGGGTTTCATTCATGAATCGATATGAAGTAAAAATTTGCCAATCACAAATAAATTTAATAGCAAATACGGTTAGACACTCCTGCCTGGTCTATCAAAATTGAGATTAACATCTTCAAAGTAACGTAGTATAAAAATACTACTGTATCTTCAAACAAAGTTCATCTAAACTGCAAAATAGTCGAATAGAATACAATTAGATTGTGGAATGCAAACATTATTGTTCCAATCTATAATTGAGAATAACTCCTATCAAATGTTCATTACTATAGTGTATTCAATAAATCGAAATAAAAGTTCATATTTCATAAAATTGTCTATGATGCAATGGTAAATGTCTATGTTGCAATCATGTTCATGAGACGACTAGTATTTCAAAGATCGTCGATATCGTAATGGATTTTAACGCTCTAAAATCTTTTAATCATTCTTCTTTCTTGAGGATGACAGAAAATTGGTCTAAGTAATTTACTGAATAGAATTACTTTAATAAAGTGACACGCTGTCTGAATTCAAATCTGCCATAGCAAATCGTTAACTTTACAGTCAAATCGTGACTACAAAAATATGCAAATTACTGAAAGAATCTAAATCATCAGTCTCAACTGATCCAAAATTATTTAATTATGCCAATGACATAGCAATGTCTCAACAAATCGAAGAAAAAGGCATAAATCATCGAAGTGTACTGAGTACAGAAATATCAATCAAGAAAATGGGGCAAAAGATAGGACAGAAAATATGGGAAAATGGTTGCTCAGATATCGCTACAAGACTCAAATAATACAAGAAACGTTCACGACTACCTTATCTGTTGATTGAAGATCTAGAGGAAAGTTTTCAAAGAAAACTGCTGTTGGTTCCATTTCACCAGCGTAAAGATGTGCTCCGTCCTCGAACCTGGAATCAGCGTCCTCGGAGAATCGAACTGCTTCCTCCTCCGAAATTGCACTGCTCCGTGGATACGAAAAACATCCCTCTGGCAAAACTCTTCTTTGTGCGCCGGGACAACCCTGGCCTCTCTTGAAAGTTCCCTGAAGTTCTTGCAGGAATTCGCCATGAAGTTTATTGTAGTTATTTCCGCAGAAATATTCATAGTTGTGGAGTATGAAAATATTTCCACTGTTATCTGGTCTAATTCAGCGATGGATTCACGATGCATGAGTGTAGTTGGATGTTCACTACATGCTCGCTTTTGTAGAAAGACGATTAACGAAGTTCCATGCTGTTACTTTACTCCAATCAATATATGTCCCAATTGCATTAAAGCCTTAGCCTTCCATCTCAACTACTGTTATAATCATTGAAAGCACTGCAAGATTACAATGTTCCATAGTTGAATGTATCGTTGTAATAGCAAACGTATTCTCCAATATCACTGTTGCACTCCACGTGTCAGCCGTAGTGTATAATGTGGAATTTAAAAGTGTTTCTCCTGTGGCGAGAAAATCACTTTTGTTGGCAGCCTTAAAGTTCCAATATCTTTCGAAGTATAACTGTGAAACTGTTCAAATCTTGTACACACCTCAATGTTATACTGCCTAATAGAATTATAATGCAGGCTGAAGTTAGCGCTTGATATCTTAACTGGTGGAAACGTTAATGTGAGCGTTTCAACTTCACCTAGTTTCGAGCAGCGTAAAATGGAACTGCTCCGAGTTCGTTTGATGCGCCAGGCTTTAACCACGCTAAAGACAACTTACTTCACTGAATCACTTGAAAATAACTATATATCACCAGAAATATATATGCGATCTGACATATGAGATCTGAGATTATGAGTTCTGAGAGCTCCTCTCTCCTGTGCACGACCTTTTATCAACTTCTTAAGGGGCGTATCCATCCCTTCCATAGCCTGTTGCTGCGTCATTGCTGGAAGTTTTAACTTTGGCTATACTTGACGGATTTTCAAATTTCAAAAACTCAAAATTAATTTCTTCAAAATTCCAAATCAATGCCATAACTGAAAATAGATTTCCACAATCTGCATGCCAAAAGTAATCAAATATCGTAGTTTCAGCAATCTCCGTCTTCCTTCCAAACTATCGTTCATTGGTTCGAGTCTCTCCTCCAATAGCGTAGCTTCTTCCTTAGCACAATACCTTGTTTCCTGCGACTGTGTCGTAAATCTTTCTCGCACAAAATCATGACGTCACCAAGAATCTCAGCTCAACCAGCCTGCTTGCCTCAAGTCTGCGTCATCCGTGCCTACGTCATGAGTATCCACGCCATAACTATGACATTCATAACTTTACTCATATTTTCCAATACAGCCATCGTGGTCTCAATATAATTCAAATTACGGGGGCAGTACCTTCTTCAAGGCCACGGCCGCCTCCTTCCCTCTTCCTTGCCTATCCATCCTGACCATCCATTACCTTCCCTCATGAGGCCCCTGTTCGCTTTGCAGGTGAGGCCGCCTGGGCGAGGTGCCAATCACACCTCACCAGTTGTATCCACTCCGATTAGATGTTCCCAGCTCTAGGACACTACCCGTAGAGGCGGTAGTGGTGAGTTCCCTCGCTGAGTCAGTGGGTTCCACCAACCTGGAGGGTAATCGACTAAGAAAAGAAGAAGAAAAAAAATAAACTTATGGAAAACGCTACGGACTTATGCACCAACCCAATAGTATCAACTTGTGCCCGCTTAAGCAAGAGCAGAGTGGCGCACTGGAAGCGTGGAGGGCCCATAGCCTTGAGGTACGTGGATCGACATCACGTTCTGCTAGTAGTTTTACTTTTAGTGTTCTAGTATCAACATGTTGCATTAATTTGTTACAGCAGAGTGGCGCACTGGAAGCGTGGTGGGCCCATAGCCCAGAGGTTCGTGGATCGCAACCACGCTCTGGGAGTAGTTCCACTTTTTGTGTCCCAATGTTTAGTGTTCTAGTATCAACTTGGTGCTCGAGTAAGCAACTGCAGAGTGGCGCAGTGGAAGCTTGCTGGGCCCATAACCCAGAGGTTCGTGGATCGAAACGACGATCAGCAAGTAGTTTCCCTTTTTGTGTCCCAATGTTAGTCTTCTAGTATCAACTTGGATCTCGAATAAGCAACGGCAGAGTGGCGCAGTGGAAGCATGCTGGGCCCATAACACAGAGGTACGTGGATCGACACGACGTTCTGCTAGTAGTTTTACTTTTAGTGTTATAGTATCAACTTGTTGCATTAATTTGTAAACGCAGAGTGGCGCAGCGGAAGCGTGCTGGGCCCATAACCCAGATGTCCGTTGATCGAAACCACGCTCTGCAAGTAGTTTTACTTATTGTGTTCCAATGTTTAGTGTTCTAGTTTCAACTTGTTGCTTTAATATGCAAGAGCAGAGTGGCGCAGTGGAGGGTGTTGGGCCCATAACGTAGAGGTCAGTTGATCGAAACCACGCTCTGCAAGTAGTTTTACTTATTGTATTCCAATGTTTAGTGTTCTAGTACAACTTGTTGCTATCATAATGGAGCAGGGTGGCGCAGTAGAAGCGTGCTGGGCCCATAACCCTGAGCTACGTGGAGCTAAACTTAAATCTGTTAGAAATCTTGCGGATTGTTTTCGAATGTATATGCTTTTAAAGTCTGACCACCGAGAGTTGGAGTATTACTTGCTCGGCCTTGCCATGTTCTCCTGTCCCTTAGACCACTTTCGCTACTTATTCACGTTTTTTTTCTTCCACAATCTACTGTGCCTCTTATTAAAGGATACCCCGTATCCTTTACATTTTTAACCTGCTACGTAAGTATCTTACCAGAATTCGATCAATCATTATTCGTGATGTATTGTAGTTGCGATACGGAACGTCTTGGCCTTAGTGTTAAAAATATGAGTCAAACAGGTAGTTCCGTTAAGAACTAGATAGCCTATATTCACACCTCCTACTGGCCTTTTCCATTAAAACTCTCAATTGTCACATTTATGTAATCACATTCGGCCACGGTGGCCGAGAGCGCAAACGCGCTAGCTCGTCCTTCGCATTTATCGGGAGAGCATGGATTCGAACCCCACCTTGGTCATCCTGAAAATGGTATTGGTGGTTTCCCAATTAAACCAAGAGGCAAATGCCGGGACTGTACCTTTTAACGGTCGACTTTCTTCCAAATTCCGATTCCTGACCTTTCTTTAATTAAACCCAAGTTGGTGGTCACCGGGTCTATCTGCCTGTCACCATCCCGTCTTGTATCTGCTGATAACGTGTGACCAGTACCGAGAAACTGTCCTTTTATCGGTAGAGGAATGATCCCTGGCAGAGTCCGTGTGTGAATACAAGCCAGGAGGGTAAGATTTAAAAAGAAAAACAATACCTGAAATAAGAAAGGATATAAAAAGGTTCAATAAAAAGAACTGTAATTTTAATATACACACTTAACTCTGTAGTGGTCGCCTCCATAGCGTAGCGGTCAGCGTGGTTAGCCGCCGCCCCGGAGATCCTGGGTTCGATTCCCGGCTCTGCCGTGAAATTTGAAAAGTGGTGTGAGGACTGGAACGGTGTCTACTCAGCCTCGGGTGGTCCAAATGAGTTGAGGGGGTTCGATTCCCACCTCAGCCGTTCTCGAAGTGGTTTTCCGTGGTTTCCCACTTCGTTTTCTGGCAAATGCCGGGATGGTCCCTACTGTAAGGCCAAGGCCGCCTCCTTCCCTCTTCCTTGCCTATCCATCCTAACTTTCCAGTCCCTTCCCTCATGAGGCCCCTGTTCGCTTTGCAGGTGAGGCTGCCTGGGCGAGGTGCTGATCACACTTTACCAGTTGTATCCACTCCGACCAGATTTTCCCAGCTCTAGGACACTGTCTGAAAAGGAGGTAGAGGTGAGTTCCCTCGCTGAGCCCGTGGGAGCCACCAGCCTGGAGGGAAAACTCGATTTAAAAACAAAAACAACTCTGTAGTGTTCTTTTCCTTCTTAATTTTTACTTCTATAAATTACGGCAAGGTTCACGCCCTGCACCAAGTGAGGAACTAACAAACTGGGACCCAGACGTTCTAGCACGAGGGCCCGTGGTTGCCCTCCACCGCCCTGCTTTATTGTTGTTAGGGCGGGGAATTTGAAGCACTGCAAAGTGAAAAGTGCAATGTTACGCGTCGTTTGTATACGAACAGAAGGTACTGCACTGTGACCAGTAAAGCAACAGTAAGGCTGTTGAGTGTATTGTCACATTAAGTGCTCGTTTTAACTAATACCTCTTAGCCTTGTCAAGAATTAGAAAATACGGGAAAAGTGTATTCATTATCTCCATAAAGTAACCATTCTATTTGAACGTTTTGAACCTTCAGCTAAAATTTTGGATTTATCTCGGACGAGATGTATGAGTTGTTCCCTCTGGCATATAAGACCGTCATGAAATTCATCCACTGGCCAGTCTCTTGACTTCACTCCACGTTTTTCCCTTCTCTGTAACTGCATATTTGATTGACTGCTTCCAGGTCTTCTTGGGACCACTGCGTTTCCTACACCTTGCGGGTACCAATCCCACGCCGCCTTCTCAACAGCCCTGTCAGGCTTCCTCAACGTGTGTCCTAACCCGTTTCATTTTCTCTTTGATTTGCACGTGGATCAAAGCGACTGTTCCTTGGCTCGAACTTCCTATCGTAAGTTACAATCCTCATTTGGAAGTTGGCAATGACGAGATAATGATCACTGTTTGCGTCCGCTCCTTTTCTATTCACCACCGTCTTCCAAGTTCCAAGAGTTTAGTGCTTTTCAGTCGGTCAACACGAATGTACCCAAAAGAGATGGGTTATGCCCTAATCCTGAAATAAATTACATGAGATTAATAAAACACTAGGATGACCAGTTTCGATCGTCAAGCGATCATCATCAGATCCATTACACTTAGGCTATAAAATCTATGTTTGAAATACAGGTGAAAATATTTACAATATGTACAATTATTTGGTTGCAGTATTGGTACTGCAACTGTCAGTGTATGCTAAATGCAGTATATATGATGTTAGGTGAAATGCTAAATGGTGATAGCTATCCGGAGTGTGTACTTTGGAGAGATTATATGGTTGTAAAAATCAACTATGGTTAAACTATAAAATTATAGGCTAACTACTTATCTGATTGTCTTCCTTACTACAGCTACTCGCAGTTTTCGTGCTCACTGTAACTCACGGTGCGGTCGACTGCGGTGGTTATCTTAACGACTGGTTTTTCCCTGCCTTCTCCCCCTGCCCATACGTGCTGTGCGTATGTGTTTATGAGAGGTGTTGCCAACCTAGATAAGATGTATGTTATTGAATGAGGTGGGTCTACAACTAATAAAGACCGTGGATTAGCCCTCGCCACGCGTGGACCATAAGCTATTCGAACTAAACGTTGACGGTCTTATGAGGACGTCTCGGCACCTTTAATACTGCCGCGAATATGGGCCTTGGTTTATTGCAGAAGAAAAGTACATCGTACACCTGATCCAGATAACATTTACCTATTAAAAAACCCCTAATTCCCCCCCCCCCTTTTTTATCTAGCCTGGCTGTGTCGCTAAATTGTGTCTTGTTTCCGACAGGGTGTGTTTTTTAGTAGCGTGAAGAGGGGTGAGCTCTCCATGAACGTGTGTTCATTTAGATTGTTGGGATTGATTCGTTTGGCTAGGTGTATCTCGATTGCTTCCTTTATGTCAAGAGCTCTGCCTTTCAATTCGTGATGGATTATTTTAAGGTCCGACTCTATGTTGGTAAAGCTGTGCCCCGCGTCACACATATGTTCGCACACGGCTGAATGTGTTCCGTATCTTATCACATTCCTATGTTCATTATAACGTGTGTGTGTGTACTCGTCTTCCACTCTGCCCGATGTAATTAGCTTGACAACCGGTGTCTTGGCACGTTATAGAATATACCCCTGACCTTGAATACGGGTCACGTTTATTTAGATTGAGGTGCCTAGCGGTTGTGTTTTTCGTTGTGAAAGCTATCTTTATGCCTTGCTTTTTGAATAGGTTAGTGATTTTATATGTATTCGCATTCACATAGTTGAAACGCGCAAATTTTTTCTCATTACTGTCCGGTTTGGGAATCGTTTTATATTTATTTTTATGTTTGGCTATAATTTGGTTTATTTTGCTTGGCGGGAAGTTGTTTTCCTTTGCTATTTGCTTAGTAGTTCTTATTTCCTTATTATAGTTGTCTTTTGACATGGGTATGTTTAAAGCCCTGTGCACCATTGAATTGAAACCCGCTAGTTTGTGCGTACTGGGGTGATTAGACTGATTGTCGATTGCATGCGAGGTTTGTGTTGCTTTCCGGAATATGGAATATGAAAGGTCGTTGTCTTTACGTTCAATAGTTATATCGAGATAATTTAATTTTCGGTCTATTTCGGATTCCTTAGTGAATTTGATAGAGTGGTGTAGGCTATTAATGGTTTGGAGAATTGTTTCTTCGCTTGTTAGTTCAGTATCGTAGATGCAAATTACATCATCTACGTATCTTTTCCATATTACTATTCCCTTTGTTGAAGTCTTTTCTAAGAACGCATTTTCTAGTGCATCGATGAAGATGTCAGCGATTAACCCACTTAGTGGCGATCCCATCGCTAGGCCTTCTCTCTGTGTGTACATTTTATTGTCGAATTGAAACACGTTTTGTGTGAGAACGACCCTCAGTAATCTCACAATCTCTTCAGTTTCTTTTATCGAATTGTTGGATTTTAAGTTGTTTTCGATAGTGTTGATTGCTTCAATAATCGGAATATTGGTGTACATGTTAGTTACATCGAAGGATACTAGCCTGAAGCTAGGTTTCATTTGTAGGGTGTTCAATGCTGTTACTAGTTCTGTTGTGTTCTTTACAGAGTTGTTTTTGTCGTTGGAAAGACGGCATTTTAAGATTTTTAGTAACTCTTTGCTAATTTTGTAATTAGGGGCATTCCTACAATTGACTATTGGTCACATTGGGCATTCCTTTTTGTGTAGTTTTGGTTGTCCCCTCAATGACGGTATTTTCGGGTTCATGTTTATTAGTTTTGATTTTTCGGCTTTGGTCAGTATGTATTCTGTTTCTTTTAGCGCACTTTTTATTTGTTTTTGGAATTTGTAGGTGGGGTATTTTGTTAATTCCTTGATTTCGTTGTTGTTTAGGAATTCGACTGTTTTTTCAATGTATTCTGTTTTGTTCAAAATTACTGTAGTGTTTCCCTTATCTGCTTTAGTGATGATTAAGTCATGTTCTTTTATTTTTTGTTTCAATGACTTTATTTCTTTGAGTTGTTTGTTGTTTTAAATGTTATTGCTATGGCCCTCTCGTTTGAGGATTTTTTGGCTTCGTTGGTGGCGAGATTTTTGGTTAATTGCCTGTCTTCTGCTGGGAGCTTGTGACTGGCTATCTCAATATCTGTGATTAACTGTTTTATATTTTGGTTCGTGTGTGCGTCTGTGCAGTTGTATTTCAAAGCTTTGTCTAACATATGCATTTCACCTTGAGAAAAGGTTACGTTCGTTCTGTTGTTTACTCTGCTGTGGAAATTGAATTCATTGTTATTCGTGTGTTGTTCATTAGATTGATTGTTCTGTGTTTCTCCTAGTTTTCTTAATTTATTTTCTAGCGTTTCATGCTTCCTCGTTGCTCTGATTTTGATGGTGTCATGTAGGTGTTCGGTGAAGCTGTCCCATTGGGCTGCGTGCCAGAAATTACTTAGTTGCAATTGAATGTCGTATAATTGTTGGTTACATTTTTTGCTTTCTTATGTAGGCCTATGCAAATCTTAATTCGTTTTTTTTATCCAAAGCGCTTTGGCTTGTTTAGTTGAAATGATCGTGGCTGGTGTGTTCGGTACGGTTTTAATTGGTACGTATTTAGGGGTGGGGTTTAGTTCTATACATTTTTGTTGAACCAAATTGACTTGTCTAAATTCATGAGTTTAAGCCTGAGTGATTTGAATTTCTTGGCTTCACGATTTGCCTGACTAGCCGTGAACATTGTGGTGTTTGAAGCCATATTTTCAGTGTTGCCTTAGTAAACAAGAGTTTAGACAGTACAGCTTAGTTAATATCACACAGTTGCCACTTTAATTCTAGTATTTAAGTATTCCTAGCATTTACGTTTGGTAGGTTAAGAGTAACATATATGTGTATTCATGTAAGTTGCATTGTGTGTGGTTAAGTGTAAGAGAGGGCCTAGAGCCCTAACTTCGCCACAATAAAGGCACAATACATTATAATAATAGAGGTTGTGTTGGAATACTGGCAAGGGGATGTCACTTGATATTATGTAGACGCGCTCTAAAATTCCCCCCAAGCTTGCAGGTTCGAAACCTGGCGCAGTCAGCTGGCATTTGAGGGTGCGCAAATGCGAGGGAGCCGTGTCAGTAGATTTACTGACACGTTAAAGATCCCCTTCGGGGCAAAATTCCGGCACCCCGGCGTCTCTAAAAGCCAGTGTAGTTAAAAGGGACGTAAAACCAATAACATTAATTATTATTATCTAAAATTCCCATGCGTACATGACCAGCCACGAAAGCGTGACCCATTTATAACACGTGTGAGCGATCGGCTAGATAAATGCAAATTAATATTGCATTGATGAGAGATTGTACAACGAAAACATGACAAAGATTTTCATCACGAGATAAGATAATAAAAGTATCGCCTCGGAGAGATTTTCACCTGATAGATAACAGTTATCTTGGCACGCAGTGAATGCAATGGCCACTTGTCTTTGTTTATTGTCGTGTGGATATTTTCTCAGTAATCGACCTTCGAGAATTCCTTCTCAAAATATTTCGCAATTATACGTCAGGAGATGACGTATCGACTGCGTTAGTCGTAGAGTAAGTAGAGTAGAGACTAGGGGCAACTTACTTTTTGTTCGTTCTCTTTAGGGGTTTTGGACATCTTGGCCATCTGTCCCGTGTACTTGGGTGTGTGTGTTGGCTTTGTCTGATGACCTGTGTTTCTTGTGTGACTGTAAAAGTGTGTGTAACTGAGTTAAGGATTGGGTTTGCTGCACCTTGACTTGAATTAAGCCAAGATCTTGGCATTTGCCTGGAGGGAGTGAAGAGAAACCATTGAAAACCTCAGGATGACTGCTGTCTGTGCCAGGATTCGAACCACCTATTTCCGCACTTAATGCAACTTCCTTTCAGAGTCGTGATGCGTGATTTATCGCTCGGGGCCACCAGTGCGTGTGTACTTCAAACTCAGGAGCATTTAAATTTCCTTGTTAATAAGCAGACATCCTTACATTTAACGCCCATAAAAGTATTCCTCTTCACAATTAAGTTTAGTTTGTACTCATACCAACCGAGAGTGCTAACGCGCTAGCTCGTGCCTCGGTGGCATCGGGAGAGCGTGGATTCGAATCCCACTTCGACCGTCCTGAAAATGGTTGTCATGGTTTCCCAATTTCACCACCATTGTCAACAGGTTCACGGTCGCCTTCTTCCAAAATCCCTTCCCTGACCTTTTTTAATTCGACCCAACTTAGCGGCCGTCTGGGCGATCGGACTGTCACTATCCCCAGTTCTATCTGCTCCCAGACACTGTCCTTGCGACGGTAGAGGAATGATCCCTCGCAGATTCCGAGCTGGGAGGATAAGAGATTAAAGAAAGAATAAAAAGTTTGTTAAAAAAGCAAAAACATTTACTGTTTTACTTCGTGGTGTAGTGGAGGGGGAGCGTGATGGCGCAGTGGCTTAGCTTCTCGCCTTTCACCCGGACGGCCGGGGTTCGAATCCCGGTGCCAGCGGGGTGGAATTTTCACCTGGAAAATCACGTGGTGTCAGGAAGGGCATCCGGTCTTAAATCCCCGGCCATAACCAAAATGAGCCTGGTTGGCTCCGGCGAGCTCCAATTAACTGGGAAAAGCCGAAGGGGAAGAAGACTTCGTGGTGTAGTGGTCAGCGTGCTTAGCTGCCACCCCGTAGCTTCGAGGTTCGATTCCCGGCTCTGCCACGAAATCTGAAAAGTGGTATGAGGACTGGAACCGGGTCTACTCAGACTCGGGTGGTCCAAATGAGTAGAGGGGGTTCGCCTCAGCCATCCTCGAAGTGGTTTTCCGTGGTTTACCACTTCGTCTCGGGACAAATGCCGGGGTGGTACCTAACGTAAGGCCACGACCACCTCATTCCCTCTTCCTTGCCTATCCTTCCCATCCCTTCCCATCCCACATAAAGCCCCTGATCGCTTTGCAGGTGAGGCCGCCTGGGCAAGGTGCTTGTACCACCTCCCCAGTTGTATCCCCCGACTCAAAGTTTCAAGTTCCAGTCGGCGGTAATGGTGGGATCCCTCGCTGGGTCCGAGGGAAAAGCCAACCCTGGAGGGTAAACCGACTAAGAAAGAAACAAGAAGTTCCGTGACGAACTAAAGTGCCTACTTTTCTTAAAATTTAAGATTCATGCCAATGATTAATCTATATGGATCAATCTAGAATAATGACGAAATTAGGTTGGTAATATCAAAATTTCTAATTAGTTCGAAATACTGTATACCTGGCATAATGTAGCCACTTAGAGAACTACAGTTGGCAGCCCTGGTGACTGAATATATTCTTAGTTCCATCTCTTAAGGTACAGAATACAAAATTTGGTTGAAGTCCAATGGATAGCATGGACGTTACATGCAGTTAAACATTGGATCTAACAGCGCGCGTAAAATCATGTTGGCAACAATGACATACATGTATTTGTCAGAAATAAAATGAAATAATATTAATTATTGTTGTCTCAATTTTGAATGAAATCCATTAGCTAGTATAGAAGTTACAATCATTTTAAAATTGGACCTATCAGCAGGCTTAGAATCATGTTGGCAGCACTGGCGCAGGCCTATATTAGTTACTCCAAATTTATCTAGATTGCCAGGTACTATACGTGTGCAAAGTTTAGAGCTATTGGCTTGCATACCTTCTGATATATTGATATTAGGGTAACAAAAATAGAGACAGTATTTATTAACAGTTGGCAGCCCTGGTTACTCTTAAGAATCGGCATAGTCATATATGTTATGGTACACATAGCACACACGAAATTTGGTTGAAATCCAAATGATAGTATGATAGTATTTTCCTAATTCAATTTGTATGAACACATATGCAGATGATTATGTAAAATATCAAATTCGGTCAGAGGTGGGGAAGAGTATAGGTGAGTGTAAATACTTCTTAGATAGACATGAAGATAACAATAGTTTAAAAGTAATCCATTCTAATATTAGAAGTCTTGCAAAACACAAGAATAGCTTAGACGTTACTCTGAAGGCTTATGAAAATATATTTGATGTTGTGGTCTTAACGGAAACGTGGAAATTAAATAACGCAAATGTTACTAAACATAGCTGCTATAAATCGTACTATAATGAAAGTGAAATAAATCAGAATGATGGAGTAGTCATCATGATAAAAGATGGATTACAGCATGAAGTTAAGTGTGTAGCATATAAAGATTTCAAATTTATTCGAGTAGTTGTTAATAAAAGCGACAACAAAATAGCAATAACAGGGGTGTACAAACCACCAAAATACAACAAAACATTATTTCTGGAGAATTTAAATAACTATATAAAAACAAATTGTCAGCTAGAAAATGAATTAATAATTGGTGACATGAATATTAATTTATTCGAAAATCAAGATTCAGATGATTATTTAAACCTTCTTAATGAATTTGATTTCAGATCTATAATCAATGGTACAACTAGGGAAACTGAAACTAGTAAATCATGCATTGACCACGCATTTCTTAAAAGTAGGCTTTCGAATGAAAACATTCTCTCTTTAATCTCGGAAAGCAAAATAACTGATCACAATACAACAATAATTAGCCTAAAATTTAATCAAGTTAGTTGTCAGAAAAATAAACCAAACATTAGGAATTATCAAAGACATAAATTAGATTATGTGGAACTAAAACAGAAGTTAAACAACATCAACTGGGATAATAAACTTGCAGAAGGACATTTGGATACTAAAGTAAATATATTTATTGAAACAATACAAAAATGCATCCATGAATCTACTAAACAGTTAAACTCAAAGCGAGTCAAAAGAAAAGAGTGGATAACCCTTGCATTGGTAGAGTCCATTAATACTAGAGATAAATTATACCGCGATTATATGGCAAATAAAAATAATGAAGAATTAAGAGAGAAATATAAAAAATACAGAAACAAATTAAATGAGCTAATAAACTGGGCAAAAACAGATTACTACAGACATTTAGTAAATGCTAGTTCAGGAAATCCTAAAAAGATTTGGGGTATAGTTAATGAGGTAGCTCAGAGAATTAATCAAAAAGAGCAAATTAGTGAAATAAGGTATCAGAATGAAATTTACAAAAGTGACACGCAAATTGCGAATAAATTTAATGAATATTTCATAAATAAGACTACCGAGATGTCCAAATGTATAAAGAAAAGTGGAAACCCCACACTTAATATAACTAGCAATAAGAGCTCATGCTTCATGGCCCCGGTAAATTCCACTGATTTGAAAAAAATCCTAGGTGACATAAGTGACAGTAAAGCTATGGGAATAGACAATATTTCAGCAAAGGTTATAAAACAAAATATAGTATCATTAGAGAAACCGCTTTTAAATCTCATAAATCAATCTTTTACAGAAGGATATTTTCCAAAGCAACTGAAGTCAACAATAGTTAAACCAATCTTAAAATCAGGCAATACTATAGATATGGAAAATTATAGACCGATATCTCTGATTACAATAATAGCAAAAATATTTGAAAAATGTATCAAGAACAATATTTTCCAGTTTTTACTGAAGCATGACATTCTATCAGCAAGGCAATATGGATTTATAAAAAGTCGAAGTACTGTGGATGCAATTGCAACACTAACTAAACAAATACAAGAAAAATTAAATTGCTCCACACCATCACTAGGAATATTTTTAGATCTTACTAAAGCTTTCGACACCGTAGCACATGATATTCTTCTCCAAAAAATGGAAAAATATGGTATTCGAGGCACAGCTCTTAATCTCATCGGAAGTTACCTTACTGACAGAATCCAATATGTAAAAATAAATGACACATTGAGTGCACCGATGCAAGTAAAAAGGGGCATACCACAAGGAACAGTCTTAGGAACACTATTTTTTATTATATACATTAATGACATAGAAAAACAAGATGTTCGGGAAAGAACATATAGCCTACTTTCTCCGAAATGTATGGGTATAGTTATAACTCTCTGTCCTTATCATCTC
The DNA here is from genome assembly GCA_946902985.2 of Meconema thalassinum. Taxonomy (NCBI): domain Eukaryota; kingdom Metazoa; phylum Arthropoda; class Insecta; order Orthoptera; family Tettigoniidae; genus Meconema; species Meconema thalassinum. The sequence goes on from OX336393.1 coordinate 368,275,689, forward strand.
CTAATTTCTTCCTATTTGAAGTGCAAATTGGCACACAGGATTTGAACAGTGGCGTTCAAACCATAGTTTATAATTTACCCCAGCATTTTGCAATTTCATCAGCAAACACTCCAAACACCGACTACTTACAGTAATTGAAACTTCGTTGCTCTAATAAGGCCCATCTACAATGCGCAGTCGGCAGTCCGTAGTTGGTAGTCCTCGGTCGGCAGTCGCGATCGACTCCGTGTATACTATAGGCACCATACACAACATGAAGTTGCAGTTGGTAGCTGGCAGTTGGCAGTCGAGAATTTTATCCTTGACTGCCAACTACCCGACTGCAGCAATGTAATAGCCAATCAGAGCAGATCAGAAACTGACGTCACGTTGTTGTTCTGTGTCGTGTACGAATGATATAGAACTAAGTGAAGTAACTTCGCAACCCGTAAATTTATAGGCTAATCTTAAATACACGGTATAACAAAATAATCCATCTCCAAATCATCCATATTGCAAGTTTTGAGATTATCAACAACGCCTCTGTGCACAAGGAATAAACGAATGTTACTGTCTTATTACTCCTAGCAGTCGTTAAGACTGGGTTCACTAACTGGCCGGTATAGAGCGCTGCTCGAATCTATAGTTTCTGCATAGTACAACTGAAGGATGGAAGATGTCACTCCAGTGGAGAATGTCGTTTTTTTTAATATATAATTTCCATTGCAAAAAGCACCATATAAAGCTTTATTTTATAACGTCTCAGTACTCAAGAAACAATAAATATAAAAACTAGTCGTGATATCTAGTTGTGAAATATCGAACAATATAATCCTAACAGAGCGAGTGCATTCTAGCGGCCAGAAGAAGAAACTTTTCAATAAAATCTGTTACCTTTTTGTCAGCTAGATGTCTCGATTAAATCTGCTGGCGAATTATGTTTTAATTAAGTATATGTTTTGCACCGTAATATGCACAATATAACGCTTAATTTTAAAACGTCTGAGTCATTACAAAGCAACAAATATGTAAAATGTCAAGCAAAGAACATATCTCTGATGGGGTTTGAACCATAGGCATATGAATGACAGACTAACGCTTTACCACTGAGCCATTTGTGCCAACGAACATTGATCCATATAAAATAACTTACATAGAACTTGTTAGCAAATAATGATTTATACTAAACGATTTCATCACTGAAGTATATTATTTATATATAAAGCATTTCATACAAAGTTTATTTATTCTGTTTTAGTACGCTATATTGCATGCAATACTCAAATTAGTGAAATATAAGTCAGGCACAAGATATCCGCTGCCATCTTGTCTTATTAATGAATCAGCTGAGCTTTTTAAAATCACGTCTGCACTATAGTATTACAAAATAAACTTTTAATTTCGTACGTGCCTCTTCCTTTAGAACAGTTAAAACGATTCTCGGCTCGATAATCGGAACTGGTGGGTCCCATGATATGGATTATAAAGTTTGCATAATTCGCACGGCCGCCATCCTGAAATGGTATGGCGGACGACCTTGTAGTTTGGTCACAAGACGCATCATATACGAAGGTATGTTGTTACCAAATTTGGTAGAGATTGGATGATTTGGTTAGTCGTTATTTGATTTTACGTTTTGAACGTTTGAGTGGCCGCCATTCAGTTTTAGTAAAGATGGCGGCGATATAAAACATGACACTGAGGTGTCCTTTGCTAGTGCTACCTTTGTACCAAATTTCGTTCAATTCGCATTCACCGTGTTCGAATTGATAGGGGGGGACAGACATTCAGAGTACACACACTCACACACACACACACAGACTCACACACACACATACACACACACAGACTCACACACACACATACACACACACAGACAGACACACTTTTTTCGCCCTGTGTTGATCTCATAAGTCTACTTTCATTTTTTGCAAAAATCGAAAGTAGGCTAATAAATAATCAAAAAAATAGTTCAATCATCACTTATGCAGATGACACCGCTATATTTGTTGAAGGGAATACATGGGAAATAGTCAGTCAAGAAGCAACCGAAGCTTTAAAAGGGATTAAATTATGGCTGGATACTAATGAATTGTTTCTGAATGTAAATAAATCAAAATTTATTATTTTCACATTAAAAAACAATCAAAATTGCTTCAACGAGCTTACAGTACATCGAGAAAACTGTAATACAAACTGCAACTGCATAAAAATCAACCGCACACAAAATATAAAATACCTAGGAATTTATTTTGATGAAGACATGAAGTGGAGATCGCACATCAATTTCCTCACAAAGAAAATAAGGAGGACAGTTTATGTATTTCATTGTCTGAAACACATTGTCAATATTAAACTACTGAGAGATATCTACTTTGCACTTATTCAGTCTACTCTCACGTATGGATTAATTACATGGGGAGGAGCTTATCGAACTATTTTAAAAAAAGCTCAAGTAATGCAAAACTTGGTGTTGCGTATCATGTATAAAAAGGAAAGGTTATATCCTACGAATGAATTGTATGTGGAAGCAAACGTCATGAATATAGGACAACTTTACGCGACGGAAGTCTATAAATATATCTATAAAAATAAAAATTCACTCATAAACATGAGCCACACCTACCAAACAAGAGATAGAACAGGAAATATGTCTGTCCTCTTCAAACCAAATCTATCTATTGCAAAGCGTAATTTTCAATACTTTATTCCTAAATTTTATAATATCCTTCCTAAAGCCATAAAAGAGCAGTTACATAAATCTACAAGGTTTATACGAAACGCAAAGATATTCGTTCGAGAAAATAAAAATGTAATTAAAGATATATTAAAGTAGCTTATTCTATAAATTAGCATTACCATTGCTACCTAGCTATTTCACAACGCCTATTTTAATAAATACAGTATATGTAATATATTTTCTAACATGAACACTTAACGTTATAATTAGGTAAGTAGAACTAATACGCCACCCACAAGGCCTTGCCTTACGTGGTATAGCTTACATGTATTCTTCCCTAACTCGGCTGAATTTGATATTCATCACATAGATCTCAGAATGTACATTTTTAGACTAATACGTTTACTTAGATAATAATAAAAAATAGACTAAAGTTATGATATGATGAAGATTGTACATGTTTAATATAACGGGACTCTAGTGATCAAGAGAACAAGTGAATTATACACTGTTGTAGTGCAAAGGACAATGTGTATATAGCACACGCGATTTCTTGAACAATGTACGGACGTATGTCCTAATACTTAAAAAGCTATGTGTGTATATATTTTCTTGTATTGCTGGATGTAATATTGATTATTCATAATAATAATAATAATAATAATAATAATAATTTAAAGTTCGACCTCTCAGCAGGTCTAGAATCATGTTGGTAGCACTGAGGTATATAAGTTACTCCAAATTAATATAGAATGTCAGGTACTATACGTGTGCATAGTTTCAAGCTGTCGGCTTGCATACTTTCTGATATATGGGTATTTGGTTTAAAAAAATTGAGAGCATTTATTAACAGTTGGCAGCCCTGGTGACTCTTAAGAATACGCCCAGTCATATATGTTTATGTACACATAGCACATACGAAATTTGGTTGAAATCCAATTGATAGTGTAGAAGTTATATGCATTAAAATTTGGACCTACCAGCAGGCTTAGAATCATTTTGGCAACACTGCCATAAATGGCCTCCTGGAAATTAAACTGCAATATTATTATCTATACGTGTGCCAATTTTGAGAAATTTCCCATTCATACCTTCCAAGATATCCAACATGGAGCTCCAATTTCAATTGCGATTTTTCAGCAGTTGGTAGCACTGACATAATTTTCAAATATGGCCGTGAGATATTCAGGTATAGATATTTACTCCTACCAAGTTTTGTTTCGATTGCTGCAGCCATTTAGGAGTTGATAGGGGACCTATCAGCCAGACAGACCGACAGACAGATGGACAGACAGACAGACAGACACACATTTGCCCGATCTCATAAGTCTACTTTTTCCTCATTTTTGCAAAATGTGAAAATTAGGCTAAAAAGGAAAATGTAAGAAAATTGGCGTAGTATATTGGTTATTAGATAAACTTCACAACCGTCCGTCACGGCTCCATTGATCAGTTTGGGAACAGCATATCCAGAGTGTGTTTGATAATTATATTTTAATATTTAGAAACTTTATTTAATCAAATTATTTGTAATGGTATCCACTTTATTTTATTTTAATAATAGCAACACGCCCCGGCTTCGCCCGGTATGTTTTACGGTTTACCCAGCTTAAGCTTAAAAGGCGCACGAACGGCAGGTCCCAGACACAATTCTGAAAAGCCGAGGTGAACAGCGACACGACTCGACAGTTTGATACTGGCCTAAGCTGGAGTGATAGGCTCGCTCGCTCCGAAGCTAGTAATTTAAATTTCCACTCAATGGAGATTGTTGGAAGAAATTATAACGTAAAGTCACTCATAGTGGGCGATGTATTAAAGATAGAGATATGCTGTCCCGGTTGTTTTTGTAGAACTTTTCATGCTGAACTATTTACCCAATGTAAGCTTAAAAGGCGCGTGGATGGCAGTTTTTTTTTTCGACCCGATTCACTGAAATCGTTACTGGTCAGCTTCCTTTGGTCATAAAAGAATGTTATTCTAGAGAAGCATTCCTTGAGAAATCCTATACAGAATGGTGAAAACGGCATCAAAATCCATCCAGTGATTCTCGAGATTACTCGTTACATCCAAGAAACGGGGACTTGGTTTTACACTATGTAGAGATAAACACCTAACAAGATATTGTTATATCGTTATATTGAAACATGTAGGCTACTAACATTTGAATTTCCGGAGCATTATAAAATATCACACTTTAACAGTGTGTCAAATCACAATCAACCACTTACAACGCTCTCCCGTTGAATGGCAGAGAATTTAAAGTACTGTAGGTGTGAACGTTCAATGTGAAATTTTTTTCAACTCCGAGATTTGCTGATAACTTTGTCCTCTTGTTCAGGTTGAAGTCTTTCGCGGTCGGTGTCTAGTTTATTATTTAGGCTTCCAGAATGGAGCCGCGTCATGTGCCGGTGATTGTTTCCCGACGTATCGGCTGTCATTGCAGCGGCGTTATGCAGACTGACACCCAACGATCAGTTTGAGTGCAGACACGAACACGTACTCATGATTGAAGGCCCATCCACAATGCGCAGTCGGCAGTCGGTAGTTAGTAGTTGGCAGTCGGCAATCGCGGTCGTCCCCGTGTATACTGTAGGCACCATACACAACATCAAGTTGCAGTCGGTAGTTGGCTGCCGCTAGTCGGCAGTCGAGAATTTCATCTACGACTGCCAACTGCAGAAATGTAATAGCCAATCACAGCAGGTCAGGAGCCGACTTCATGTTGTTGGTCTGTGTCGTGTGCAGAAAACATTTAAGTGAAATACCTTCGCAACCCGTACCTTTTTCATCTATTATATAAAACAAAGTGTCCTGACTGACTGACTGACTCATCATCGCCCAGCCAAAACTATTAAAGTTAGAAACATGAAATTTTGGGGATATGTACGTTGTAAGCCGAAAACGCCCACTAAGGAAGAATTTTTGGATATTCAGGTTCTAAAGGGGTGTTAAGGGGGTACACCTGCATTTCATTGAATAACAATACAGTATCTCCGGATTGGATTCATTGAGGGATGCTATACTCGGCATATAAACTCATCATTAAAAATAAGAAGATACGTGTCTGAGGGTTTTTCGATGTGGTGTATATTATGAGGTGAAAGGGGTGAAAAGTGGGGGTTGAAGGATTCCAAACGGAGCGTGTATCTCTTAAACGACATAGGCGAGGAGTTTGAAACTCAGCGGGAAAATATCAGCTTAAAAATAAGTAAATAGGTGTTTGGGCGTTTTTTTCATAAATCCAATTTAAGGGGCCCATGGGGAGGGGTGAAATTCAGGGGGGAAAGAAACAGGAAAGAGAATGTCCAAACTGATTGACTGACTCACTCACTCATCAAACTCAGGGGGGAAAAAATGCTTTAAAGTAAGTAAATAGCTGTTCGACATTTTTTTTTCATATATCCAATTTAAGGGGTTCATGGGGAGGGGTGAAATTCTGAAAAAACTAATTTGAAAGAAAATGTCCTGACTCACTCACTCACTCATCATTGCCAAGCCAAAATCATTGAAGTTAGAAACATGAAATTTTGGGGATACGTTCATTGTATGTCAAAACCGTCCACTAAGGGAGGATTTTAGGATATTCAGGTTCTAAAGGGGTCTCAAGGGGATTAAACCTGCATTTCATTGAATAACAATATCTCCCGATTGGTTTCATTGGAGGATGTGATACTCGGCATATAAACTCATCATTAACAAGAAGTTCCGTGAAGAACTATACAGCCTACTTTTCTTGCCAATGATTATTCTACAGAATATGAACCTATCTAGAATAATGACGAAATTAAGTTGGTAATATTGAAATATATAATTAGTTCAAAATATACGGTACCTGGTATAATGTAGCCTAATAGAGCACTACACTTGGCAGCCCTGGTGACTGAATATATTCTTAGTTCCATCTCTTAAGGTACAGAATACAAAATTTGGCTGAAGTCCAATAGACGTTACATGCAGTTAGACACTGGATCTATCAGCACGCGTAAAAGCATGTTGCCAACAATGTCATGCGTGTGCTGGTCAGAAATAATCTGAAATATTATGATATCTTGTTGTGCCAATTTTGGACGAAATCCATTTGTTAGTATAGAAGTTACATGTATTTTAAAATTGGACATATCAGAAGGCATAGAATCATGTTGGCAGCACTGCCTTGTATTAATTACTCCAAATTAATCTAGAATGGCAGGTGCTATACGTGTGCAAAGTATAGAGCTGTTGGCTTGTGCATACTTTCTGATATATTGATATTAGGGTAAAAAATATATAGACAGCGTTTATTAACAGTTGGCAGCCCTGATTGCTCTTAACAATACTTATAGTCATATCTGTTATGGTACACATAGCACATACGAAATTTGGTTGAAATCCAACTGATAGTATAGAAGTTACTTGTATTTAAAAATTGGTACTATCAGCAGGCTTATAATCATGTTGGTAGAACTGACGTATATATGTTACTCCAAATTAATCTAAAATGTCAGAATATACGTGTGCATAGTTTAAAGCTGTTGGCTTGCATACTTTCTGATATATTGGTATTCGGATAAAAAAAAATAGAGAGAGCAATTATTAACAGTTGGCAGCCCTGGGTGGCTCTTAAGAATACGCTCAGTCATATCTGTTTATTTACATATATAACATACAAAATTTGGTTGAAATCCAATTGATAGTGTAGAAGTTATATGCATTTAAACATTGGACCTATCAGAAGGTTTAAACTTATTTTGGCAACACTGTCATGGTTGGCCTCCTGGAAATTAAACCGAAATAGTATTATCTACATGTGTGCCAATTTTGGAATAGCTCCCATGCATACCTTGCAAGATATCCAACATGGAGCTCAAATTGCTATTGCGTTTTTCAGCAGTTGGTAGCACTGACATCATTTTCAAATATGGACGTGAGCTATTCCGGTGCATATCTTTACTCATACTAAATTTGGTTTTGATTGCTGCAGCCGTTTAGGAGTTTATAGGGGGGGGGGCACACACACAGCCAGCCAGCCAGACAGACAGACAGACAGAAGGACAGACAGACACACATTTTCCCGGATCGAGCTCATAAGTCTACTTTTTCCTCATTTTTGAAAAATGTGAAAAGTAGGCTAAAAATAAGAATGCACGTGTCTGAGGGTTTTTCGATGTGGTGTGTATTATGAGGTGAAAGGGGTGAAAAGTGGGGCTTGAAGGATTTCTAACGGAGCGTGTATCTCTTAAACGACATAGGCGAGGAGTTTGAAACTCACCGGAAAATATCAGCTTAAAAATAAGTAAATAGGTGTTCGACGGTTTTTTTTTTCATAAATCCAATTTAAGGGGCGCATGGGGAGGGGTTAAATTATGGGGCGAAGAAACAGGAAAGAAAGTGTCCTAACAGATTGACTCACTCACTCTTCAAACTAAGGAGGGAAACACTGCTTAAAAATAAGTAAATAAATATTCGACAGTTTTTTTTATCGTAAATCAAATTTAAGGGGTTCATGGAGAAGGGTGAAATTCTGGGGAAAAAATTGAAAGAAAATGTCCTGACTCACTCACTCATCATCGCCCAGCCAAAATTATTGAAGTTAGAAACATGACATTTTGGGGATATGTTCGTTGTATGTCAAAACCGTACACTAAGGTAGGATTTACGGATATTCAGGTTCTAAAGAGGTCTTAAGGGGGTTAAACCTGCATTTCATTGAATAACAATATCTCAAGAGTGGTTTCATTTGTGGATGTGATACTCGGCATATAAACTAATCATTAAAAAGAAGCAGTCATGTGTCTAAGGGTTTATCGATATGGTGTATATTACGAGGTGAAAGGGGTGAAAATTGGGGGTTGGAGGATTGTTAACGGAGCGTGTATCTCTTAAACGACATAGGCGATAGTTTGAAATTCAGCGGAAAAAATCAGCTTAAAAGTAAGTAAAAAGTTATTCGACCGTTTTTTCATAAATCCAATTTAAGGGGCCCATGGGGAGGGGTGAAATTCTGGTGGAAAGACAGGAAAGAAAGTGTCCTAACTGATTGACTCACTTACTCGCTCATCAAACTCAGGGGGAAAAACAGCTTACAATTAAGTAAATAAGTGTTCGAACTTTTTTTTTCATGAATTCAATTTAAGGGGTTCATGGGAAGGGGTAAAATTCCCAAAAATAAATGAAAGAAAATGTCCTGACTGACTCACTCACTCATCATTGCCCAGCCAAAATTATTGAAGTTAAAAACATGAAATTTTGGGGATATGTTCGTTGTATGTCGAAAACGTACACTAAGGAAAGATATTTGGATATTCAGGTTCTAAAGGGGTGTTAAGGGGGTAAACGTGCATTTCATTGAATAACAATATCTCACGAGTGGTTTCATTTGGTGATGTGATACTTGGCATATAAACTATTCATTAAAATTAAGCTGACACATGTCTAATGGTTTTTCAATGTGGTGTATATTATGAGGTGAAAGGGATCAAAAGTGGGGGTTGAAAGTTTCCTAACGTAGCGTGTATCTTAAACGACATAGGCGAGAAGTTTGAAACTCAGCGGAAAACAATCAGCTTAAAAATAAATAAATAAATAAATAAATAGGTGTTCGACCGTTTTTTTAATCCAATTTAAGGGGCCCATGGGAACGGGTGAAATTCTGGAAGAAAAACGTCCACTAAGGAAGGATTTTTGGATATTCACTCTCATCGACCAACCAAGACTTACAAGAATGATATTTTGGGGACATGTTTGTTGTGTGTCGAAAACGTCTACTAAGGAGGGATTTTTGGATATTCATGTTCTAAAGGGGTGTTAACGGGGTTAAACCTGCATTTCATTGAATAACAATATGACCCGACTATGACGCGAGCGAAGCCGCGGGTACCTGCTAGTCTTACATACACGGTACCAGTTACTTATAAGAAAATAATCCGTACATCTCCAAATCATCCACATTGAGGTTATCGACAACGCTCCTGTGCACAAGGAATAAAAGAATGTCACTGTATTATTTACTCCTAACAGTTGTTAAGACTGCGCATTGTGAATGGCTAGGATTGTCAACTACCTATTTCTGACTGCAGCTACCGACTGCCAACTACCAACTACCAACTGCGCATTGTGGATGGGCCTTAAGGCTGCTGAATAATAGCTGAAACAACGGGAAACAATCTTGAAGGCCTAGATCAGGGTGGTCCAACCTTTAGTTATCCGAGGGCCAATCAAACTTTAGTATAGGAATGTGAGGGCCAGAGACATTCCAGAAAGAAAAGATATTTTACTAAAAAACATTTATTAAAATTAATATTAAAAGAAGCTTAATATTACTAGTTTAATATACCACTTCATTTTACAGTCGAGAAATCAATGTGATGATTGGCACTGCTTTCCTGATACAATTGTATCAATGTCCACTGTAAGTTCAGTAAGGCAAAACTCTGGCTCGATTCCAGTGAAGCACTTTCAATTCCATTTCTCGTTTTTGATTTACATTTGTTTGAGAGCAGAAAAGGCACTTTCGCAACTATACGTACTGCCAAACAGCGATAACACTTGCAGAGAGAATTTCAGCGGTTTAGGAAAACGTTCTTTAGAAATCATTTTCCAGAAATTTTCAGGGACATCACACTTTTTAGTCTGGTAGAATGGGTCTGCCTGAAGATCACAAATTTCCATTTGAAGGTCGCAGGGCACCTCACTCACTTTTTGGTTTTAGGGAGTCAAAATCCTGGAATCTGTTCTGGAACTCTTTCTTGATATCTATTATTATTTCATGAAATACACTAAAATTTATGTCACTTTTTTCTTCTTTAAACTTCTGACAAGATGTGTAGTGTGCCATATTATTTGCCTTCAATTCCATTTGCATTACATCAAGTTTTTTTGCGGAAGTGTAAACATAAGTCCATAAAGCTGGGAGATATTTTGTTTTCTGCCTTGTAGTTTCAGGTTTAATGGATTTAGATTGGATGTTAAATCTGCCAGAAAAGCATGGTTATTTAAAAACTGGTTTTTTCCAGTCTTTCTTGATACTCATGCCCAATGTTTTCATTTTTGAGGAAAGCCAGAATTTCATTCCTCAACCCAAAAATCTGTTGCAAGCAATTTCCAGCACTTAGCCAACGCACTTCACAGTACAATGAAATGTCACCATACTCAGCTTCCAAATTGTCCTGGAATGCAATAAATGCTGTGTCTACAGACTTTATTGCCTCCCCTTATTAAGTTTACAGTATTTATAACAGTTTTCATTGGCTCACTGAGCCTTATAATTTTTCCACATATAGCCTCCTGGTGGATAGTGCAGTGGAAAAACAAAACATTCAATCCTTTTTCTTTACACAGTCCTACTAAACCAATATTAGGACCAACCATTGCTTTAGCTCCATCTGTTGCAATGCCAGAGCACTTCACAAAACCTTCATATTTAGAATCAACATCATCCAGTGCTTTGAATACCTATTTTGCTGGTTTTAATGATCTTAATTCTAACAGTTCTTCTTGAATTTCAAATTCTTCGTTTATTGTTCTGACAAAGATAAGGAGCAGGTCGATGTCAGCTATATCTGTGCTCTCATCTAGAGCTAGAGAGTAAAATTAACATTTCTCCAAAATGTTCTTGAGAGAACCTGAAACTTCACTAGCCACATCATTAATTCTTCTACTAACTGTCTGATGAGAAGGGGAAACTGTTTCAAATTTTTTAGCCATCCTATTATCTCCAAATGAAGATGCTATTTTACAGCACAATGCCTAAAAGCCTTTTTTTTAGCTAGCTCTAAACATACCTCATTAGATGCCATTAAACCGGCAGTGTTTGATGGTTGCTGAAATATATTCTTCTGTCTTGTTAGTTTCAGCTTCAAATCATTAAACACACAATTTCTGGCACTCTCCTGGTATTGATCGTATTTTGATTTATGCAAGCTGGTATAGTCTCTATTCACGATATACTCCTTCGAAACACCTAAGGCTTGAGAGCAGATAACACACTGTGGTTTTTAATTATGTTCAACAAAAAAGTAACTATCCTGCCAGTTTGACTGAAATAGTCGTTTCTCATCTTCAACACGCCGTTTATTAAGTCCCGCCATATTGGGTACCGCTCTCGCAACAACGATGACAACAAACTCTCGTCGTACTATATCTCTCGAACAACCTCTCTCGTCAAAAACAACCTCTTCGAACTGCCCTGCGCTCCCTTTTATTGGGAAAATCTGCCGCAACACACGAACGATCGCGAACTTATCGGCAGCTAACCAGTTGTCGCTTGGAGACGGGGCCGCTTCTCGTGCCGTACGTATTCGTTGAAAGACAATTATGATTACTGGTGTATTTTTCGGGATCTTTCCTTTCCCACCTGGCTCCTTCCTAACATTACTGAATGAAAGTGAAAATTAAAGTAGGCACGCCACGGATTATAACTGTTGAAGAGTGAAGGGCAGTAAGAAGGGAAAGAGCCAACAAAATTGAATAGGCGGGCCGCATGCGGCCCTCGGGCCGCGGGTTGGACCACACTGGCCTAGATGATAAATTGTCAACCTGGCCGATTACTCGGAGGATCTGAATGAGTTTTTAAACGGTCACCGGCCACGGTGGCCGAGAGCGTGGGTGGGGACGGCTCCTTTCAACAGGTCCACGGCCGAATTGATCCCCAAATCCGTTCCCTGATCCTTCCTTAATTACACCCAAGTTAGCGGTCGCCTGGGCGATCGGCCTGTCACTATCCCCAGTTGTATCTGCTGACAAAGTATATTCAGCTCCCAGACACCGTCCTTGCGACGGTAGAGGAATGATCCCTCGCAGAGTCCGTGGGTGAAGCCGAGCTTGGAGGAAAAACGATTTAAAAAGAAATGGACTTCGTCATTATGAAAATAAAATATGTAAAACAAAATGATAAAATGCAGGCTGAAGAAATCAGATGCCTCTACGGACATCAAATTGGCAGGTTGAAAGCTAAAGGAAGTAGCAGAAATCAGAGAAAGAAATTAAGTGGTGATGGACGAAGCAAAGAAGATTATAAAGAAAGTAGGTTGGCATTGGCAAGGAAATCTTTTCCACCGAAAAGAAATCTGTTGGCATCAAATATAGACTTAGGTACGGTATTATAAATACATTTTTGAAAGCCTTTGAGTGGAGCGTGGTGCTCTATGGAAGTGAAACTTGGATTGCTGGTGGGGCAGAAAAGCGGATAAATAGAATTATTTGAAATGCGGTGTTACATGAAAATGATGAAGATAAGATGGGTAGATAGGGTTACAAATGAAGTGGTATTAAGACGATTGGGAGAGGAGAGACGTTTCTGGCGAGTGCTAATGAACAGAATAGACAGCTTGGTTGGCACCCAGAAATAGCAAACGTGGTTTAGAAGGAAGGGTCGAGAAAGGAACTGTAGATTAGAATATATTAAACAGTTTGCTTCGGATGTAGGGTGTGGTAGCTATGTAGAGATGAAAGGATTAGCTCAGGACAGGGGTTGGAGCGCTGCATCAATCAAACACACACCACATTATTTACCCGCAAAGAATGAACTTAGGATACAGATATAATCTCAATATTGTAGCCTACAGATCGATTAGTCAATTAATTCACGCGGAGTCACTTGTCTATGCTTGTAACGAGTCAAGCTAATGTTACCACTCTTTACGCTTTGTTGCTATTATCAGTGCACTACGTCACAAAACTTAACAGAAGGTACGGAGTAAACATTACCGATTAACCAAATGGTTTAGGAAACTAGTAGTTCCGTCAAGAATTGTAGCCTATTTTCATAATACATTCTACTGGTATTTTACATATCAACATTCTCCCAGCAACTAGAGTAAATATATTTTCCACGCAATGGACTACATAGGTTTTGGTACATGACCTGTTGTTGTTTGAATCTTCAGTCCTTTGACTGGTTTGATGCAGCCCTCCATGCTTCCCTGTCCTGAGCTAATTGTTTTATCTCTACATAGCTACTAAACCATACATCCGAGGCAATCTGTTTAAAATATTTTTACCTTCATCTACCCATGCAGTTCTTATCCTCAACCCTTCCTTCCATAACTATGTTTGCTGTTCCTGGGTGTCAGTATGCGTCCTACCAACCTATCTCTTCTCTCCATTAGCAGTCGCCAGAAACATCTCTCCTTTTCCACTCGTCATAATACCACTTCATTTGTAACCCTATCTACCCATCTGATCTTCATCATTCTCCTGTAACACCACAAACGCTTCAATTCTCGTCTTTTCTGCTGCTCCAGCAGTCCAAGTTTCACCTCCATAGAGCGCCACGCTCCTCATGACCTTCATTGTGATCAAGTTCTGCATAGGGCAACAATTTCAGATTCAAAACAGAATAGCAATGCATTGTAGTCACTTTAGACGTGAGCATAATTATAACGGCTCTCGTGTAGTGAACGGTGACCCGTTTCAATTTTGTTACGGTATTTTTGTTAGTAGCACTCTGAAAATGGTTTCGTCCAGACAATCTACGCACGCCGGGATTCGAACCTCTCATCTCCAAAGTTCCTACAGCTCCCCACCGTGGTCATGGTGAGGGATTTAATGTGCTCGGCTACGCCGCGGGGTGTCAGAACATCTGGTTGTCCTGGTAACAACTGGGTGTAAGTTACGATACAGCAAGTACCAATGTAAGAAAAACTGGTTTATGTCAATCTACAAGTACTTACTTCTGCGAACAAGTGTTTTCTACATTTTATTATACTTGTTTGACAAGTGCTAACCTTGTTAGATGCTCAACATTCCTGTACGTACATTCAGAAACTGTCACTATTCAACCTATTCAATGACGATCCATTCTGGGAGTCCCACACGCTTGCTTGTCTTCTTCTGTGTACGGTACTTTTTTTCTTAAGTTGGTTTACCCTCCAGGGTTGGCTTTTCTCTCGGACTCAACGAGGGATCTCTCCATTACCACCTCCAGGGTAGTGTCCTGGAGCTTGAAACTTCGATTGTGGGATACAACTGGGGAGGTGGGACGAGCACCTCACCCAGGCGGGCTCACCTGCAAAGCGAACAGGGGCCTTATGAGGGATGGGAAGGGATGGGAAGATTGGGAGGGTTAGGCAAGGAAGATAGAAGGAGGCGGCCGTGGCCTTCCGTTAGATACCATCCCGGCATTTGCCCGGATGCCTGGGGTGGGAATCGAACACCCTCTACTCATTTAGACCACACGATGCTGAGTAGACCCCGTTCGAGTCCTCATACCACTTTTCAAATTTCGTGGGAGAGCCGGGAATCGAACCTCGGACCTCTGGTGTGGCAGCTAAGCACGCTGACCACTACACCACGGAGGTGACATTCTGTGTAGGTACGACCGCAAACGATTGCAATGGGAGCTTCAGCAAGTCCGAAGATAGGTGGTTCGAGTCCCAGGACTGACACCGTTCATCCTGAGTGAGGATCTTACCACAGGGATTTTCCCCACGCTGCCTCTAGGTGAATTCTGGGATGTTACCTTAATTTAGGTTGCGGAGCACTTTCCTCACCGTAATAATTACATTTACACACACTACTACAGCCACCATAGAAACACAGGTTATCATACAAATTTAACACACGGAGCTGGAGAACAAGATGTTCCTAACCCCTAAAATTAATTTGTGTAAGACTGTCCGCTCCGCTTACAAATATCAGAGTCACTGAAATAGTTGTTGCTGTTCCTTTATTAAACGGTTTGTATGACGTGATCATAAGCCTCATGTACTTGGGTGTGTGTATAATTTCCTTGATAACCTAATTTATTGTGATAGCTATAATAATAACCGACAGAATTAGTTAAACTCGCTAACGCGCAGCGCTAGGCCTACGGAGGACGTGGGTTCCAATTGCACCGTCGGCTGACCTTGCCAGGTTTGAAAAAATTCTATCATTTGGCTCTTTCCCCATACTTTTATATTTGACACTTACAGTAGTCCTGCAGTTGTTGAAGATCTGCAGTATCCACTCTTGTTGACCGTAATCATTTATTTGTTTCATTCGGATGTCGTCTTTGCCGGCTGCGCTTCCAGTGTTGATCTGCTTGGAAGCCTTGTTAACTTCTGTCCGTAGTGGCTAGCATGCTTGGCTGTTACCGCGGAGGTTTACCTTCGATTCCTGGCTTTTCCAAGAAATGTAATTCCGGTCTGAGGGCCGGAACGGGGTACACTCAGCCTTGTGAGACAAAACTGAGAGGAGGTGGGTTTGATTCCTACCTCAGCCATCCTGGAAGTGGTTTCCCGTGGTTTCCCACTTCTCCAGGCAAATGTTGGGATGATTACTAACGACCGCCTCATTCCCAATCCTCTATGAATTACAAATTAACACAGTAATATAGCCATCACAAGGTTATCAGACAAGTTTCCACACATACCCAAGTACACGGGGCCACATGACCACGATGTCACAAAGCCCCTAAAACGTCTGTCATCGTGAATGGGGTACTAAGGTCATTCCTTTCTTCCTGGACATCACGAAGCATTTTAGAAACGTTAAATCTACGTCTGACTTTCCTATTCATGGGCAGATTGTGGGCTAATTGGTCTCCAGTGATATTGCTGTATGCAGTGGAGCTCGTTTGGTTGGTTCCTCAGTTTAGGGGCACCGACAACGCGGTCATGTACCCCCGAGTAGAATCTGTCTGATAGCCGGTGTTAATTGTGATGACAGTATTAGTGTGTGTGACCTGTCATACAGGTAAGGACTGCGGACGAACAATTTCAAGTAGTTCTTCTTTTACTATCAAATCTACCGTCAACGACACCTAGCCACGAACTTGGCTACTAGATGCCACCGAAACCCGCACCTGCCGACGAACCTTGGAACTTTAATAGAGTTTCAATCAAATCTACCCTACAAATTTAACTTCACACAATTGTAGATAGTGGAAGATTCTTTTACATGCCGGCTTTACTTCTCGTCCGAAGGAAGGCATACTGAGAGATTTTTAACGCTCTTAAAAAATCCGACGACTTCGGCTGGGTTTGAACGCACGGTCTTTGACACAGAAGCTACGCATGCTACCAACTACGCCACTGAAGCCGCCTTCGTAGTCTCCATGCTTAGTGACTGCTTGTAGTTAGTTCAAGCTCTTCTATAAAATCTCTATCTCTACTTAGTATAAAACTAAGTCCCCGATTCTTGGATGTTACGGGTAATCTCGAGAACCACTTCATGGATTTTGATGCGGTTTTCACCATTCTGTAAAGGTTATCTCGAGGAAGGTTCCTGTAGAAAATAATTTATTTATGATCAAAGGAAGCCAAGCAATACGACTTCAGTGAAAAAGTAGAAAAAAAACTGGCGTCCTTGCGCTTTTTAAGCTAACGCTGGGCAAACCGTTAAAAATATCAATATACAGTACTATGAGTGTAAGAATGTCGCCTCCGTAGCGTAGCGGTCAGCATATTTAGCTGCCGTCCCGGAGGTCCTGGGTTCGATTCCCGACTCTGCCACGAAATTTGAAAAGTGGTATGAGGACTGGAACGGGGTCTACTCAGCCTCGGGTGGCCCAAATGAGTAGAGGGGGTTCGATTCCCACCTCAGCCATCCTCAAAGTGGTTTTCCGTGGTTTCCCACTTCGTCTTCGGGCAAATGCCGGGATGGTTCCTACTCTAAGGCAACGGCCGCCTCCTTCCCACTTCCTTGCCTAACCGTCCTACTCTTCCCATCCCTTCATCAGGCCCCCTGTTCGCTTTGCAAGTGAGGCCGCCTGGAGTAGTGCTGGTCACACACCCCAGTTGTATCCCTGACTCAGAGTCTCAAGCTCCAGGACACTGCCCTCGGTGGCGGTAGAGGTGGGATCCCTCGCTTAGTCCGTGGGAAAAGCCAACCCTGGAAGGTAAAACGATAGCGAAAAAAAATGAGTGTAAGAATTGTTGAGCATGAAAAGTTCTACAAAAAAAGTCCGCGAGAGCATTTCTCTATCTTCAATACTTCGCCCACTATAAGTCATTTTACGTTTTCATTTCTTACAACAATCTCCATTCAATTACAGAGGCGACAGTTTACGAGCTAGCACGTAATGCATTCACAACTGTTCCCGGGCGAAGCCGGGGCAGGTTGCTAGTGATATATAAATAATACAAATTATTTCCAGCAAAACCTTTTAGTTGTTGTTCTTGATTCATTTTAGGGACTTGGGAGATCTTGGTCATCAGCCCCATGTAGTTTAATGTGTGTTGAATTTGTCTGATAGCCTGTATTTATGTGATGACTGTAGTAATAATAATAATATCGTATGGCCTCGGGTGCCGGGTGCAAGCTTTGTTATATGACACCCAGAGGGTAGCTTGCATGTCGAATTTCGTTGTTCCTTGAAGCACTATGAAAGCGAAGGAGGTTAGATATGTGAGCTCCTTGAACACTATAGAGAAATGAGGAACTTTGTGTTGGCGAAAAATCCCTAGATTAATCTTGCCATTATGAACACGGCCTGCTGAATTCAAATGGGTTCTTTGACATGCCAACATCGTATGACATGCGTGCCGTAAATTTTTGCCATCTTTCAAAAATCACTTACCACGGCCAGGAGCGAACCTGCAAGCTTGGGGGTTAGTAGACCGACACGTTAACCACTCACCCACCGTGGCCAAGTATTTATTAAGGTTGGAGGTAGGGTAGGTATTCCAGGACTTGAGATAAGGTACTATTCCGGCATTTGCCTGGAGGGAGTGTGGAAAAATCCCGGGAAAAATCACATTCAGGATAGCCGCTGTTATCGTCGGGAATCGAACTTACGATCTCCAGACTTGTTGCAGTTGCGAGCACGGTCGTGGAGTGTGGTATAGCGAGCACAGTTACGCCGCTGGGGAACCGTTTACTGCCGATCCTTCATAAGTATTTTATCTAAATTGAATTTCTTGTAAAAGTTATACCATCTTTAATAATGCAGTCATTTTCCCACTCATCAGAGGAATCCAGATTTTATTTGAATTGTAGCAGGGGCTGCAGCCACCTCCTTCTTCCCGAAATGCTCCCATATTTCCTTAAAAAAAAATGAGACTTATAAAGAGCTTCAGTTTCGGATATTGTTGTTGTTTGAGTCTTCAGTATTTTGACTGGTCCTTAGCTAATCGTTTCATCTCTACATAGCTACCACACCCTACATCCGACGCAATCTGTTTACCATATTCTAACCTTGGTCTACCACTACATTTCTTGTCCTGAGAGGTATATTGCTCTAAGAAGCAGGATGAAACACGACTTTTGAGAGCTGCAGTGCTTGCAATGTTGATGAACTTACATAATTCGAAGGAGTTGAAGAGACTTGAGACGAAGCAAACAAAATATTTATTGAACTTCATGGTTCGGTGGATAGGAATTTGGAGTGATACTTTTGTGTAGCGTACCTATTTTCTCGATTATGAACAGAATGCATTGGTGTTAAGGCATTGTAGAGGTAGAACTGGGTATTGGTATGCAATATTTTATGTGTCAGAATGGCAACTGATAGCTGACTGCGCTCGTGGAGGTTCAGTCATTACAGCTGCACGTAGTAAGGTGTGATATGTTCATCTCGCTGTACATCCAGAATGTACCGAACACATGCATTCTGGACTCTTTGTAGTTTGATATTCTGTTTTTCTGGTCAAACATTTTTGCTTATACAGCAGAGCCATAATCAATTATTGGAAAAATGAGACGAAGGGCTTACGTATTTCAGGAGGGGTGTAAGAAACAGTTCTTTTCAGGAGATACATAGTTGATACAACCTTCTTTACCACATTAGAGGTATGCTCTGCCCACGATAGTGTTCTACCAAATATCACTCCGAGATTATTGACAGTGTTGCTGTATTTAATATTATTGTCTAGTATATTGATGGGTGGTAGTGAATTAAAATCTACTGAATTTAGAAGTTTTGTATATCCAATGGATATAAGTTGTGTTTTATATATGTTCAAATTAAGATTATGATTTAGGGCCCATTTACAAAACCTGCAATGTTTACATTGAACAGATTTATACGATCACATGCAGTGTTAGACGAGAGGTGAAAATAAGCTTGGAAGTCATCAGAACTGTTTCGGAATTCAATAGAAACATCGTCTATGTACTGTACATCGAGAAGCATAGTGGACCTAGGTCAGATCCCTGAGGTACTCCACTTTCTACCGATTTCCAGTCTGAAGAGGGGTCCTGCGAGGGCCACGCCTAGAAATATAGGATGCCGCCATATTACTCAGCTATATGAGGTTTCAAACAGTGCGTCGTTACATGCGGATGCAGTCAGATGTGTTCAAGTACGAGGTTTAGCCGTGAGTTAGGAATGTTAATAAATTACATTTAGTTGCTCAATTTAATTTGAAAGTTGCACTGCACTCTTCTAAAGAGATGGTGAGACAAAGCCATTGGTCGCTACTAGGTTAGATGACTCTCTAGACGGAAATGCCTGCTTGTACTACATGCAAGGAAGTCTGGGTCGTAAGCACGAGGTTCGGTTTGTGTTTGTATGTAAGACCTCATTAACACATAGAATTTAACATGTATGCATCGTTTAATCTTTAAGTGTCATCCATGACGTCAGAGATTTCGCCATTTTATGTATAGGGGAATTTTGTAGTGTAGGCCTAAGGTGTCGCGATGTAGGCCTATACTACTCCCAAATATTTAAACTTCCGTTGATTACTGGCAATTATTAGAAAATATTCTAGAATGAATTACGACACCATATTGGGCAAGGTTATGTACAAAACTGTGTTTAATACAACAAACCTTTAAACCTGTACAGATGTTCTTCTTATTAAGTTGATTTATTTTATTTTATTGATCTGGATCATCTTAGGACCACGTAAAATAATCCCTGCTTGCACCTCTTCTTTTCTGTTTTCCAACAGTGTATGTGCGCGCGTGTGTGTGTGCATGCATCTTCACTTTTATTTAAGAATTATATGATATAGACGTGATGTACAGCAGATTATGTGTTTATAGGAATGTAAAGTTGTAAATTGTATATATGTAACATATCAGATTTGTATAGATTTAATGAATGGAGATGGAGGCACTGCGGTGTATGTGGGGCTTGCCCTTTTTCTATCTGCCATCCATAAATTGTTGGCACAATTTTTGATAAATAAATAATAATAATAATAATAATAATAATAGTTCTTTATTGCTTCACTTTAATTTTTCCTTCTCTCTTCTGTCCAGATGTTACTCTGTTACACCCTTTCTTTCTTCTGGAAACCATTGAAATTTTGTTATTCCTCTACATATTAGTCTGTCCTTTATTGTGTCTGCTTTCATTCCCATCTCTGCCATATCCTTCTTTATACTCTGCATCCACTGATCACCATTCTTACCCTTGTGTAGGGGCAGATAAGATAACCTACATGTTAGGCCCCTTAAAACAAGAATTATCATCATCATCATCATCATTATATCTTACTCTTGTAAACATGATTAAATTCTCGTTTTGTTAGTCTAGTGTTATTCAGCCTCATTTTGTGACCAAAGAACCTACTGTAACTCTGATCGTATCAGATATTCTTTCCGTTTCTCTTCTTTGCCTTCCCTTTATTCCGACATGCCTTAATTATAATCGTTCTACTCAGGCCCGTTACTAGAGTTCTTGATTTTGCATTTGTCTGTTGGCACAGGCTTAGAGTAAACTGTGGCTTTTCACCGATGCCTCAGTCTCTTTCAGGGCTGTCATTATATGGAAGCTCCTGAGGTATGAGTAGTGTTGAGTAATGGCTTTCAGGGCACAACCAGTGCCTGTGGATGGGTGTTGTGAAAGGTTCTACTCGTACGGTTAGTACTGCTGCACTGGCTCAATGAGGAAAGCAGTGGCAAACTACCTCACTTCTCATCTTCCTCAGTACGCCTCAATATAGCGCTCACTCGGGTTTTTATGGGTTTCTGCCCTCATAACCTACAGTGGTACTTTTTGAGGATCCGAGCAGCCTCAGGCCTGACTCACCAATAGACAGACGCCCCTGGGTAAAAACAAACTTTGCTGCCCCCGTCTTGGAATATGTAAATTTATTGACGTTTCCTTAACATATGGGGCCCTTTCTTAATGTATATATTTAACTACGAGTGACTAACATTATAAAATATGCGTTTACAAAAAAAAATATACAAAGAATTTTCATTTAATATTAACATAATCATACACAACCAATTGACAAAACACCAATTATTTAAATAACAAGGGGCTTCTTCCTTGCCTCGCCATTTGCATTGCAAACATGTTTAGGGATTTTTCATTAGTACAACTTCACTTTCAAGTCAGATTCAACAGCAAGTATACCAAGATGACCAAAACGAACCCTTTTCTTTTAACGTCCTTAAATAATCTGCATTGCCAGTGTGCGACAACAAATATTCCCTTGCGTGGGAGTTTAAACTTTAATAACTTGATGTTTATGCCCAAGCAGTTTTGTATAGTTTTCCATAAATGTTGCCGCCCCGGGCAGTTGCCCAACACGGGTCTGGTTCTACTCCTTTGTGAGCACGAATCTCAAAATGGCAAGTGTTACGCATACTGTAATGAAGCAGGCTAATTGGTATTCAGAGTAGTGAAAGTGCATTTATAAAGGTGCAGGCGTTCTTGGAATAACCAAGTGCAGAGCAATGCCAAGGTTAATAGACAAATGCGATGTCAGCTAATGGAAAAATACTGTAGAACATATAATTCACATTATAATTGGTTCATGTTTGGAGAGCTATTGATTAACTAGCAGTAGTGGCTTGCTTCGCCCGGTGGATTTATTTGTTTTATGGATGATAATGAATACTACTACAGAACTGGAGCGCTCAAGGATAAGGATCGGAAATCACCAACGCTTATTGCAGCTGATAACCTCAGTATACTGCACCAACACCATCGCCCTTAGGCCTATACAGATACATACTATTGTCATGATGCTAACTGTTTTAAAGGGCCTAAGAAATCTTTGTGCACCAAGTACTCCCCGTGACTACAATTTATAACCAGCTCGCAATTCTGCACCAGAACATTGGTAGGGGCGACGTGATGCAGCCCACATTACCAGGCAACAATAGACTTAGGTATTATTGGAGCTGTCCGGGAGCGCTTATTCTTCCGACTTACTGAACAAAAATCAATCTTTAAGGTTACCTGAGAGGTGTAGCATAATGCTACATAGCCTAAACTATTCCTCTTGAATCTGGCTATCATTTGCAAAAAGAATTTTTCGAATCCGACTGGTAGTTCCAGAGATTAGCGCGTTTAAACACACAAACACACAAACTCTTCAGCTTTATTATATTAGTATAGATTATTAGTGGGGTGAGTTAGCTGAAAAAAGTTTCACATCTGGCAACCAATGCGCCCGTTTGGATTCAGATAGTACATGGGTAGACGAGTCTGAAAAGCTCGGGACACAAATTTTTCTGGCCCTCTAGCAGTGTTGGTGAGGTGATCAATATGGCCGCCAACATTTTGAGACACGCTTCTACATTCCCCGTTATAACTCAGTTTTCCTTTTCGATATTAACATAATAGTTAGTGATTATGAATCAGGAGAAAACGCGCTTTCCAACGGTATTTTTGATTTCATTGTTTAGTTCACAATATCAAAATACAAAATTTGAAATTTTATAATTGATTTTGATTTTGATTTTTTCAACGCACTTTGTTAAATAACTTGAAATCCGTTTCATGTAGCTGAAAACGTGTCCTATACTTTTTTTTCATCAAGGAATTACCTTTCCAAAGGTATATATTACCACTGTTTTATCGTAAACAGTTGCTAAAAATCTGCCAAAACAATGTAGCGTTGCACGAGTTGTTATCGTAACTATGCAATTTACCTATATATAGGCCCCGAAAAGTAGTAGGGCGTCTAAATAACTATTTAACTAGTAGAAAATGTAATTACTGTATTTTTAATGTATAGGCTATGTAAAATAATAATAATAATAATTAAATTACTCCATCGTGTACAAATTCATTGCATGTACAGACATATCTTGACACATATTTAACACGTATACATTTAACACTAATAACATTTTAAATACACTGGTGTATCCGTTTAGAACACACAATAAAAACACTGAAAATATATTATTTTTAACACAAAATCTTGATATATTTACACTTCACGAATTTTGATCACTAGGCCGCTATTTAAGCCTATCACACGTGACCTCTTGATCTCCCGTCTCCAAGGGTGAAATTTAGTAATGTCGGCTTCCTATCCTCTCTGAATGTGAAAGTCTCGAATCATCTACTTCCTCCATGCAATAGCACTCCTTCGAATCCCGTTCTTGACGATCTGCTATTTCTCTGACACGAACGGCTCCCCTTTTAGATCCTATTTATTGATCTTAGCGAAAGTCTGTTCTGTTCACGGTCCCCTCGATAATTTATCGGTGACCTATGGATTTTTAGCAACTAATACTTCTTGCGTCTTAGTGCTTTTGAATAGTTCGTCTGCTTTCTTGAGACGATATCTATAGTTTCCTGTCTTCTTCTTTGCTTATTCGGTTCTCGCACTTCTAATCTTCTAGAGTACTTACGATCCTTATTTTCTCTGTCCCTGCTCGGGTTCTTTAAATTAGAGAAACTGTTTATCTCTCTGTTACGGTACTTCCGTACGCTATGATATTTTTGGTCGTTTACTTAAAGACCTATCGCCCTGAGTCCTAAGTTCGCAGCCTGCTCTGACTGTATTCTATGAACTTTTCACTGTAAACTTTTATACTGTCGGACCTAAATCCTGTAACTAGGATTTTCCTAATTTTTTCAACACGGCGATACTGTAATTTTACTTCTTTACAACTCCTTACGGAGGCACGTAAATTATTGATACCGCGACGCCCGTGGCTATCGGATATTTTCTATGCGATGTGATACAGCGTTTTTTCCCCTCAAGGAAAGCTGGTATACTGTCTTCGGTGTGTTTCAGCGTGACGCCCCACACGGACTATCGGAATTCGATGTCTGATGAAGCAGAGTGACGCCCCCTCACGGACTGTCGGAATACTGCATGTACTGATACAGCGTGACGCCCCCCTGGGCTATCGGAAACTGCATGTTTGGCTTGGTGAGGCCAGGAGTTTTATACTCTTTAGTCACAAAAAGATAAAATCCTAGTTCTTTTCGTGACCAACTCTTGAACTAATTGTCGTACAATTATAAAAATTATATCTCCAGAAATCTCGTCTTCCAAAGGTCAAATAATCTCATTGCGCATAAGAATCGATCGTGCAATTCTGAGATATTAATTAATTTGTAGTCTTCAGCTGCGTGGGTGTTGCTGTTCATTTTTATAATTCCCCACTCCTCTGGTATCAGTGAATCCCCGATGACGTATACTGCGTTTGCAGTTTTTTCCTGTGCAATTATTACAAGGTTTTTCTTTACACAAAAATCTCTAATCCGAAATGATTCACAGTCCAGTAATTATTTACTTATTTTTATTCTCGCAAATGGGTTACATTTAATTATTCTTCTTCTGGCTCATCGGCGGTGTTGCCGTTTTCCTGCAAGCCAAGCTGGATTTCCGAGTCACGCTTCTTTGTCTTACAGTAAAAATTTTCCACTCGTTCTATTAATATCCGTGACCCGCTCCTCTCAAGGAGTCAAGAGGCATGATCTCATCTTCTGAACACCTGGTCCTCGCCGCTTGCACAACGTTAGGCTAGAATCCTGGCTTGAAATTTCTCTATGTTACATTAGAAACTGTATGTTTCTTTCATTCCTTCCCCAAATACATGGATTCGACTCCTTTTGAGCCAATGGTACATGGGGTTATCTCTCCCCTCCTTAGGTAAATAAATTTTCGAAAAAATTTTGAGGAAATTTATTTCAATTATTCATAAAAATCTTATTTTTCTTTATTCGTCGAAGCCATCATAACGTTATCCGTACCTTCTGTTCTTTCATTTCTTTAAAGTCGTATCCGGTAATTGTGTAGGTTGGGTACGCTCTGTCCCTACCCTTTCTTCCCTTTTCCTTTATTTGTCTGGACTTTAAGTCTCCAGAACCTCATTTTTCTTTACGGGTGTGGTCTATCCCTACCCGTTTCGTTATTTCATCATTCTCCTTTCTTAAATTGAAATTTTCTTCTTCAACAAAATCAATTATTTCTTTTATTTCCCAATATAATTTCTCCAATTCGCATTCGCACTCGAATGCTTGAGCTCTGTTTCCTTTTTCTTCTTTATTCTCGTCTCTATCAAAAGTGGATTCCTCATCTCTAAATTGTTCCATAACCAGGGCTTGTTCATTGGCTTCATCGAAGTCTTGGGGAGGGTAATATACTTTCAAATTCGCTGAATTCATGGTCCCTTCGTGATTCGTTTCACAGTGCCGAATTCTATAAGCATTATTTCTCAAATCTCTGATATTTGATACGGTCCGTGGTACATTTTCTGAAACTTTTTGTACACGCGGTTCCCTGGATCCGAAATGGCTGGTCTTTTTACTAACACCATTTCCCCTGCTAGTAGTGGCCGATGATACCTCTTGTGCCTATTTCTTCTTTGCCTCCTGTCGGTTTGAGCTTTTAGATGCTCAAAGGCTCTTCTAATACGTACATCTCTTCCAGGCTGAGCGTCTGCTGGCCTAGGAATTACCAGACTCCAAGGTCTTTCAAGTTGCTCATTCCGATGGAACGCTATTGGCATCTCTCCCGTAGATTCATGGATTGTATTGTTTATACAAAATTCGATAATATCCAAGATATCTACCCACTTCCAATTTTCTTCGGCACAGTATATTCTACAATACTTGGCCGTCTCCCTCATTACTCTTTCTACAGGATTTGCCTCAGGATGGCGAATACTTGACAAAATCTGACGTATTCCAAGTCTTTCTAATTCTTGTCTGAACTCTACACTGGTGAAACAACTACCGTGATCTGACAACAAATTCTCAGGTTTTCCCAGAATCGGTATCACTTTTTCTTTGAGTCGTTTTAACACCTGTTTGGCACTAGTCTTCTGTATGGGAGCAAGGACAACCATTTTTGTGAAGACATCCATAGCCACCATTATGTGTCGATTTCCTCTTCTTGCCTTGGGCAAAGGTCCGAAATTATCAATAGAGATGATTTGACCTGGCCTCTCGGGTAACAATGGTATAGGCTTTTGTCTCATCAGAAATGCATTTGGTTTGATCCTTTGACATAGATCACATGTCTTTAGCTTGTCCCTTACAGTTTCTCTCAGTCTCGGCCATACAAATGCTTCTTTCAGCATCGAGACTGTTTTGTCGACTCCCATATGTCCGAACGATCTATGGGCTAACCATACTATTTTCCTCTGCAAAATTGCAGGTACAACAATCCTTAATCGTGTATGGTCAGAGTCCACAAACTTATATAATAATCCATTATAAAATGTGTAATCTTGAGCTATCTTATTTGCTTCCGTGTACGCCGGTGTTCCCCTTATCAAACTTCCCTCAAGGAAAGATATGAGCATGTTCATCCATGGATCCTCACGTTGCCGTTGACTAATGCTTCTTAACTCATTTAGAGTACGCTGATCCCTGTCTTCCAAACCAATAGCCATTACTTCCTCTTCTGTGGACTCTGGCTGTCTACTTAAATAGTCTGGAACTACATTTTCTTTTCCTGGGCAATATTCTATCTTTACATCAAACTGTTGAATGTATAAAGCCCAACGCATCAACCTTTGACTGGATAGATCAGTCTTCAACAAAAAGGTTAAGGCTTTATGATCCGTTCTTAAAGTGACTTGAAACCCATATACGATCTTTCGCCAATATTGCAGTGCGTGCAATATCGCTAACAGCTCGATTTCGCTGATCGTATAATTTTTCTCGTGTGGTTTCAGTCTCCGACTTGTGAAAGCTAGGTAGTTTTTCTTATCAGGGTTGTCCGGGTTTTCCTGATATAGCATTGCCCCTATTCCAATCTGGGATGCGTCTGTTTGAATGATAAATCTCTGATTAAAATCAGGATATCCTAGCTTCTCATAGTTTAAGAGCATTTCCTTGGCCTCCACAAATGCTTTTTCTGTTTCCTCCGTCCATTTCCAATTGCCCCCCTTCTTCAGAAGGTCTTGTAGTGGTGCAACAGTTTTTGTGTATGATGGACAATGTCCTGAGAAAAATCCAATCAATCCCAAAAACTGGCGAACGTTCTTCACCTTCAAAGGCCTTGGAAAATCTCTTATCGATTCTAATTTGCATGGATTTGGTTTAACACCATCCTTGTCAATCACATGCCCTAAAAATGTTACTTGTCTTTGACAAAAATTTGACTTCTTTAAATTGATTTTAAAATTAGCCCTTCTTAAGTCTTCCAATAATTTCTTCAACTTTTCTAAATGTTCCTCAATGTCCTCCGAGGTAAGCAAAATATCATCCACATAACGGATAGTGCAATCTTTCACTTCCTCTGACAGGTTTCGATCAAGCGCTCTTATTAAGGCAGATCCTGCGGTCTTCAATCCAAACGGACATCTCCTGAAGCAGTATGTTTGTTGGTCGAACTGAAATCCAGTCAACAGGCTAGTTTTCTCTTCCAGTTCGAGATGATGATACGAAGAAGTCATGTCAATATTTGTAAAAATCTTCTTGCCTTTGAACTTCCTCAGTATTTCTTTTATGGGTGGTGCCGAATCATTTTCTGGTATAATTTTTGCATTTAAATTTCTGGCATCTAGACACACCCTTACTGAGCCATCCGGTTTACTCACAATCACTAATGGACTAACATATGGTGTCGCCATTTTTCTATAACACCTGCATTCATCATCTCCTGCAGTGTTTTCTTCGTTTGTGGGTAATGTTTTTCCGCAACCGGGTATGGTTTTTGTCTGAACGGTGCCCAAGCATTGACTTGGAACGCGTATTTAAAATTTTCAATCTTCCCTGGCTTGGAATCAAATACGTCCCTAAAATTTAATAATAATTCCTTTAATTGTTCCTTATTTTCGAGGTTAACTTTAGCTTCCTCTACTTTTCCTGACAGGTTGGTCTCGAACTCAGTTTCCAAATTATCTTCGATTTCTATGTTGAGGACTTCAAATATTTTTTCTATGTCCTTATAACCTTCCTCAGTTACTTCTTCCACATGCCATACCTGTTCTCCTATTTTCGCATCCTGTTCCTGTAGGTTAATGTTTTGTTCATCCACATCCTCTCTTTGAATTCTAATGCAGTTTTGCGCTAGGTCTATGATGACCTTGTTCTCACGGATAAAATCAATACCTAATATGACATTATACGGTAATTGATTTACCAGCAAAAAGCATTGCGAAATTTCAGCGTTACCCATGATCAGATCAATGTATACCTGAAATTTGCATGTTAAAGACTTTTCAGGGATAATCCCCTTAATCTTTACACTCGATGTGGGAATCTTTAATACGCGGCCCCTTGTTTCCAATTCATTTAGAAGGGTTTGCGTAATTAAACTTATTGTGGATCCGGTATCAATTAATGCCCTGACCAGTAATCCTTCTATCCTTAGCATAATTATGGGTAATTCTCTTTTGATAGATGGGATTCCTTCCACATCCTCGTTAATCAGCTCATCTGGTCTTGCTATCCAATTCACAATTTCTACCTCCTCCCAACTCCTGGTATGTTTCCACTTTTGACGATTTAAATTTGAAGTTTTTTTTAATCCTGAGGGCTTCCTTTCCCCTCATTCTTTAATTGAGCTTGTAGTTCCAAGCTTTGAGCTCCGTCTAGTCGGTCGGGTGATTTCCGGTTCTTTATTGCCTCACTCCAACGGACTTTTTGCCTTTCAGGTTCGTCTGGTCGTTCGTTCATATAACGAAGACTTTCCTGATATCTCTCTTCTATTTCGGCCCGATATTCATCATCCCTATCCTCTGGCCTTACGTTCCTTCTGGGATAATTCTCCCATTTCTTTCGGTTTTCTTGCCTGTGATGGTTATTGTTATAGGGTCGGCTCTCTTGTTGCCTATAACCCGTATTCCTAGGATTTCTTCATCGATATCCTCCTCTGTAGTATGGCTGTATTCCTCTAGGCTCTTGGTGCCCATACTCTCGACCAAGTCCCTGAGTATCAGTACTAGTGGACTGATTTCTGGTCGATGGTTTCTCCCTGTTTTCCTGACTGCTGGCCATATGTACCTGTTCAGTCTGTCTTTGATGCCTGGGAGTAACGTGCGAAGTCGTCATATCTAATTGACGTAATACACTCTCCACTTCCACAGCACTTCTGTCTTTGGATGAGATTAACAGCCTCTGAATCTCATATGGAAGTTGTCTTGCAATGGCGGCACACAGGTCGTTCTCAGCTGGAGCAATGTCAAGTTCCCGGTATTTACACAGCTGAGCGGTGAAAAATTCTGAGTACTTAGTTGGTGCATTTGTGCTGTACTTCCTAGAGTACAGATCTAGCCTCAAATTCTCTTGGACGTCTGCTGCCCAATATCGTTTTAAAAAGGCTTCTCTAAAGCCTTCCACCATATCAAAGGTGTACCTGAAGCTTCTGAACCAAGTGAGACAATCACCTGCCAACAGCTTCTCAATTGCTCTCAGTCTCCGATCCTGAGGAACATTCATTTCGTTTAAGTACTCTGCAACTTCCTTTAACCAGTATTTCGGAGTAATTGACATGTTATTACCCGTAAACTTTACCGGTCTGTCCTCATTCGACTTAATGATGTTTATTATCTGACCATTTGTCTGGTTCATGTACGGGGTTGACATCGCCATCGGATATCCTGGGTTCTTATAAGGGCTCTCCCCTCCTAAGTCCCTATCTGTATCGGTGCCTTGTTCACGAGGATCTACCCATCCTGTTTTTGGAAACTCATCCTGACTCTCAAATTCCAATTTCCTTTCCCTTCGGGCACTTTCTTCATTAGCCATGAGTTGGATTTCCATTTGACTGTTCTTATGTTCAGTCCTCTCCAACCGGGACCCTAATTCATTTTGAATTCTTTCCTGATTTTTCTTACTGGTTTCCAGTTCTGGTTTGAGTTGGTTTTTCTCGTCCCTGAAGCTATCCCTGATTTCATTTAAATGTTCTTCTACCTCTTTCTTAATGACCATGACCTGTTCTGTTATAATTTCTGGCTTAACGTCCCCTATGGTATCGAGGTCTTCTCGTATCTCTTTTATCTTTTTCTCCATCTCTCCCTTAATTCCTTCCAGCTTTTCCTCAGTTTTCCCTTGTCTCTTATACAATCTCCTCAAGTGGTCTTGGACCTGATTTACTTCAGTATTGGTTTTTCCTACATGGATCTTTAATGTTCCGATGGTTTCCTGAACCTCATTAATACCCTTACTTATTTCATCTATCTTATGGGTATTTTCCTTATTTTCTTCATTTCGTTGTTTTCTTTCTATCTGGAGATGCTTTTCGTATGTACTTAAATTTTTATTTATTTCCGCTTCGTACGTCCTCCAGTTATCATCTACCTGCCTAGTAAAGTGATCAATCTGCTCTTTCATACCCTGTACATCTTTGTGATTCTGACTTTCCATCTCATTAACTTTGACCTGAATTTCATCGACTTTTCCCTCGAGTTTTTCTACTTGGTTCTCCACCCCTGTAAATCTGCCTTCTAGCCTATCAAGACTATCTTTTATCTCCTTCCGGGAATTTTCACAAATATTGCTGTTGGATTCTATCTGAGTTTTTAATTCGTTGTGCACCCCTTGGATCTGGGTTACCAGTTCATCTACATTCTTTTTGCACGTTCCTTCCATGTCACTTAATTTAGTTTCTATAGTACCAAAATTATCCTCTAAAATTTTAAAATTTTCCTGGCATTCCCTTTTTGACTCATTTAACTTAGTCTCCAACCCCGCGTCAAAATTTTGAAATTTAGTATCCATTGTCTTTTCTATTTCCGCCTTCAGTACCTCATTATTTGTTTTACTGTCGGCTCTTATAGACTCTAACGTCTCCTCTTTTACAACTTTCAACTGTTCCGCAATATTTTCCCCACTTTTTGTTTTAATCTCTTCTATCTTAGCCTTCAGTTCATTGTTCACTTTTATACAGTCGGCCTCGATAGCTTCTAATTTAGTCCCCATGTTATCACTGTTAGTGTTAAGAGATCCTAAATTGTGATTTATGGATTAAAATTTTTGTTTATTTTCCTCCTGTTGGCTGTCCAACTTATTGTTTATAGATCCTAAATCCCTTTTATTTTCACTCTGTTGGCTGTCCAACTTACTCAAACTCTCATTTAGGGATTTGAACTCTTCTTTATTTGTATTCTGTTGGCTATCCAATTTATTGTTTATGGCCTCCAAGAGCCGTTGCATCTCCTCACTCAATGCCATCTTATTAGAATATAGTGGACTACTCATGCCACATCGCTACAACATGCTTGAGAGATGGTAACTGAATCATTGTGTCCCAATTTCTTTAAAAATTTACTTTGGTACGGGTTTTTACTACAACGTACCCTTTTGATATCTTTATTCAAACTCAGAAACTTTTATGGAAGTATTTACAATTCAAAATTTCGAAAAACCATTTTTTTTCAAAAAAAATGAAAATTTTGATTTTTCGAGAAAACTCGGGTTTTTTTCCTAGGAAAACTCAGCCCTGCGTACTGGGCGCCATGAAATGTTAGGTGGTAGGGGGTTGTTTAATCCAGGACTGCTCGGTGTGAGTTTCTAGGGACCCATGCGGTCAGTTAACATTATACATTGTAGCTATCCCTATCATTACTTTACTTTACATGAAATGACCGTTTTTAGTGTTCCTCTAGTTATTAATCCAAGCACATTACTTTATATACCCCCATGTGCCCTTTCAGCAAGAAATATGAAAATCACAGTATGCCAGAATTGCTCAATTCGGGATTTTCGGGGTTGTAGTATGTTCTCCCACTCTGTGACTTACACATTTTGGATTAAATAGAGGATACACTTGCAAAAATAACAACAAAAATCAACTCCTATTTCAAAACATTTAATTAACCAAAATTATGGCGCTACAAACAATAAAACAAATAAACTACTGACCAATAATCTTCTACTTGTTCCAAGTGAACAAGGAATAATATAAGAATAAAACAAATATTTTAGTAAAACACATGGTTTCCTTTAAAACCAACAATTCATAATTATTTTTACTTCCATAATGTATCTATCTTAAAGTTCCATATAACTACGAGCTCCTTTGACTCGATATTTTTCAATAATAATGGTGTCATTCTTCTTGTACACCTCAAATACTATTTTTATATTTTCTTATCATCAAAACAAATATATAATTACATTTAAAGTACATGTTAATTCCTTACTTAAATATTTGGGCACTTCACATGTTTTCAGCATTTACCATCCCTCTCAAGTTCTTACAAATTCACCATAGTGATCGGGAAAATACTTGTGTACTCCAGAGTTATAAAGATTACTTGACAAAGTAATTACTATGATTACTCCCGGAATCTAGTTACCTTCATTTAACTCGTGGAATCCTACTTCCATACCACATTACAATAGGGATTGTTATTTATTTATTTGTCTTATAAGACCATTATCACATAAGAAAACTACGATCTGAACTTGCAAGCAATAATTTCATCTACAAGGACCTCGGTTCACTTCCCGGGTCATTAACAACTTTTAAACACTCACGGTGTATTATTTACTTCTTACAGACGGCCTTCACCAATCCTCCTACTATGAAGGTCTGACCGTTATACTTGAGCGAGATTTATGACTGGTAGGGTGGCTCCCTGTCTAGTCTGCGGTTGGAGCTCTCTTCAATGCTTTTAAAACAAATCTTCTTTTCTTTTCAGTTCTGTGGAGAGACCTGGCATTTAACTTCACTTACTTCCTTTCAACAACATTATTTGGCTCATAAACCACTTTCGTAACCTTGGCATTTATTAATTATGAGAGGTCCTCATTGATTGGGAAGAGTAATACACATTTTACGACGAATAATTAGGGGCTTCAACAACAAGAGGATTCTAGGTTCGAATCTCTTAACATGCCTCGGGAACCATTCCCAAATTGGAGGACTTATACAAAATGCGATTTAGGGTCAGCCGTAGCCTACATGACCTACGCTCAATAATACCATACATTTGCTCCCTTTTCAATATAATAACACACACATGGCCTCGTGATCTATGTCACTATTGGAGGACTTACAACATATCTCAATTCACTGCAATCAACTACCCTTCATAAGTAATTTACCAAGTACTTTTAACCTTTACGCATTCCTAGCGTGACATTTTATTTTAATTGCGCTCCATTGCGCTATACATTATTTTTAAGCCTAGCGTCTTCCAAAGAACTGATAAATTCCATATTAACAATTGATACATATCTCAATTTTTATATTAATCTTTTCCTTTGACAATAATTGCTCTATTTTAATAACATGCATTAATATCATGTCTTATACTTTTATTAAGGCTCCAATGCTCTTATTTTCATATTATTCAGTTTAATCTTTATTTAATATTTCCTTTATATTATTATTATTATTATTATTATTATTATTAATACGCTTGCTTTTATAACATTCGTCAAATACACTGACATTTTATTCATACATTTCCTCTACAGGATTTATTCTTTCACATAATTATTTATAATTTCTCAAAATTCTATTTTTGTTCAGACCGCGTTCTTATTCTGTATTTAGTTATTTAGAAACATCCCATTTACTCAAAAACTCCGGTGGATTTGTACACAATCATTTCCCCGACACCAAAACATAATGAAAATCTTTACTCACATGTTTAAGGTCGTTTCTTGACCCTTCTCCTCGTGCGATGTGTCATTTTTGGCCCACTTTTTTTTAAATTACTCCATCGTGTACAAATTCATTGCATGTACAGACATATCTTGACACATAATTAACACGTATACATTTAACACTAATAACATTTTAAATACACTGGTGTATCCGTTTAGAACACACAATAAAAACACTGAAAATATATTATTTTTAACACAAAATCTTGATATATTTACACTTCACGAATTTTGATCACTAGGCCGCTATTTAAGCCTATCACACGTGACCTCTTGATCTCCCGTCTCCAAGGGTGAAATTTAGTAATGTCGGCTTCCTATCCTCTCTGAATGTGAAAGTCTCGAATCATCTACTTCCTCCATGCAATAGCACTCCTTCGAATCCCGTTCTTGACGATCTGCTATTTCTCTGACACGAACGGCTCCCCTTTTAGATCCTATTTATTGATCTTAGCGAAAGTCTGTTCTGTTCACGGTCCCCTCGATAATTTATCGGTGACCTATGGATTTTTAGCAACTAATACTTCTTGCGTCTTAGTGCTTTTGAATAGTTCGTCTGCTTTCTTGAGACGATATCTATAGTTTCCTGTCTTCTTCTTTGCTTATTCGGTTCTCGCACTTCTAATCTTCTAGAGTACTTACGATCCTTATTTTCTCTGTCCCTGCTCGGGTTCTTTAAATTAGAGAAACTGTTTATCTCTCTGTTACGGTACTTCCGTACGCTATGATATTTTTGGTCGTTTACTTAAAGACCTATCGCCCTGAGTCCTAAGTTCGCAGCCTGCTCTGACTGTATTCTATGAACTTTTCACTGTAAACTTTTATACTGTCGGACCTAAATCCTGTAACTAGGATTTTCCTAATTTTTTCAACACGGCGATACTGTAATTTTACTTCTTTACAACTCCTTACGGAGGCACGTAAATTATTGATACCGCGACGCCCGTGGCTATCGGATATTTTCTATGCGATGTGATACAGCGTTTTTTCCCCTCAAGGAAAGCTGGTATACTGTCTTCGGTGTGTTTCAGCGTGACGCCCCACACGGACTATCGGAATTCGATGTCTGATGAAGCAGAGTGACGCCCCCTCACGGACTGTCGGAATACTGCATGTACTGATACAGCGTGACGCCCCCCTGGGCTATCGGAAACTGCATGTTTGGCTTGGTGAGGCCAGGAGTTTTATACTCTTTAGTCACAAAAAGATAAAATCCTAGTTCTTTTCGTGACCAACTCTTGAACTAATTGTCGTACAATTATAAAAATTATATCTCCAGAAATCTCGTCTTCCAAAGGTCAAATAATCTCATTGCGCATAAGAATCGATCGTGCAATTCTGAGATATTAATTAATTTGTAGTCTTCAGCTGCGTGGGTGTTGCTGTTCATTTTTATAATTCCCCACTCCTCTGGTATCAGTGAATCCCCGATGACGTATACTGCGTTTGCAGTTTTTCCCTGTGCAATTATTACAAGGTTTTTCTTTACACAAAAATCTCTAATCCGAAATGATTCACAGTCCAGTAATTATTTACTTATTTTTATTCTCGCAAATGGGTTACATTTAATTATTCTTCTTCTGGCTCATCGGCGGTGTTGCCGTTTTCCTGCAAGCCAAGCTGGATTTCCGAGTCACGCTTCTTTGTCTTACAGTAAAAATTTTCCACTCGTTCTATTAATATCCGTGACCCGCTCCTCTCAAGGAGTCAAGAGGCATGATCTCATCTTCTGAACACCTGGTCCTCGCCGCTTGCACAACGTTAGGCTAGAATCCTGGCTTGAAATTTCTCTATGTTACATTAGAAACTGTATGTTTCTTTCATTCCTTCCCCAAATACATGCCCCGTGGCTCATGATCTCAAGATTAACGGTCACGTTAAACTACAAGCTTCCTTCCTTTTTTTTTTTTCCAAATACATGGATTCGACCCCTTTTGAGCCAATGGTACATGGGTTCAATATATACCTTTGGAAAGGTAATTCTTTGATGAAAAAAGTATAGGACACGTTTTCAGCTACATGTAACGGATTTCAAGTTATTTAGCAAAATGCATTGAAAAAATTAAAATCAAAATAAATTATAAAATTTCAAATATTTTTTATTTATATTGTGTACTAAACAATGAAATCAAAAATACCGTTGGAAAGTGCGTTTTCTCCTGATTCATAATCACTAACTACATATGTTGATATCGAAAATAAAAACTGAGTTATAATGAGGAATGTAGAAGCGTGTCTCAAAATTTTGACGGCCATATTGATTACGTCACCAACACCGCTAGAGGGCCAGAAAAATTTGTGTACCGGGCTTTTTAGACTTGTCTACCCATGTACTATCTGAATCCGAAGGGGCGCATTGGTTGCCAGAAGTGAACTATTTTGTCTTAATTTTAAGCTAACTCACCCCACTATATGGGCTTGTGACATCATGGATATGCAGCCCTATGTACGTATGGGATCTGTGTGGTAACATAAGTCACTGTGATGGCTGTAGTAGTGTGTGCATTCGTATTTGGGGTTAGTATTTGTATAGGAGACCAACAGCGGTGGCTACGCTCGCTAAAGCGCAGCGTTAGGTCATGGGGCCAAGATCTCTGCTGACTCGGTTGAGACGTGGATTAGAGCCCTACCGTCGGCCGTCCTTGAAATGGTTTTCCGTGGTTTCCCATTTTCAACACCGGGCAAATGCTGGGAAGGTACCTTTTGACAGGCCACGGCCGCTTCCTTCCACTTCCTTGCCCAGTTTCATACATCTTCATTCATTTCATCCTTCATTAACTCCTCTCATGCGGTTGGCGGCCGTAAAACCATCCGCCACATAGAATTTCATAGCATTTCCTCCCAGACCCCATTGAAAACAGGAATAATAAGGGGTCGACATACATTTGTATAGGAGACGACTGTGGCTTTAATTTAGGTATCAACTCGGTATTTTCCTGAAGTAGGAACGAGAAACCACGGAAAGTCACTTCTAAAATGGCTGAGGTAGGAATCGAACCCACCTCTTCTCAGTTTTGACTCACGAGGTTGATTATACTCCGCTCCAACCCTCGGACCAGGATTACATGCATATGCAGAGCCTGGAATCAAACCCGGATCTCCACGGTGACAGCCAAGGAGGCTAGTTACTCCGCCATTAGAAGGACCCGATGTTCAGAGACTGTTAAGGTAAACCGTAGTGGTAGAAGTAGAACCATAGGTACGGCTAATTATATCGCCATGTTGTTACTGTTATATATTGTACAGTAGGCCTACTCCCTTTTACTTACATTGATTGCAATTAATCTGCTGCATCCTGAGGAATTGATTTTAATTTGAATTGTACGCCCACCCACAATATTGAATCTTTGATCTTGTAATAACATAGCGTACACATAGCCACTTCACATATTACAATTACAGTACTACGAATCATTCTGGAACTTATGGGTATTTCATTCGTAACTTTTTGATTCCCAAGTTCTCCTTCTACTGCATATGAGGCGTTCCGTAAGAGAAGGGCGACCCCGCCGTGACTCGTTTCTTTTTCCTTGTTTACGCCTCAGGTAGCTGACTTTATCATATTAATATATAACAAGTAGTTCCGTGAAGAACTATACAGCCTATTTTCATATATCCTACTTAAGTTAATTGCCACTGTCAACATACAAAGTTTCAGTTTGATTGCTGTAATAGATTCGTAGATATTGAGAACCCACTAAATATTTCGGATGGTCGCCATGTTGGATTTAATATATGTAGGTCCTAGAGTTATGTACTGTTACATGAAGATTAATGTGTACATGTAGCATTCAAACTTCAATCGCATGATTAGGACACAAGAAGTAACAAGGAGATTTTAAAATTTCGCACAGCTGCCATCTTGTGGTTATGGAATCAATTGAAATAAATTAGATGCCAGTGGATTAAAATTCGTATAAGGATTTCTGTACCAAGTTTCACTGCACTCGGATGGTTAAATTGCGAGAAACGTCCATGTGAATATTTATAATTCGCGTCGCCGCCATGTTGGATTTGTGATCAGCAGGTTATTTAAAGTCCTAAACGTGAACTTAAGTTCATAGCCCCTTTGAACATAAAGAAATTCAGTTTGATTGCGATAATAGATCCGTAGATATTCAGAGCCGTCTAAATATTTCGGATGGTCGCCATGTTGGATTGTTAAATGTATAGGCCATAGAGTCATGTACCATTAAAGGAAAATTATTGCGAAGGTTCATTATTCAAAATTTCACTTCGATCGCATGATTACGACACAATATATAAAAACTTAATTTTAAAATTTGCACAGCCGCCATCTTAAGGTTATGTAAACAATTGAACTAAATTAGATACCAGTGCATTACAATGTGTATAAACATTTCCTGTACCAGATTTCATTTCGTTTAGAACATTAAATCGCGAGAAAGGTCTATTTAAAATTTTCAAATTCGCTTGGCCGCCATGTTCGTTTTGTAGTTAACAGGTTTTTGAATGTCTTATACATAAACTTCCAGTAGTGCCCTTTATCTCCGTACGAAATTTCAGGGTGATACCGGTAATAGTTTCAGAGATATAGAATGCCGGTGAAATATTTCGCACATCCGCCATCTTGTGGTTATGTAAGCAATTGAACAAAGTTAGATGTCGGTGCATTACAATGCGTATAAAGATATACTGTACCAAGTTTTATTGCTTTTGGTTGGTTAAATCGCGAGAAACTTCTATTTAAAAGTGGCAAATTCGCGTGGCCGCCATGTTGGTTTTGTAGTTACCAGTTTTTCAAAGGTCACATAGGTTAACTTCTAGTAGTTCCCTTTAACACCGTAAAAAATTCCAGGGTGATATCGGGAAGAGTTTCGGAGACATTCAATGCTGGTGAAATATTTCGCACAGCCGCCATGTTGGATTGGTGAGACGTAACAAAATTTGAAGGGCACGGTCGGGGTCGTCCGGAATAGTGCTATGAACTTACCCAGTTTCATTGAAATCGCTGCAGCTGTTTAGATTTTATTAGGGGGGGGATACACACACACCTCACACTCACACACACACACACACACGCACACATACACGGACAAAAGGTGATCTCATAAGCCTATTTTTTACAAAATTGAAAATAGGCTAAAAATGAGATGGTGTTTGTCTGTCTGTCTGTCTGTCTGTCTGTTACTCAATCACGCAAAAACCACTGGTCCGATTTAAATGAAATTTTTCATGGATGTAACTGATTTACCAGGTTTACATATAGGATACGTTTGATTTCGATATTTTGCACTATTTAAAAATGTTGACTATTTTCATATTTCCATTTCAAATAAAAAGAGAACGCTAAGAAATAGCAAACTTTTGATGGCACATACGAGCTTTAAAATTTAATTTTCTATCCGAAAGGTCCTTATCACTTTTCATGTATCTCCAACGGTTAGGGAGTAAAACCTAAATATGTCTTATAAAACACAGTCAACGCCGAGCGATGTTAGTCTGCACATGAACTGTTTTATTTATAGAGGTAGTTTGAGGGGTCCGAAACGAGACGTGATACTCTTTGTGCCAGTTATTGTATGCGAGTATTTGGATCTTAATGCTGTTTCACAATGTTATAGTGCTTTCTACTTTGCACGGTATGCTTTCATCCTTTTTATCGATTTGTTTTTCGTTAACTGAATATTTCAGTTGGCCAATATTTATCTGCTTTTTGTCGTTTTTTACCATGATCAGAAACCCAAATTCACAGACGAATGTGTCAAAGACTAACGACTGTAACATTAGTTTATTTAGTGTTCATATTAATCTTACTGCAGAACTGGGCAAATTTATTTCAATAAAGTAGGTATTTTGACTTTTGCGACCAATAAGAAAACCCGCACGAAAGACGGCGTAAACCTAGAAAAGTTGCTGAGTTTTAATTGCTTGGCCCTGAAATTGAATATACAATCATTTTGGAAGCCTTTATAGGGAGGTGAAAGTCTGTTTTAACCTTTAGCACTCGCAGTAAAGTTGCTGAGGTGTTCTAAATAAGAATTGAGGTATCGCGCAGTTTGTTACTCCTTTGGTAGTCCGCAAATAGACCACAAGAGCCCGCTGATGAACCATCTCGGAGTTAGCCTACTAGGCGTAATCTGGCACAAGACACGGCATAAACTTAGAAAAATGTCTGTGATTAATTTGTTTTTGTTATTATTACTTGGGATGATTGAAGTTTGTTGGGTTACTGTTAGTCTTTATCATGACATGGTACGTAGTTTCCGCAATATTACTTATTGCGGATATGATAATTGCTATCAAGTTTGATGTGTTTTTAGCATACTGTTTATATGTTTAAATATAGTATGAAGACGTTAAACGATAGGTGTTCAATATTTAGACAGGTTATTTAACTTTTACTACATAAAGGCTGATATTAATTTCCAATATATAAACGCACTTTCTCACCTACAAAGCGGAGGCAGACAGGCTTTTCTCCGGGTACTCCGGTTTTCCCTGTTACAATTTCATTCCAGCAACAATCTCCACTGTCATTTCATTTCATCTGTCATTCATTTAATCATTGCCCCAGGGGAGTCCGACAGGCTTCGGCAGCCGGCACAGTTCATATCCTCGCTGCTAGATGGGGGTTTCATTCATTCCATTCCCTGACGCGGTCGGTGGACTGAAAGCAGGCTAAGGATTTTCACTTTCCTACCTCTGATTAATAATTTGGTGAGTGAAAATGCATGTAGTCTACACATGTAGTTGGTAACATGGAATAACTACATTAGGAATGTGTGATTATATATATTAATGATTTAGGACAGCAAGTACTAAAAGCCGTTCGAAGAACGGGTACTTCAGCTATGCTCTATAATGCAAGGGTGCCCCATGCTGGCGAGCTCGCCCTTATCGTCCAGAAAGTGAATATTATATTGAAGCCTGCGGCGACAAGGCGGCGGCCGAGGTGTCATATTCTTTGAAATGCTCCCGCAGAGAACGGCGAACGCGCCACGGGGCGTCACAGTCCCAGTCGTGGTGTGATCGCCGCGGTGAGTTGATATAGTACGTTTGTATAGACGCTGTAATAGTTAGTTAGTTAGTTAGTTAGTTATTGTTGTTTTAAGGTGCGGAACTACGAGGTCATCTGCCCCTCAGTAATAGTGTTGCGTTATCCTATTCGTTATTCATCATCACGTTTGGTGTATTGCAATGTCTATTATATTACAATGCTATGTTTCACTGTACGTAGTGCCTTATCTCCATAAATGAACCTATATTTTGTTATATTCATTTACAACGAGTGATATCAGTAACAATAATTTCTACTTTATGTTTCATATTTCAATAGTAGTCTTAGCATTGCAATACAGTGGGCGGGCTCGCCCTCATGTGATCTTTTCTGTCGAGACACTATTTCTCACGATTACCAAAAAGAGTCAGGGGATTTCTGAAACGTAAGTTTTGTCCCGAACAAATGGTGCACTCTAAGTGACCGTATGTTCATAAGACTCATTGTATAAATCATTGATTTTTGAAGTAAAGAACATATTGCCTGCTTATTGTTATAATATTTTCACTTTATCAAGCAATGACCTATAATTTGTTGATTTTAGAATGGCTAGTAACGTTATGTACAGACAACCACTGAGTAAAGTAATACGCAACTCTATGGTCCATATTTAAAAAGAACAAGTAGTTCCGTGAAGAACTAAATATCCTATTTTCATATATCCTACTTATGTTAATTGCCTCTATCAACATACAAATGTATTATTTATTTATTATTTAGCGTATGGCTTTTGTTGCCGGGAGTGTCCGAGGACATACTCGGCTCGCCGGAGGATGTAGCTGCTTCAAGCGGACACCCATGGGGTGAGCTACAAATCAACATACACAATTTCAGATTGATTGCTGTGGTAGATTCGATGATATTGAGTGAGATCAGTCTAAACATTTCGGATGGTTGCCATGTTGGATTTTTTTATTTTTAGGCCGTAGAGTTATGTACTATTACCTGAAGATTATTGCGTAGGTGTATTATTCAAACTTCAATCGCATGATAAGTACACAAGAAATAAAAACGAGATTTTAAAATTTCACACAGCCGCCATCTTTTAGTTATGAAACCAATTGAAATGAATTAGATGTCAGTGGATTAAGATTTGTAAAAGCATTTACCGTACCAAGTTTCACTGCGCTCGGATGGTTAAATCTCGAAAAACGTCCGTTTGAATATTTAAATTTCGCGTCGCCACCATGTTGAATTTCTTTTGATATACGTAGGCAATATAACTATTTAATTTTAGATGATGCATGTTGCGTAGGTTCGTTATTCAAACGTTGACTTCGATCGCATGATTAGGACACAATAAATAAAAACTGAATTATAATATTTCGCACAGCCATCTTGAGGTTATGTAAACAATTGAACTAAATTAGATGTCAGTGCATTACAATGAGTATAAACATTTGCTGTGCCATGTTTCACTGCGCTCGGTTGGTTAAATCGCGGTAAAAGTATAGGCCTATTTAAATGTTTCAAATTTGCTTGGCCGCCTTGTTCGTTTTGTACTTATTTTTGAAAGTTACATAGGTAAACTTCTAGTAGTGCTCTTTATTATCCTACAAAATTTCAGGGTGATATCCGTAATAGTTTCGGAGATATAGAATGCCGGTGAAATATTTCGCACAGCCGCCATGTTGGATTGGGGAGACATACTAACAATTTAAGGGCACGGTCGGGGTCGGACAAGACAGCGTTATGAACTTACCAAGTTTCATTGAAATCGCTCAAGCCGTTTAGATTTTATTAGGGGGACACACACAGCCATACGCACACCCACACACACACACATACATACTCACCCACGAACAAAAGGTAATCTCATAAGCCTATTTTTTTCCTAAATGAAAATAGGCTAAAGAGAGCACAGATTGGAAATCTGCCAGTTCACATTACAAACACTTGCGTAGTGCTACCTTGAATAAGTGAATTCCCTGGTGTGTGCCTTAAACAGTGCAAGTGTCTTGTACGATCATACCAGTCTATTTTCATGGTAGGTGTTATCATTGTGTTTTTTTTAATCACTTACCCTCCAAGCTCGGCTTTACCCACGGACTCTGCGAGGGATCATTCCTCTATCGCCACAAGGACGGTGTCTTGGAGTTGGACTCACTTTGTCAGCAGATACAACTGGGGATGGTGACAGGCCGATCGATCAGGCGACAGCTAACTTGGGTCTAATTAAGGTTAGGTCAGGGACGGGAGTACGAAGGATGTTTGCCGTGGATCAGTTGAAAGGGCCCGTCCCGGCATTTGCCCAGTGGTGAAATTGGGAAACCATGGAAAACAATTTTCAGGACGGCCGAGGTGGGATTCGAAACCACGCTCTCCTGATACAAACGATGCCACGAGGCCGGTGTCAATATTATTACTGCTTTATATTGTACTCCTCATTGACAAAGGTTCGTTGTAATTCAACTTCTGCAACCTGAGGAATTAACTTTAGACTGGCTGCGTAGCGCGAAGGTAACGCAAATGCAAGGGAAACGTGTCAGTTGATTTACTGGCACGTTAAGTAACCCATTCGGGGCGAAATTCCGACACCCTGACGTCTCAGAAGCTGCAGTAGTTAAAAAGGACGGAAACCAATAACAGTATTATTATTATTATTATTATTATTATTATTATTATTGAATTAATTTTAATGTTGAATAGTACTGTGACCCACCATCTTGAATGTATGGAGTCATTGATTAGGTGAATTTGTGTCTTTGTGAGTCTTACTACGTTTGAATAACCTATATTTTTAACATGGCAGCTGCCCGCAATATTTAGTGTGAACATCTTTAGATGGCGGCGATATAAAATTTGAAAATGAGGTGTTCTCTACTAGTGCTGCCTCTATACCAAATTTTATGCGAATTGATCTCGTCGTTTGGGAATTCATAGGACACTCACATAGACACACGGACATTTCGCCGGAATAATTTTATGAAATTCCAAAACAGGCAAAAAATGGTACGCAAGGCTAACTGGTAGTACGAGGTAAAACTTAATGCAGCAAAGCACAGTGCGTTATAGTTAACAACTAATGGGAACAGCATACACATTATTATTGATAGACTGTCAGAGACGTGGTACTTGGTACGCATAGCATTCGAAGGTTAACTGGTAAGGCGAGGTGAAACAGAATCCATCTAGGCACAGAAGGTCTTGAAATGACTGATTGCAGATTAATGGATAGTTGGAAAAGGCAATTTGAGAAAGTGGTACAGCGCTCTTCAGGCACACAAATTAGTGCAGGCAGCATACCCACTAGAGCAGTGGTTCTTAACAGGTGGTCCACGAGTGCCTCGGGAGTGGTCCGCGGGAGAAAAGGGTCCACCAGCACGAATAAAAAAGTGGCCAATAAATGGGGATTTCGGAAACGATATGCGTTGAACGAGAATCGTCCAAATGTATTCGCGGCGATGACTATCAGGGTTTGAATTGAAATATCTTTAAAATCAGGGTTATTTAGGAAGGGTTGCAACTGATAAGGTGTATTGGGGGGAATGGGTGGTCCGTACACGATTCAATTTTAGGCTGAGTGGTCCGCAGACTTCTACGGGTTCAGAACCAATGCACTAGAGGTATGTTCAAACAGAACTGTATGAACTCTGTGAGTAGTTTTTCTTCTTAATT
This sequence comes from Meconema thalassinum, assembly GCA_946902985.2. Lineage (NCBI taxonomy): Eukaryota > Metazoa > Arthropoda > Insecta > Orthoptera > Tettigoniidae > Meconema > Meconema thalassinum. Next base: position 368,320,611 of record OX336393.1, read on the forward strand.
ATAATTGTTATTGGTTTTTGATCTGGTGGGCTGGTCCCGTGGTGTTGGGGTAGCGCGTCTGCCTCTCACCCGGAGGCCCCGGGTTCGATTCCCGGCTCCATCAGGGATTTTAGAAACTGACGTGAGGGCTGGAACGGGGTGCACTCAGCCTCGTGAGGACAATTGAGTAGCTGTCTGACAATGAGGCAGCGCCCCGATCACGAAAACCAAGATTAACGGCTGAGGGGACCCGATGCGCTGATCATGCGTAACCCAATATCTGCAGGCCAAATGGCTGGGCAGCGGTCGCTTGGTAGGCCTAAGCCCTTCACGGGCTGTAGTGCCAGGGGTTATTATTATATTTTGATCTGGTGCTTACCATACAGTCGACTACACATTGACTACAAATAATAATAATAGTCAGAAGACCCGTACTGCTCCATAGCATTCATTTCAATAATCCTACACCACTTCTTTTCAAACATTTTCTGTTCTCATGCCTTCATGATAATGACCTGAACAGGCAGTTACCGTCGCCTATCATTTGTGTAACATCTGTAATTGAGGTTCGCCTCAGGGGCAGATGACCTCGCTGTTCCGCCCCTTGAAACCTCAATAAATAAATAAATAAATAAATAAATAAATAAATAAATGAAAATCCACTGCCTGCTTCCAGTCTCCGACCGGGTCAGGAATGGAATGAATGAAGCCCCCATCTAGCGGCGAGGATATGAAGTGTGCCGGCTGCCGAAGCCTGTCGCACTCCTCTGGGGCAATGATTAAATGAATGACAGATGAAATGAAATGATAGTGGAGAGTGTTGCTGGAATGAAATTTTGACAGGGAAAACCGGAGTACCAGGAGAAAAACCTGCCTGTCTCCGTTTTGTCCAGCACAGATCTCACATGGAGTGACCGGGATTTGAACCACGGACTCAGCGGTGAGAGGCCAGCGGGCTGCCGCCTAAGCCACGGAGGCTCAAATAAATAAATAAATAAATAAATAAATAAATAACTGAGGTTCGCCTGCGAATCGTCATTTAAATCATCGTTTGGTGATCACACACAACCTCTAAGAATGAATGCTGAAACTAAATGCCAGCCAGCGCTTGCAAGTTGCAATGGAGCAGGCCAACTGGCTTCTGGGAGCCTGCGTGTTCCAGAACACTAACCTCGCTCCTCCCTTCCGAAGAATGACCTTGGTGAAATAAATATTCGCATTTATGTTAATACACGGATGACAAAATCAAGTACGTTGAGGATCAACGGATCAATGGCGAGAGGCAAGCAATGTAATCACTGACCCTTCAGCCCCCCCCCCTCGCCCTCCGTTCCAGTTTTAGAAATATATCAGATGTCTTCCAATTTTATTAATAGACTATATAAGATCCGGCCATTTGATATCCGGAGCGCAGTGGGCGGGAACCAAGAATATGGGACACAAATCATTCCTGATAAAAAAAATCCTCTCGGCACGCCGGAAGGCGGAGGTAGATTTCACCGGGCAAACTAGGGGATAGGCTATAATAGACAAAATATGCAGGTTTTCGTAGGAGGATCAGACCTCATTTATTGCGAGAAAGTATTTTACAATTGGAGGTTAGTTAACATTTTTTCGTCTTTCTATGAATACTTTTAACATTTTACTGTCTTATGGGGATGGTAACCTTCTTGTCATTTGGGGTTAATTTTTATACTTGTGATCACACTGTCCTTATGCAAGGTTTGGTACTAATGTGTAACTATCTAACAGTCTGTTACTTCTTCACGCAAAATATTATCTCCCGCAGAGATGTTGGTTGCTTCCTCAGTTTAGGGGCTGCGACAAGGTGTTCATGTAACCCCGTGTACATTGGGTGTGTGTAGAATCTGTCTGATAAACGGTGTTATTTGAGATGACTGTATTAGTCTGTAATTCAGGTAAGGTCTGCAGACGGTCAATTTTAAGTAGTCGTACCTAATTTTGTACCAAATACTAACGTCAACGACACCTAGCTGTGAACTTGGCTGCTAGATGCCACCGCAACCAGCAACTTGCAACGAACGTTGTAACTTCCCCTCCGAAGGAAAGCATGCTGACGGATTTTTAGCACTCTTAGAAAATCCGGCGACTTTGGCCGGTTTTGAACCAGCGCCTTGGGCATAGAAGTTCAGCATGCTACCAGTTAGCCGCTTCCCTCATAGTCAGATGGAACAAGAAGTTCCGTGACGAACTAAAGAGCCTACTTTTCTCAAAATTAAGATTCATGCCATAGATTAATCTACAGTATATGAACCTATCTAGAATAATGACGAAATTAAGTGGGTAATATCGAAATGTCTTAATTATTTCGAAATAAGGTATACTAGGCATAATGTAGCCTAATAGAGCAATACAGTTGGCAGCTCTGGTGACAGAATATATTCTTACTTCCATCTCCTAAGGTACAGAATACAAAATGTGGTTGAAGTCCAAAGGACGTTACATGGATTTAGACATTGGATCTATTAGTACACGTAAAAGCATGTTGGCATCAATGTCATGCGAGTGCTGGTCAGAAATAATCTGAAATATTATATATTTTTGTGCCAATTTTGGACGAAATCCATTTGTTGGTATAGAAGTTACATGTATTTAAAAATTGGTCCTATCAGCAGGCTTAGAATCATGTTGGTAGAACTGACGTATATAAGTTACTCCAAATTAATGTAAAATGTCGGGTAATTTACGTGTGCATAGTTTAAAGCTGTCGGCTTGCATACTTTCTGATATATTTGGATACAAAATAGAGAGCAATTATTAACATTTGGCAGCTCTGGTGGCTCTTAAGAATACACTCAGTCATATATGTTTATGTACACATATTACATACAAAATACCGGGTGAGTTAGCCGTGGTGGTTACGGCATCACTGATGGCAGTCGCTCACATCCGGGAGGCGAGGAGGTTCGAATCCCCCCGCCGGCAACCTTGAAGATGGTCTTCTGTGGTTTCCCATCTTCCTTCCAGGCAAATGCCGGGGTTGGTCCCTAACTATAGGCCACTGCCGTTACCTTCCAACTCCTCGTCCTTACATTCCAAATTCCCTCCCTCCCTCCCCAACGGTACTTGTAGCTCACCCATTGGGTGTCCGTCTCGAAGCGGCTACAAAAACTGGCGAGCCGAACATGTCGTCGGACACTCCCGGCACCGAAAGCCATACGCTAAAAAAAACATACAAAATTTGGTTGAAATCCAATTGATAGTGTAGAAGTTATATGCATTTAAAAATTGGACTTATCAGAAGGCTTAAAATTATTTTGGCAACGCTGTCATGTATGGCCACCTGGAAATTAAACTGAAATAGTATTATCTACATGTGTGCCAATTTTAGAATAGCTCCCATGTATACCTTCTATGATATCCAACATGGAGCTCAAATTTCTAGTGCGTTTTTTTAGCAGTTGGTAGCACTGGCATCTTTTTCAAATATGGGCCTGAGATATTCCGGTATACATCTTTACTCATACTAAATTTGGTTTCGATTGCTGCAGCCGTTTAGGAGTTGATAGGGACACACACACACACACACACACACAGCCAGACAGACAGAAGGACAGACAGACAGACAGAAGGACAGACACATTTTCCCGGATATATCTTATAAGTCTACTTTTTCCTCATTTTTGAAAAGTGTGAAAAGTAGGCTAAAAATGAATGTGATCTCGTCAATGGCGTTGTCTTGGCAACCTCTGATAGATCATCCCTTATCAATTTAAAAGCTTTGTTATGGTAACCTCTGATGGCACTTGGCATTTTTAAAAATTCCGAAATCATTTTTCTCATCCCTTGGCGTAATGGTGGGTCATATCAAAAATTCTTTCAGACAAAAGTTTTAGGTAATTATTAGGGGAATAATTTCCATTTTGTACGGTTTTTATATTGTGCCTATTAAGAGCGATATGATTAATGTTTCCCGAAAAACCCACTTTTTTCCACCCCTTTGGTCAATGGTTGGTGCTATCAAAAAACTTCTTTGACATAAATTTTTGGCACTTATCCGACACATATTATGAACTTTGAATGGATTCGATATTTCACGTCTTAAGAGAGTTATAGCGAAATTTCACTTTTTCGAAAAAGGCCCCCCATTTTCACCCCCTTCGACCGATTTTGCCCATTAACGAACTCGACCGAGATTTTGTAGCGATACATATTATGTAAAAAATTCAAAGTGATTGGTGCAAATTTACGGCAGTTATCGTGTCCACAAGAAACTGATATATATAGATACATATATACATAAATTATACATAAACTTTTGAACTGACGGTGGTTTTGGGGTCTGGGGGATGTGAAACGCGAAGATATGTCGAAATTTTCCGGAAGTCGAAACATGGTACCCATTGCAATAGTTAGCTTTCTAATGAAATCTACCTAAAATGCATACAGGAATTTGTATATTAAAACTAGCAACCTGCCCCAGCTTCGCCCGGGAACAGTTATGAATGCAAGGTGATAGGCTACTTTTAACCGAGGTCTTATAACATTTCCTTGCATACGACATTAGTCGTTTTCCCTCCAGCAGTGAACACGAAAGCTAGCTCGTAAATTGTCGCCTCAGTAACTGAATAGAGATTGTTGGAAGAAATGAAAACGTAAAAACACTTCTAGTGGGCGATATATTGAAGATAGAGTTATACTCTCGCGGACGATTTTGTAGAACCTTCATGCTGAACAATTCTTACTCTCATAGTATATAGATATTTTTAACGGTTTGCCCAGCGTAAGCTTAAAAAGCACATGGATGCCAGGTTCTTTTTCGACTTTTGCACTGAAATCGTTACTGCTTGGCTTCCTTTGATCATAAATAAATTATTTTCTACAGAAACCTTCCTCGAGATATCCTTTACAGAATGGTGGAAACCGCATCAAAATCCATCCAGTGGTTCTCGAGATTACCCGCGACATCCAAGAATCGGGGACTTTATATTATAGGCTACTAAGTAGAGATTAAATACGAAGTAATGAAACACGAAGCATAGAAATTAAACAAAAATTGGCAGGCAAAAAAAATCCTACTGAGGTGGCATTCGAACCAGAAAAAATGTGTTAGGCGAATGCGTGCAGTGGACCCTAGATCAACGATACACGGGATGAATATTCCTATGTAATGTATCTTGATTGCATGCATATGCTTCAGATACGGTAACGCCAAGCATTTGCCTTTGATAATTTCGTACAAAATTTGTCTGTAATAGCTGAGCTGCTATTAAGCTTACACCGTACATTCTAAGGTTTATTTTACACACATCAAAAAAAGTTTTGCATCACCTCGGTTCCAAGAGTTCCGGAACCGTTAAATACAAAGGGAATAGAGATCAACACAAACAACATTTCAGCTCGTTTTATTGCTCATGAGACCCACACATTGCATGTTGTACCATCATACAGCTAGACTTTCAGCATTTGTGGTCCAGATTGCAGTACACACCACTACCTCTAATACCCAGTAGCACGTCCTCTTGCATTGATGCATGCCTGTATTCGCCGTGGCATACTATCCACAAGTTCATCAAGACACTGTTGGTCCAAATTGTCCCACTCCTCAACGACAATTCGGCGTAAATCTCTCAGAGTGGTTGGTGGGTCAAGACGTCCATAAACAGCCCTTTTCAACATATCCCAGGCATGTTCGATAGGGTTCATGTCTGGCGAACATGCTGGCCACTGTAGTCGAGCGATGTCGTTATCTTGAAGGAACGCATTCACAAGATGTGCACGATGAGGTCGAGAATTGTCGTCCATGAAGACAAATGCCTCTCCAATATTCTGCCGATATGGTTGCACTATGGGTCGGAGGATGTCATTCAGGTATCGTAAAGCCGTTTCGGAGCCTTCCATGACCACCAGTGGCGTACGTCGGCCCCACATAATGCCACCCCAAAACATCAGGGAACCACCACCTTGCTGCACTCGCTGGACAGTGTGTCTAAGACGTTCAGCCTGACCAGGGTGCCTCCAAACACGTCTCCGACGATTGTCTGGTTGAAGGCATATGCGACACTCATCGGTGAAGAGAACGTGATGCCAATTCCGTGGGGTCCATTCAGCATGTTGTTGGGCCCATCTGTACCGCGCTGCATGGTGTCGGGGTTGCAAAGCTGGACCTCGCCATGGACGTCGGGAGTGAAGTTGCGCATCATGCAGCCTATTGCGCACAGTTTGAGTTGAAACACGACGTCCTGTGGCTGAACGAAACGCATTATTCAACATGGTGGCATTGCTGTCAGGGTTCCTCCGAGTGGCAATCCGTAAGTAGCGGTCATCCACTACAGTAGTAGCCCTTGGGCGGCCTGAGCGAGGCCTGTCATCGACAGTTCCTGTATCTCTGTACCTCCTCCATGTCCGAACAACATCGCTTTGGTTCACTCTGAGACGCCTGGAAACTTCCCTTGTTGAGAGCCCTTCTTGACACAAAGTAACAATGCGGACGCGATCGAACTGCGGTATTGACCTTCTAGGCATGGTAGAACTACAGACAACATGAGCAGCGTACCTTCGTCCTGGTGGAATGACTGGAACTGATCGGCTGTCGTACCCCCTCCGTCTAATAGGCCCTGCTCATGCATGGTTATTTACATCTTTGAGCAGTTTTAGTGACATCTATGAACAGTCAAAGGGACTGAATCTTGGATACAATATACACAGTCAACGTCTATATGCCGGAGATCTGGGAACCGAGGTGATGCAAAACTTTTTTTGATGTGTGTATATAAGTATTTGGCTGTAATCAGATAATAGTCAGTCATTATATCACTGGGGCGCGGGGTATCTACCATCTGGCGGTTAAAAGTGGAAATTCGCTAATTTTCATTGCTCGGCGTGCCCAGAAGATGACCTTGAAGAAATTAATATACCCAATTATTTCAATAAACGGACGACAGAATCAAGTTAGTTGAGGCTCAATCGATAATGCGTAACGTCAATTACGAGTCAAGCCAAAACCCGTTGTCAGAACATGTCGTCAAGATATTTCAGGTTTAGTAAAAGGTGAAATTTCTTCCCAATTATTTTATTTTAATATATAAGATTTAAAACCAATAAACTGCATTTATCTATAGTTTGAACTCATTTGTTTTCTTATCTTGTGACGTGGTGTCGCCTCCGTAGCGTAGCGGTCAGCACGGTTACCTGCCGCCCCGGAGGTCCTGGGTTCGATTCCCGGCTCTGCCACGAAATTTGAAAAGTGGTATGAGGACTGGAACGGGGTCTACTCAGCCTCGGGTGGCCCAAATGAGTAGAGGGGGTTCGATTCCTACCTCAGCCATCCTCGAAGTGGTTTTCCGTGGTTTCCCACTTCGTCTTCGGGCAAATGCCGGGATGGTACTGCCCCCGTAAATTGAATTATACTGAGACCACGGTGGCTGTAATGGCATATGTGAATAAAGTTATGGCCGTCATAGTTGTGACGTGTATATTCATGACGTAGGCGTGGATGACGCAACGCTCGAGCAAGTAGGCTGGCTGAGCTTAGATTCTTGCTGACGTCACGATTTTGTTCGAGAAGGATCTTAGATTTACGACGCAGTCGCAGGGAAGCAAGTAACCGTGCTGAGGAAGAAGTTACGCTATTGGAGGAGAGGCTCGAACCAATGAATGATAGCTTGAAGGGAGACGGAGATTACTGAAACTACCATATTTAATAACTTTTGGCATGCAGAATTGTGGAAAACTATTTTCAGATATGGCATTGATTTGGAATTTTGAAGAAATTAATTATATGTTTTTGAAATCTGAAAATCCGTCAAGAATAGCCAAAGTTGGAACTTCGAGTAATGATGGAAGAAGAAGCTATGGTAGGGATGGATACGCCCCTTCAAAGTTGATAAAAGGCCTTGCACAGCAGAGAGGAGCTTCTCACTTCGTGGTTTTATTCTGACTTGATAGTCTGACTTCGTGTTCTGATAGAACAAGCATATCGTCATAAGCAAGCGTGGCAGAGCCCACCGCATCGAACAGTATTGGGTATCCAGCAGTGCAATTTTACTGTTACTAAAACTAGGCGAAGTTGGAGCGCACACATAAACGATTCTACAAGTTTATCTATCAAGAATTAGCTACTGCATTTATACTAATTCAATAGTGCATTACAATATTGAGGCGTGTGCGAAAGTTGAACATTTTCATTATAATACTTCAGAAGATATTCGCATTTAAAGACTGCAGAGAAAAGTGTTTTTCTCGAATCCTGAGAAGCATTTTTACTACCACACTCTACGCTACGGCAGACACGTGTATTGCAACCGTGATACTGAAGATTACATTTGGTGATACAACGCTACATTCTACAATGGAACTATACAATCTGGCAGTACTTTCGACTAACATTATAATGGAAGTGGAGATGGAAGACTAAAACTTTAATGCAATTGGGACATACATCAGTAGTGTGAAGTAGCAACATGGAGCTTCGATAATCGTCATTCTACAAAGACGAGCATGTAGTGAACATTCAGCTACACTCATGCATCGTAATCCATCGCTGAATTACATCAAATGGCAGTGGAAATAAATTCATACTCCACAATTATGAACATTTCTGCGGAAATATTTGCAATGAACTTCATGGCTGATTTCTACAAGAACTTCAGGGAACTTTCAAGAGGGGCAAGGGTTTTTCCCAGCACACAAAGAAGAGTTTTGCCAGAGGGATGTCTATCGTCTACACGGAGCAGTGCGATTTCCGGAGGAGGAAGCTGTTCTATTCTCCGAGGGCGCAGGTTCCAGGTTCTAGGTCGGTGCACATCTATCCTGTGGTGAAATGGAACCAGCAGCAGTCTTCTGTGAAATTTTCTTCTAGAACTTCAATCCAACAGATAAGGTAGCCGTGAACGTTTCTTGATTTATTTGAGCCATTTTAGTGAGATCTGAGCAACTATCTTTCCCATATTTTCTGTCATATATTTGATTGCCCCGTATTCCTTTGCTAGATGTTTCTGTACTCTGTACACTTTGCAGCTTTATGCCATTTTCTTCGATTTATTGAGACATTATTATGTCATTTGCATATTTAAACATTTTGGATCAGTTTATACTGAAGTTAAATATTCTTTCGAGAATTTGAATTTTTCTTGTAGTCACGATTTGACTGTAAAGTTAACGATTTTCTGTGGCAAGTTTGAATTCAGACAGCGTGTCGTTTTATTAAAGTAATTCTTTCCAGTAAATTACTTTGACCAATTTTCTGTCATCCTCAAGAAAGAAGAATGATTAAAAGATTTTAGAGCGTTAAAATCTTCTACTTTATCGACGATCTTGGAAATACTAGTCGTTTTTATGAACATGGTTGAAACACAGACATTTTTATTCAATTCTGAAATACCATTGCATTATTGACAATTTTATGGAATATGAACTTTGAATACGATTTATTCAGTACACTATAGTAATGAACATTTGATAGGAGATTTTCTCAATTCTAGATTGAAACAATAATGTTTGCATTTTCTAGTCTATTTGCATTCTATTCGACTATTTCTGCAGTTAAATGAATTTTGCTTGAATATAGTATTTTTATACTGCGATAATTATGATGAGATTAATTCATTTTGATAGACCAGGGAGGCGTGTCTAATCGTATTTGCTATTAAATTTATTTGTGACTGGCAAATTTTTACTTCATATCGCTTCATGAATGAAACCCACGAAGGTTAAATATAATAACAGTTTTCGATACAATTGATGAATATAAGAATTTTTAAAGAGGAACTATGGATGTATAATCGTTAGTTCAGTGGACATGTAAAAGTCGCTGATGAATAATGCCCTTTAATAAGTCAAGGAGGTTCCCACAGTAATATTGATGATGATGATGAATTTATAAGTGGAGGTTTTTTGTGTGTATTGTGGAAGATTTTGATGCCATATATAATGAGATATATGATGAATTATGGGCCAATTTTGTGCGTTTGTGCGAGGTATGTTTCCGCTGAGTTGTATTGTTCAGGTCCATTGAAAATTATTCATGTGAAGTTACTGTTAAAATTAACAAGAGTGATAAATTGATTGAATTATAGATTTTGAATGGAGGTTACCGTCACAAATAATAATTATTAAATCTTATTAAACCTGAATCTAATATTTAAATATAAGTAACCTTCATCGGTCGATTATATTACCATGATTTAAGAAAATATCAACCGGATAAACTTGTGGTTAATGTACTTCAAATATAAATAAAATATAAATAATGTAAATAACTATGTAAATATCTATAATAATAATTTGAAACAAACGGGATTAATAGAGGCGTGTAAAAATTTTTCAATTGTCGTTTGACTAAGTTATGAACAATCTAAATGTTATAAATAATTATTGAACACTATGATATAACATTATGCGTTTTGCTATTAACATTTAAACAACGCTAGTTCGATAATTGGATTAAACATTTAAATAATATTTGAGATTAACAGAGTAATCCATTGCAATGTGAACGGAACTTGTATAAATTTTGCGTGATAATATTTGAGTTGAGATGTGAGCATTTAAATTGTTTTGAATGAGAGCTAGACTCTGCGTTGGCCAGCATATGGTGACACTGGTTAGGCAGCTGCGTCCATTTGACGAAGCAAGCATGCAACACTGCTTAGGGTGTATTGCAGGTGGCCAGATAACTGAATGGTGGAGGTCAAGGTCAACTACTTAGCGGCCTTGCGGTTATTAATAAATGTGTGTCAATGAACTAAATTATGAGGTTCATGAAAAAGGAAACAAATGCTATATGTCTCGTCCCAGCTCCCTTATCCATTCCAATGTGCATTGTTGTTATTATTACGTTCTTTTGAGCTAGAGAAAGCTGAATTTTTGTATGTGAAGTCTACAGTCCTACAGGAGGACATGGTTGCATTGACAATGGCTTCAGACAGCCATAACTATTTTGTTGTTAAATTTTGTTAAAATATTTTTTTTTCTTTATGTGAAATAAATTATTGTGCAGTTAAAATTTTCTGGTCTCCGACTTGGTTCATTTTAAATATCGTGGTGGAGGTTATTGTGAGGGCATACTATTAAGTGATCCAGTTGAAAACCCAGACCCGAGATTAAATTGAATAGGTAAGTAAAAGGTAAGTATGAACCCCCGTATATTTTGGTGTGTTCCACAATAATTTCATGTTAACTACTGTGCTCTAATCTCGGTAGTATCTGTCAGTGCCATTTTCATTGATGTAGCTGTGCCGGTGCAATCGATTATTGGCAATCCGATTGAGGGGGCGGATTTCTGACAGCCTACTATCCGGATTATCGGGGACAGTAGGATTGGCGCAATCAACGTGTGGGGCTCAAATAACATTGGATTACCAAGTTAGCGATGTCAATGGGATTGTGAGGACTCAAATAAAGAGGTTGATTCTTTGTTAGATGTCTTGGCCAATTGTAGAATTTGAGAGTGTGATTATATAGGGATTAAATGTTGTGTTGTATTAGGAAAATTACACTCAGAAAAGATCAGATCTTATACAACCTGAGAGAGGTTAAATAGGCTGGAAACTTAGAAAAATCGCCTATGATCTGGAGTCTTATTTTATTTGACCGGCTTATGACATGTTTAGTCATATTAAAGATAAAATTAAACTATTTGGATTGTAAATGTAAATTATTTATGTTAGGATATTTAAAATGAACCAAAGAAATTTGAACATGTGCTTGAGTTTATTTCAACATAGGGTGTTTATGAAGTTAGTGATAAGCTAATTATAAGTTAGATTTAAGACAGAAAATTGCTCAAACTTTATATATGGTGAAAGGCGTTGCTCAGACGTTGTCATCTTGCTCTATTTGATGTATGTCCCTAACGCAGTCTATTTTTGAAATATTATTGAGATGGCAGATGAGAGTATGAGAAAGATGTTGGAGGAGATGTCCAACAGTTTGAAAGCTAGCATGAATGAAAGTGTGAGGGAGATGGAAGCTAGGAATGCTAGTCGAATGCAGGAGATGATGAAGGAGAATTTGAAGGATTTCCAGACCAGTTCTGCAAATTTGGAAAATAACATGTCGCGTTTACAGACCAGTACACAGGAGGTCCAGAATGCCGTGACTGACATTCACAAGGATGTCTGAGATGTTAAAGTAGATTTATCCAATGTCCATAAAGATGTTTCAGATGTAAAAATTGATGTTTCCAATGTACAGGGAAAAGTTGATTCAGTCCAGATCTTGATGTTGCTAATGTCCGGGGTGATATTTCAAGTGCTAGAGCAGAAGTAATCGTTGTTAGGAATGATGTTGCTACTGTACAAGACAAGGTAGAAGAAGTTCAAAGAGAGATTAGAAATGTTCGAACCGATGTGTCAAACGTTCAAGTAGACATAAATAATATTCAGTCTGATATTAATGATATGCAAAGCGATATCAATAAGGTGCAAATAGAAGTTAATACAGTTTTTGTAGACATTGCCAAAGTTCAAACTGATGTTAATAAGGTTAGAGAAGAAATTGAAACTTCAAAAACGCTTTGTACTCGTAACATTAGTGCTTTAACAACTAGATTGGTTGACGAGTCTGTTAGGACAACAGCTTCACTAGCTGGATTAAAACATGATGTAGAGGTCATGAGGACCCAAGTCTTAGATCATAATCGTTTACTTAAGGAAGACATTGAAGTAGATATTGTTTTAGATCCCTTATTGGGGGGTGGTTGGATCTAAAACGGAAGAGTTATTGTGTTAATTTATAAGGAAGTGCCTAAAAGGGGGTAGCTTCCCGTAGTCGGGCAAGCTGACCAGTGTAGAGTGTTGTTTAGTGTTAGGACGCTAGGGGGCGCTCCTATAAAAGATGTGGGTGTATTTTAGGGGATGGAACTTAGCGTACAGGTCAACGCGCTGGTCTTCCAGATGGCTGGCTGGTTATATAACCGATGTGCACTCGTCAGCTTTATGGCGCGTGCTGCACCTAGCAGTCGGGTCTATGCGGGAATACAATGATACTTGCGCTAGCAAGTGTCTGGCTACTGTACGTCACGTCTAATCGTGACGGAGGATTCAGGATGGACTTTAGGTCGTGAAGAGGCGTGTAAACAGTAATACAGGTGTAGTGTACTGACCAAGTGTTTATTGGTCAGTAATATGGAATTATGAGTCCCTTCTAGGGGATGTAGTAAATGTTACAATGTAAGTGTACAAACTTGTGTATACAATTTGTGGGTAAAGGTTACAAAGTACAGGATTCTGAACACTGCTGACTCACCTGATGATAACAGCGATAGCCTCCGGCCGACGCACTGTAAGACTGGTAATTGAGAGAGAGCTTGTTCTCCTTAAGGCTCCCTCTTATATTCTTCGGCGTTGCTTCGTCGACATTCCGATGGCATAGATGCCCCAGTTAATTGTGTGTCGCTGTTTGTGGTAGTGATGGAATTATTGGGTAAGCTTTCCAGACTGGTTAGCTGCCCTTGCGGTGTTAATAGATGTTGGTCTGGGCTTACAAGATTTGCCAGTTAGGGGTGATTTAAATAGATGATGGGGGGATGGTCTCCAGGGGGTGCATACCCCTGGGGGACTGTACAAGCCTCTTCCCCTATTTAGTTCTCGTCCCCGCGAACGGGAACGGAACTTGAGGTTGGGATGTTGATGAAGTAGATATAGTTGATGTGGTTGTTCTTGAAGCCCCCTCGTATCTTCTGTTGGTGTCTTCCTCGTCGTCGTCGTCGTCGTCGTATGATGTGGAGATGTCGTGTTGATGTGTAGGTGTGAGATCAGCTCGTGTTCAGAGGGGTGGGTTATGGGATATACATATATATATAACATTGACATTGGCATAGACATTATAAAAATAGTGCATGAAAAAAATCGATATTGGCATATTGAAAGTTTAAAGAAAAAAAATACATGGTGCTGATAGTTATTCGGTACATTGTTGTGCAGGGAGGAAAAAAAACAGGGCTGGACGGATGATTGCGTCGTCCGCCCTATCTTAGGGAAAAAGTGCTCCCTGCAATGAGAAAGATAGAAGAATAGACAAAATTGGGTGTTCCAGGGTATAATTTAAGGGAAATATTCAAAATGCATTTATTGATTTGGGATAAAACGGAACACCCTGACAAATGGGGAAGTTAGAAGAAAGAAAAATGAAAGAAAACAAAACATAGACATTGTGTACTTGTGATTTTAACAAACAAACAAAAAAGTATACCGTTTAATGTGCTGTGTTGCGATGTTCATATGTTAACATTTAGGAATATTATTGATTTCTAGTGGAATAATTGCCCGTGGGCGCATGAATTTGTATTAAGTTACCCTTTAAAATTATCAATTACAATGATCTTACATCTAACTTAAGCGCGCTAATCTCTTATGATTCTAGTTTTTGGTACCTCGCGTGCACGCTACTCGTTTGTACGTACGCTTGCCGTTTCTCGGCTAATCCTGTACGGCCACTTCCTGTTATGGTTTAGTGGTCGTACTGCTTGAAATGTGTCCTTAATCCTTAATCTGTGAAGCATTCCCTGTGGGTGAATGCTTTCACACTTGACAATGAGAGTCGCCGCCACAAATCGGTTGCGCCCTCATTGCCATAATTTGCGCCGCATTTTTGACGCCTTATGTTTCTTGTGTATATTGATCTGCCAGCGAGCCTGATACCCCACAGATATCAGCCGTGCTGTGCAGATTTTTAAAGTGTAGCTGTAAAAGTGTGGTGAGCCTGTAAGTGAAGATGAATATTAAATATAAATTAGTGCGCACAGGTGTAATACAATAATAAGACGGCATTAATAGCATGCTGCTGCTATATGGCAGCAAAATCAAAGTCACCAGTGCCATATTCCTGGTGACAATACCTGAAAAAAATGGAGAGGTTAATAAAACGTTTAAATATTGCCTATTTTCTATGCCGCTTCCTGTGGTAGTGTGCCCACAGTCTGAAGCTCTTTTGACCTGTGAAAAAAATGGCATGGTTAGTGTTAATCGATGTATGGCCGGGCTTACCCTATACGGTGCCGTAATGTCGTTTCTTAATGTGTTGTCGGTCTTACCCCGGTAGCGGAATTTTGGATACCGGGTGCCGATATATTCCACCTCAATTATACTTATGCTAATGTATTATCATATATTCTAATGTATTATAATATATTCTAATGTATTATAATGTATTGTAATGTGTTATCGGACTTATCCTGATTTCGGATTTGTCGGCCATCAGGTGCCGAGATATTCTACCTTAATCTAAAAAGAAATTTCCTTAATTTTAAAAATTGCCTTAATTGTAAAACTATGCTGTATGTACAAGCCGAGTAGACCTTATTCTAAAGCCGAAATGTGCTGTGCCCAATTGTAGCAACAGCGCTTGTTGAATTTGCTTACATCTAAGTGACCTTAAAAATGGCACTGTACTTAAATACTAACATTTAGATGGAGGCTCGTCCGTCCGATTTCTCTCGCGGGGGCCCTTGTAGTACATTGTTGGGACCGGAACCCAACAATGCCTCGTAGTCCCCTCCGTCTTAATCCTAATTGTCGACGTTTATTCTAGGTCTTACTAACTAGTACTAATCTAGTCAAAGGCGGCTTACGATGCCACGAAGCAAACCGTTTCGCCTGCTGTACTTTCCTGCTCATTACCGTTGTTATTTCAGACGTTGTCGTAGTTGGGTCGCCCAGTTTAACCCCTTTGAGTTGCTCGCTGCGCCCCTCATTTAATGCCCTAGGCTGCCCGCTGCGTCGCCATTTATGTGGGCATTGGACTTCGTCCAATGGCATAATGTTATCTTCGCCTTCATTGGCAATCGTAGTATGCTTTACGCAGTATAATAATCTCTTCGCCTTTATTGGCCGCAGTAGTAAGCTTTTCGCAGTATAATAATCTCTTCGCCTTTATTGGCCGCCGTGGTATGCTTTTCGCAGTATAATAATCTCTTCGCCTTTATTGGCCGCAATAATATTTCACTCCCGCGCGTGGGAGTCTTGCTTCCCGCTGTAGAAGCCGTACTTACTTACATTTACCTAAGAGTCTAGTCCTAGCTTGGTCGTCTCTAGGGTCAACTTCTGGGTCCGGCGTGGAGCGAGCTATTTCTCCCACCATCCTCAGAAAGTCTTCCCTGCAGGTCTTGGCGTCGATGACCGTGGCACATAGTGGGTGTAGCATCCCTTCCTCCCAGGGGCAGTTTAGGCGCACCTAGGATTCCAGAGCTTGCCCGGCCAGGCCGCGAGTGCCTCAACCTTACGTGGTTCGTCTGTTTGGTCTAGTCGTCATGTTACTAGGGTAAGGCTCATCATCGCCTTTTTTCTCACTCAAAGTGCGGTGCCTTTGGTCTTTGGCTTGTGCCGCTATCACCAATCAGAGTGTTTCAGATTCCTTTTCATGTAATAAAAAATATGGGCGTAACCTGTGTAAATAATTTAAAAATGTAAAATATTTCAAGTGTTGTGGGGTTGTAGAGCTTCTAAGTGCATAGACTACTTTAGGTCTACTACTGCTACGTCAGCTTTCCAGCGATAATGCTCCGTTACCTTTTATGGAGGTGTTAGTAGGGTCTATGATGTCAGGTACCCTGTTATTAGGATCTGGGGGTAGTTATTCGTAGAGTGGGTTGAAAGCATGGTAGGAAGAGGTTGCGCATCTTTGGGCTCAAATAAATGGTGGCCTTGAGCCGGTAATGCTGCTAGGATTGCTCTTACAGTGAGTGGATTGGGGCGGGTAATTCCCGGGATTGCAAAAATATAAAAATTTCCATGCAGGTTTGATAGTAATAACCCTTGGTAAATGGATGGGATATTCCATGCATGTATGTGGATATGAGGCATCCGCCCTCATGTAAGGATAGGTGTAGGGTGAGGCGTAATAATAATATGTCCCTGTCATGCGGGAGTATTTAATTTAAAAAAAATGGTTAATATGTGATTGTGGCCTCATCCCTCATTTGGAGATGCGCATTATGCTTAATTGTTGTTTGCCGACCCACCCCTAATACTCAGGTGGTAGCATCGAGATCCAAGGCGTAGTAAGCCCTCTTTTTAAACGCATGAAGTCTATCAACCCCTATGTATACTTAGTAATGTAGTGTAGCTGTTTTGATCGTGTTCATGTGTCAGCGTTGGTCATGTTGGACATGGGAAGGTTATTGGAGGGGAGTAAGGTATTCAAAATGGTAGACTTTGGGTGGTATGTCGGTAATCCCGCTGGGATTATCCACCTATGCTTCAGTCATTCTCCCTTGGTCCATGTCTGCTCTCTATCCGCTTCTTGGGATAGTAAAGCGTCGTGACGCTGTGACGTCACGACTTAATCTGGTCTGCCATTTGTAGTGTGAATGTGGCCAGTGGTCGTAGTGCGACTGGCCATGTCCTAATCGCCTGGAATGATTTATTTTAGGAATAAAATCGCGAAAGGAAGTTATTAGGGGGGAGGTCTTGTTTCCTCAGAGCCCCTGTCTGTGTTCGCTCCTGATTAGTGAGCGCGTGTGTGTGTGACTATGTTCCGCTACACCATGCGGACGGTTGGTCTGTTATAGGCTGTCTTAATGTGTATCGCGTGTGTGGGCAGGAGGTGCCCATGGCCTGTCAACGTCTTTGAGAACGTGCTCCCATGGGCCCAAGATAAGTTCCGGTCTGTCACGTCTGTCCATTGCTAAATGTCACAATTGTTTTTGCAGTGTTAAAAATGTGTGGCCTTCTGATTGCTTTGTGCTTGTAATTTCATGGTCAATGCCGATACAACAATAGTGTCTGTCACCAGCAGTAATGCAATGTGACGAAATCTGCAAGTCAGCGGTTTGTATGTGTAATGGCAGGCTCGGACGTTATGCATGTCAGCTGCCGGCACGTGCTTTCTTGCACGTATGCGAGTGTTGTCATTGTTCTAGATTCCGGGCGGACCAATGTAGTAATTCGTCCTATTTAGCTAGTACCGTTGTGTGGCCACTATTCCATAAGACCTTTGTCTTACGAAATTTTTATGCCTGTGTCTGGGAAATGTATTTTCCATGTCAGGTGTAATGTGAAATTTTATGCCTGTTTTTTGGCGGGAGGAAATGTGGTATTCCCTGTTCATGTATTTGTATGGGCCAATTTCGATGTGGTTGGAAGCCTGGCTAGTTGCTTTCCATGGTGTCCAATTTTTGCTGGGATTTGGACCCGTGATCTCATGTCATTCTCTGTGTTCTGTGTCTGCGTTGTGTTTCAGGGATTGAGGTGTCCTCAGTGTGGTTTTTGCTTGTGTCTCTCGTACCAAAAATACCGTTGGTTAGTTAGTTTTTGGTACGAGTGTGGTGTGTGATCATGGGTTCGGACCCGGCTTACTGTAAAGACTTGTTACGACGCTATCTGTGCCGTATATATTATGGCACATGTACCGTGTATTTGAAATGCGCAGATGGGAATACGCATTCCTGTGAAGAGTTTGTGTGTTTTTGAATTCTCCTCGTAGTGTAATTTGGGGAGGTGTGTGGTTCTGAACTCGGCTGAAATGAACGCTTATTTCCCAGGTTCGTCTGTAGCGCTCCCAGTCTGTCTGTGCCAGCAAAGGTCGCCCACGGTGAGTGTGTTATCGCTGACGCGATAGTCTCTAGTGTCACTCACGTGTACGTTATCTTGTTAGTTGCTTGATAATGCTCTGTTTCTGTATGTTTGTGCCTCTTAGCCTGAGTGCTAACTCTGTAATTGCGAGTGGGGCTTTCCGCCACACAAAAGAACCTCTCACTAACTATATTTGTGTCCCCAAGTTTTGTGTTAACTGTAACGTGAGTCGAATATGTCCCTATCCATTGTACAAAATGTCGTTATTCACGAGTGTCTCTGGGCCGCTAGTCGCGTGTTTGGTGACTAGGTGCCGGAGGCGATTTTGTTGTTTTTCATTTATGCACGTCTGTTAGTGGAACTGTCCCAATCTGCTTTAGCTTCCTACTTTTCTATCCTGCAACTGGATAGCTACCCGACCTGACATTCCTGGTATTCAGAAGGTTGCGGGTTTTGAGACCGTCTTTACCCAGAGTAATTGTTTCTGGTGCCATTCTAGGGTGTGTCTCCGGGACAGTTCTGTCGAGTGTTAGGATCGTATCCCGGTGCGGTCAGTGAGGTCCAAAGGCTATTTCTTGGCCTTCTTTCCAAGTCTGCCAGTGGGATCATTTCCTTTTCTTTTGGTAGTGTTTTACTGTCATGTGGCAATGTAAATTGCCTGTGTGACTTCCAAAAATATGTAGGGTTTCCCAAAGTCTGGGATTTTCACCCTATGGTGTGTTTGCGTTTTAGCTTGCGAGTTGTTATGGAGGTGAAAAAAAAAGTCATGTTATAGGCAGTGTAACGTGTCACGTATGCCTATGGATTAAATACATACAGTTCAACTTGGCCACCTTCCTTTCTCGGGATTAGTGCGTGAGGCAAAAAAAATGAGTTATGCCCCGCTCCGAATTAAGAGAGCACTTTGGAAAGGGTATAGAAGATATATTGTATGTCGCCTGCCCACTGCTTGTATGCTTATTAAAGTGGGTTGGCAGGTGGCGATAGTCTGTAAAAATTTTGTCGTAAGCAATATGAAAAATATTTAAAAATGGTAAGTAGGACCTGAGCGTACTATCCACCTATTTGGTGACGTTAGTAGTACAGTAATCAATTTACGTCTCAGGGGGAATCTACCACTTTTGAAAAATAGTTTGAGATTCTTAATTCTTGCTGCAATCAGGGCTCTCGCCCGCCACAAGAGAATCTATCGAACTGTGGGACCGGATCATAGAACATTTAGTCATTTCCACCTAGAAAGACCCGCTTAAGCTCTATGCTGTGATTTGATGCTTAAGCTGTGTTCGGAATATCTCTTTTCGGCCTTAAGCCGCGTGGCTCACCTGATGGGCTTCCGCTTGGCTTTGCATATTGGAAACTTTACGTTATCCAAGTTATAATATGGACCAACCATGCTCAATAACCATGGATGGCCTGAGAAAAAATGCTAGGGGCCCAAAAAAAATCAAGAAGAATTTAGACTTATACACCTTTGGTTTAGCCAAGTTGCACTGCATATACATTTTAAAAAATGTGCCGTTTACGTTAGTGAGTCTTTATGTGTTTATTGCCGTTTTTCTCGCGTGTAACCGAGCTTACGTGTGTCCCTAATATAGGTTCAAGTGATATTAGCTAATTTCTGTGTCCCTGGTGGAAGTCGTTACTCCCGTCCGAGCGTCCTTGCTCGGAAAGGTGAAGACTTCCGCCCTGTTACGAGATTATAGGCCCCTGAAATCCACTGAGGTGCTCCTTTGCTATTTTCCGGCGGAATTTCTAGTAAAGTAAGCCTGGGCCTACTTCCACCGTAACATCTGTCTGCTGGTCTGAGTGTGCCTGTAGTCGAGGGCCTAATTGCGCTCTGCGCTACCCTAGTAGAGTTTACGGGAATGTGTGTATTTTTGACTGCGTGGTTTTGTGGGGTAGGTAATAACACCTTTCCTAAACCCCCTGTACCGTGTGGTAGTGCCTGGTCAAAATGTGCGGGCGTGTCTTGTGCATTCTGAGGGCCTGAGTGCAACACCCTCTTATGCATTCGCACCTGGGGTACGAATGCCGGTGCTCGCCTCCGTTCTGGCAAACTTGCCCTTTGAACTGGCGGTAAAGGCCGCTTAATTGCCTGTCTCTGCCCTGGCAATGTGGTGGCGTGTAGCCTGACCGCTTTCTGGCCTGTGGCCACGGTAGACTCCTGCCATTGTGTTTGCCTATCTGTGTGGGTGTGTGTAGGCTCAATGTGCTGTAGGGCGGGCTCTACGTCCTCAGCCCATGACGTGGTTACCTCCCGTTGTCTCCCTGTCATGTAATGTGTTTCTGAGAGTCCTGGCTTCAACTCCCTTTCGTTCGTCCGTTTCGAGGGGGTTGGCCTAGGCTCTGCTGCCCGGTTTGGCAAGGTTGCCTTCCAAACCGGAGCTAAGGGATGTGTAATGGTGTAAGCTTGTCCCCGCAGTGTATTGGAGTCTAACCTGGCCGTCTCCTGGACTGTGGCCACGGTGAACTCCTTCCCATGTGTGGCAGTACACGGCGAGAGGGACATCCTCGCAAATTGCCGAGTTAGCGTATCTACGCTTATGTCCTCTCCCGGCTGGGCTTGTGGCCCGGCCATGTACTCAAAGATGGCTTAGTGAGCCCGGAGCTCCTTATGTTCGCCCCAAATTTGGGCGTACTGCCTATTGAGGCACATGGCCTGCTGGCAAATTGCTGTATCAGTGTAGTTGTGTTTTGTATAGGTCTGTGGCCGCCAGTTGGAGAAACGCTTGTTCGCGAATTAACTCCTTGTACTGAGTGTGTAAAATCGTGTAGTGCACCCTCATCCTCTCGAGGGCTGCATTGTCTATTACAGGACCATGTGTGGTGATCAATCGGTCGTGTATTCTGTGTCTTTGGATATGGATCCTATTGAGGTGTTCATGTATGTGATTCAAGAGCGTATGTGCGCATCTTAATCGCGCTGTCCTACCCTCTGACGGGGTGTATGGCTGTTTGCCCTGTATTGCCCCGATTTTTGTTTGGAGTGCCCGTATTTGTGTTTGCCGGCTTTGTATGTGCCTCTGGCATCTGAACAATAATGCTAATAATATTGGCGTACCCCTACTGCCTTTATGGCTTAGAATCTCTGTTGTTTCTGCATGAGGTGCCATTCCGAATGAAGTGTATGCGTCTTCTGAGAAAAAAAAAACTGTGCGTGTTTGTCAGTGTATCCTGTGTCTCTCTGATTCTTTCTGGGGCTGGGGGGTTGGTTTACTAAGAATTTCCCCTGTGTAGACAGTGCGAAGCAAAAAAAACTGCTTTCTGTCGGAGAGGAAAGAAAAAAAAAATTCAGTCTCGCTTGGCTATATGCGGTACGGGCCGTTTTTGACCACGAGAACTCGTTGTATGAGTTCTATTTTACTGTGCGTGGTACCCGGCCTCCACCATCTGTTTTAGATCCCTTATTGGGGGGTGGTTGGATCTAAAACGGAAGAGTTATTGTGTTAATTTATAAGGAAGTGCCTAAAAGGGGGTAGCTTCCCGTAGTCGGGCAAGCTGACCAGTGTAGAGTGTTGTTTAGTGTTAGGACGCTAGGGGGCGCTCCTATAAAAGATGTGGGTGTATTTTAGGGGATGGAACTTAGCGTACAGGTCAACGCGCTGGTCTTCCAGATGGCTGGCTGGTTATATAACCGATGTGCACGCGTCAGCTTTATGGCGCGAGCTGCACCTAGCAGTCGGGTCTATGCGGGAATACAATGATACTTGCGCTAGCAAGTGTCTGGCTACTGTACGTCACGTCTAATCGTGACGGAGGATTCAGGATGGACTTTAGGTCGTGAAGAGGCGTGTAAACAGTAATACAGGTGTAGTGTACTGACCAAGTGTTTATTGGTCAGTAATATGGAATTATGAGTCCCTTCTAGGGGATGTAGTAAATGTTACAATGTAAGTGTACATACTTGTGTATACAATTTGTGGGTAAAGGTTACAAAGTACAAGATTCTGAACACTGCTGACTCACCTGATGATAACAGCGATAGCCTCCGGCCGACGCACTGTAAGACTGGTAATTGAGAGAGAGCTTGTTCTCCTTAAGGCTCCCTCTTATATTCTTCGGCGTTGCTTCGTCGACATTCCGATGGCATAGATGCCCCAGTTAATTGTGTGTCGCTGTTTGTGGTAGTGATGCAATTATTGGGTAAGCTTTCCAGACTGGTTAGCTGCCCTTGCGGTGTTAATAGATGTTGGTCTGGGCTTACAAGATTTGCCAGTTAGGGGTGATTTAAATAGATGATGGGGGGATGGTCTCCAGGGGGTGCATACCCCTGGGGGACTGTACAATATTGCTGAAATGTTAACTGCAAATGTAACGGTTTGGAAAGATGAATGGAACAAGTCAAGTGGGGGAACATGTCAATCAGATTCAGGAGCGAATTGAACGAAAACTAGCCAGTACACAAGTAGATATAAATAATGAGGTAGTTCAAATTAGAAAGGATTTGAGTATAAGGATGGATTCGCTATCCGAAAAGCAGGTAGAGGATAGAACTCAAATAAGCCAGGACGTGCAAGCATTAAAAACCGCGTTAGAGGAACAAATTCATAAGGTTGTCTCTGATGTCAATGAAACTACGAGCAAACTTCAGAATTTAAACCTAGGAGAAGCTAGCATGTTGGAAACGTATAAAGAAGAGTTGATTAGGAAAGTCATCACGGAAATCACAGATAAGGATCCAGAAGGGTTGACTTTTGAAGATAATAGGAATTACGTGAGAAGATGTAACCTCGCTACTGAAGAGAGAGATATTAGTCCTGAGGAACGTATATTCAGATTCCGGGAAGAAGAAGAGGATAGGAATATTGAACCTGAATGGAAATATCGTGATAGTGGGAAGAATTACATGGATTCATATCCAAGAAATGTGACAGTCATCCGAAACTTTGAGGACAAGCCTCAGAAATTTAGTAATACAGATAGTCTAACACCGATAGAGTATATCAGAAACCTGAAAGACTATTTTATTGAAGCCCATATTCCTAGAGAAAGAGAAATGAGAATCGTAGAAAGATTTCTAGCTGGAGGACCTCTTGAGTGGTTCAGGGCATTTCGGTACACTTTTAGTAATTTCGATGAATTTGCAGAGGCACTGATAAAACGATTCTGGTCAATAGAAGCACAAAATTCATTAAGAGCTGAGGTATACTCGAGGAAGTATTCGGGTACTCTTCCAACACGGTACGCTGATTTCTTCACGAGCCAGTTATCGCGCTTAAGATTTTTACAACCCCCATTGTCTACAGAGCAGTTAATAGATGCCATTTCACGTATGCTACCTGTTGAGGTAAGAAGACTTATTATATCGTCAAATATAAGGGATTTGACCAGTATGGACGAACTATTGAGAAGGCTTGATTACACGAGTCCGGTGCCAAATTTGGTTCAAAATGGTCAGAGGCACGAATTCAAAGACATTAATACAGTCTACATGGATCAAGTTCAGCAAACTGATACGCCTGCTGAAGAGAAACTTGAAAATGTAGGTCCTCACAGGAACAATTATTTTCGCAACAACAGATCACAAGGTTACCGTCCATATCAGCAAAGACGAGGCTGGAATAACAATAGAGGGAACTATAATAACGGAAGAGGTAGATATTATAATAACAATGGGTACAATAGGAACTACAACAGAAATAACCAGTACCAGAATCGGAATCAAAATTCTCAAGGTCAGGTTATGACACCGGACAAGTATCAAGAGAGAGAGAAAGAAAGTCAGCAGTATTTGAAGGAATTACGAGAGAAGGAAGCTGAAAACCAGAAGAAAAGACAGGATTTAGTGATCGATCCTGGTCCTTCTACAAGCCAGCAGGGGAACTTTGAAAATGGTAACACAGAAAAAAAACTCCGATTTCTCAACGAAAGTGAGAAACAATGAATACATTGCCACACCACGCATAATTACTATCAATGAAATTTACGAAGTAACTGATGAGGATTTATTAGAAGAGAGAGGAATCGTCAAAGAGGAAAGACCATGTGCCTTACCTATTATTTCTGTACTGATAGATGGCCAACAGTACAAAGCTCTTATGGATACCGGCGCAATTATTTCTATCATTTCTGATGAATGCTATCAAAGTCTATTAAAGGGAGAAAACATGACAGTTTTACCTGCTTCTACCGTCAAAGTGAGAGGAATTTTCCAAGACAAGGCAGTGAAATGCAAGATCCAAGTGTTGTTGAACTTTGAAATTAATGGAAGGAATTATGAACAGATCTTTATTGTGGTGAACAAGATCCATTTCGACATTGTGCTAGGAATCGATTTTATATCGAAAGTTGGAGCCATTATTGATATGAAGAATAGGATTATTAGCTTTAATGATGGGTACATGATCACAGAAGAGATCGAAGAACGGGACGTGAAAAACAGTCTTGAGATAGACCTTAGGGAAGAGACTTTAAATACCATTATCAATGAAGTGGAGAATCTAACAGAAATACCCAGTAGAAAAACTGAAGGATTTGAAGATTTGATAAAGGAATTCCAAGATATATTTGATGAAAAGCCTGGATTGATTAAAGACTATAAGTATAAGATAAGGCTGACCTATGAAACCCCTTACCAAAAGAAAATATACCCCATACCTGAGAAATACTACCAAGAAGTACGAGGTTTGATCAGAAAAATGGAGGTAGACGGGATTATAAAAAACAGGCGTCGTCTTACATAAACCCCATCACTGTAGTCAAGAAAAGTAATGGTCAGATACGTCTCTGTCTCGATGCTCGGACCATCAACTTAAAGATTCTTCCAGAAAATGACCGACCACCTAAGATTAGAGATCTGCTTAGAAAGTTCAAAGGGAGAGCATGTTTCAGTGTTCTTGACATGACATCTTCGTTTTACCAAGTTCAACTGGAAGAAGAAAGTATGCAGTACACTGGATTCTTATTTGACCAGACGTCATGGGTCTTCCAGAGAATGCCTTTTGGAATGGTCAACAGTGGACCAGCACTTATTCGAGCACTTGATAGCAAGCTCACTGACGTAGTAAAGGAAAATGTAATCTGCTACATTGACGATTTAATTGTATCTTCACCCAACGCCGCAGAACATTTAGTGCATTTGAGAAAGTTGTTTGAAAATTTAAGGAAGGCCAATATTAAGGTCAATTTTGGAAAATGTCAATTCATGAAGAAGGAGATCAACTACTTGGGGCATACTATTGATAAGGATGGATATCATCCGAACATGCAGAAAGTTGATGCGATCACAAGGTTCCCAAAGCCAACTAAGGTGAAACAAGTCAGAGAATTTGTAGGCGCATGCCAATTCATCAGCAGCCACTGTCCGAGATACTCTGAAATTATGGCTCCTCTGTATGACTTACTCAAGAAGAATAATAGATGGAAATGGAGTACCGCAGCAGACGAGGCTTTTGAGAAAGCAAAGGAGATGCTCAGAAACAACGTTAAACTGGAGTACCCAGACTTTGAGAAGGTGTTCTATATTGAGTCTGATGCATCAAGAATAGGCATTAGTGCAGTCTTATACCAAAAAGACGAGGCAGGCAACAAGCACTACATTGCGTTCACTAGTCGGAAATTAAAGAAACACGAAGAAAACTACTTTACGACAGAACTAGAAGCGTTAGCTTTTGTAACAGCTTTGCAAGCGTGGAAGAAAATGCTGCTGGGACACAAGGTTATCATTATTACAGATCACAAAGCACTTCAGTTTATGCTGCAAACTGACATGTCTAGTGATAGATTGACACGTTGGGCTTTGTTCACCCAACAGTTTAACGCCACTATTGTCCATCAGCCTGGGAAAGACAACTTACTGGCTGATGCTTTATCACGTAACCCTATCAAAAATGTGCAGATACACCATGTACAATTGGAGCAGCAAGATCAAGAGACCGTTAGGAGGTTAGCCCGAATCGGTGTGTCACAGAAGAGACACACTCCAATCAGGAAAATGTACAGGTTCCTTAAGGGTTACATGGACAATACTGATGTTGACTATGCAGCTACACAGAGAGATTCACGACACTTTGTCTTGAGTGGAGACGTCGTATGTAAGTATGCTGACTCTGCGCATACAAAGCTCCGAATAGTCGTGCCACCTAAACTTGTAGTCAATTTAGTGTGGGTAGCTCATCACGCAACTGGACATGCCGGTCTGGATAAAACTCTTGATACTCTTAAAGAGAGGTTTATTTGGACTAACATGCGTTCCAGCATTGCTAATGTCATTCGTTCATGTGATAAATGTCAAAGAGCAAAGTATGCTTCCGCTCTATTAAAAGGAAAACCTAAGGCTATGATTCCCTCTAAACCGAATGAACTCATGGCGACGGACATATTTGGCCCCTGTCCGAAGGGATACCAGGGTAATCAGTACCTGTTGGTTACCGTGGATGTCTTCTCGAAATTTGTAACAATGAGTCCCATGCAAAAAGCTAACACGAGGAACGTTGTAAGCAGACTGGAACATGCTGTATTTCCAAAATCTGGTAAACCAGAGTATCTACTATCGGATCATGGAGCTCAGTTTACATCCTTAGAATTTGCTGCAGATATGGAAAGGCTTGGTATTAAGCACATATTTTCAAGCGTGCGCTATCCGGAATCGAATTCTTCAGAAAGATACATGGCTGAATTTTCGAAATTTTGTCGAACTTTCTGTCCGAATGATCATACTAGTTGGGTGAGATTTGTACCCCTTATTGAGGAGTGTCTAAATTCTACAGTGCAGGAGAGCACAGAAGAGGTGCCAATGAAACTTCATCTAGGAAGAAACCCAGAAAGGCCGTGGGACAATCTTTTCAACCACGTTCCTAGAGATCCCGACCTAGGAAGGCAGCAGAGAATTGACAGAGCGAAAGAACAACTCCAGAGAGCAGCACAAAAACGACTGAAAAGAGTAGCTGGAAAACGTTTTGGTACTCCCTTAGAAATTGGAAATCTGGTATTACTACGCAGACCTGTCAAGGCTGACGTGAGTAAGAAAATCTATCCCAAGTTTGGAATAGTATTTATGGGTCCGTTCAGAATTACGAATGCTTATGGAAACAACTGTTATGAACTCTATGATGACGAGAATGATGTCGTATATGGCAAGTTCAATGCTGGAAACTTGAAGAAATATTATCCAAGAGTAAGCCAATAATAATTCAATTTCGTGTTCAAGTGAATTCAGATATTTGTGACAGAGTTTAAAAACAATTTGCAACTGTTTTAAAACGTGGTGAAGGGAGAATGCCCCCGTAAATTGAATTATACTGAGACCACGGTGGCTGTATTGGCATATGTGAATAAAGTTATGGCCGTCATAGTTGTGACGTGTATATTCATGACGTAGGCGTGGATGACGCAACGCTCGAGCAAGTAGGCTGGCTGAGCTTAGATTCTTGCTGACGTCACGATTTTGTTCGAGGAGGATCTTAGATTTACGACGCAGTCGCAGGGAAGCAAGTAACCGTGCTGAGGAAGAAGTTACGCTATTGGAGGAGAGGCTCGAACCAATGAATGATAGCTTGAAGGGAGACGGAGATTACTGAAACTACCATATTTAATAACTTTTGGCATGCAGATTTGTGGAAAACTATTTTCAGTTATGGCATTGATTTGGAATTTTGAAGAAATTAATTATATGTTTTTGAAATCTGAAAATCCGTCAAGAATAGCCAAAGTTGGAACTTCGAGTAATGATGGAAGAAGAAGCTATGGTAGGGATGGATACGCCCCTTCAAAGTTGATAAAAGGCCTTGCACAGCAGAGAGGAGCTTCTCACTTCGTGGTTTTATTCTGACTTGATAGTCTGACTTCGTGTTCTGATAGAACAAGCATATCGTCATAAGCAAGCGTGGCAGAGCCCACCGCATCGAACAGTATTGGGTATCCAGCAGTGCAATTTTACTGTTACTAAAACTAGGCGAAGTTGGAGCGCACACATAAACGATTCTACAAGTTTATCTATCAAGAATTAGCTACTGCATTTATACTAATTCAATAGTGCATTACAATATTGAGGCGTGTGCGAAAGTTGAACATTTTCATTATAATACTTCAGAAGATATTCGCATTTAAAGACTGCAGAGAAAAGTGTTTTTCTCGAATCCTGAGAAGCATTTTTACTACCACACTCTACGCTACGGCAGACACGTGTATTGCAACCGTGATACTGAAGATTACATTTGGTGATACAACGCTACATTCTACAATGGAACTATACAATCTGGCAGTACTTTCGACTAACATTATAATGGAAGTGGAGATGGAAGACTAAAACTTTAATGCAATTGGGACATACATCAGTAGTGTGAAGTAGCAACATGGAGCTTCGATAATCGTCATTCTACAAAGACGAGCATGTAGTGAACATTCAGCTACACTCATGCATCGTAATCCATCGCTGAATTACATCAAATGGCAGTGGAAATAAATTCATACTCCACAATTATGAACATTTCTGCGGAAATATTTGCAATGAACTTCATGGCTGATTTCTACAAGAACTTCAGGGAACTTTCAAGAGGGGCAAGGGTTTTTCCCAGCACACAAAGAAGAGTTTTGCCAGAGGGATGTCTATCGTCTACACGGAGCAGTGCGATTTCCGGAGGAGGAAGCTGTTCTATTCTCCGAGGGCGCAGGTTCCAGGTTCGAGGTCGGTGCACATCTATCCTGTGGTGAAATGGAACCAGCAGCAGTCTTCTGTGAAATTTTCTTCTAGAACTTCAATCCAACAGATAAGGTAGCCGTGAACGTTTCTTGATTTATTTGAGCCATTTTAGTGAGATCTGAGCAACTATCTTTTCCATATTTTCTGTCATATATTTGATTGCCCCGTATTCTTTTGCTAGATGTTTCTGTACTCTGTACACTTTGCAGCTTTATGCCATTTTCTTCGATTTATTGAGACATTATTATGTCATTTGCATATTTAAACATTTTGGATCAGTTTATACTGAAGTTAAATATTCTTTCGAGAATTTGAATTTTTCTTGTAGTCACGATTTGACTGTAAAGTTAACGATTTTCTATGGCAAGTTTGAATTCAGACAGCGTGTCGTTTTATTAAAGTAATTCTTTCCAGTAAATTACTTTGACCAATTTTCTGTCATCCTCAAGAAAGAAGAATGATTAAAAGATTTTAGAGCGTTAAAATCTTCTACTTTATCGACGATCTTGGAAATACTAGTCGTTTTTATGAACATGATTGAAACACAGACATTTTTATTCAATTCTGAAATACCATTGCATTATTGACAATTTTATGGAATATGAACTTTGAATACGATTTATTCAGTACACTATAGTAATGAACATTTGATAGGAGATTTTCTCAATTCTAGATTGAAACAATAATGTTTGCATTTTCTAGTCTATTTGCATTCTATTCGACTATTTCTGCAGTTAAATGAATTTTGCTTGAATATAGTATTTTTATACTGCGATAATTATGATGAGATTAATTCATTTTGATAGACCAGGGAGGCGTGTCTAATCGTATTTGCTATTAAATTTATTTGTGACTGGCAAATTTTTACTTCATATCGCTTCATGAATGAAACCCACGAAGGTTAAATATAATAACAGTTTTCGATACAATTGATGAATATAAGAATTTTTAAAGAGGAACTATGGATGTATAATCGTTAGTTCAGTGGACATGTAAAAGTCGCTGATGAATAATGCCCTTTAATAAGTCAAGGAGGTTCCCACAGTAATATTGATGATGATGATGAATTTATAAGTGGAGGTTTTTTGTGTGTATTGTGGAAGATTTTGATACCATATATAATGAGATATATGATGAATTATGGGCCAATTTTGTGCGTTTGTGCGAGGTATGTTTCCACTGAGTTGTATTGTTCAGGTCCATTGAAAATTATTCATGTGAAGTTACTGTTAAAATTAACAAGAGTGATAAATTGATAGAATTATAGATTTTGAATGGAGGTTACCGTCACAAATAATAATTATTAAATCTTATTAAACCTGAATCTAATATTTAAATATAAGTAACCTTCATCGGTCGATTATATTACCACGATTTAAGAAAATATCAACCGGATAAACGTGTGGTTAATGTACTTCAAATATAAATAAAATATAAATAATGTAAATAACTATGTAAATATCTATAATAATAATTTGAAACAAACGGGATTAATAGAGGCGTGTAAAAATTTTTCAATTGTCGTTTGACTAAGTTATGAACAATCTAAATGTTATAAATAATTATTGAACACTATGATATAACATTATGCGTTTTGCTATTAACATTTAAACAACGCTAGTTCGATAATTGGATTAAACATTTAAATAATATTTGAGATTAACAGAGTAATCCATTGCAATGTGAACGGAACTTGTATAAATTTTGCGTGATAATATTTGAGTTGAGATGTGAGCATTTAAATTGTTTTGAATGAGAGCTAGACTCTGCGTTGGCCAGCATATGGTGACACTGGTTAGGCAGCTGCGTCCATTTGACGAAGCAAGCATGCAACACTGCTTAGGGTGTATTGCAGGTGGCCAGATAACTGAATGGTGGAGGTCAAGGTCAACTACTTAGCGGCCTTGCGGTTATTAATAAATGTGTGTCAATGAACTAAATTATGAGGTTCATGAAAAAGGAAACAAATGCTATATGTCTCGTCCCAGCTCCCTTATCCATTCCAATGTGCATTGTTGTTATTATTACGTTCTTTTGAGCTAGAGAAAGCTGAATTTTTGTATGTGAAGTCTACAGTCCTACAGGAGGACATGGTTGCATTGACAATGGCTTCAGACAGCCATAACTATTTTGTTGTTAAATTTTGTTAAAATATTTTTTTTTTCTTTATGAGAAATAAATTATTGTGCAGTTTAAATTTTCTGGTCTCCGACTTGGTTCATTTTAAATATCGTGGTGGAGGTTATTGTGAGGGCATCCTATTAAGTGATCCAGTTGAAAACCCAGACCCGAGATGAAATTGAATAGGTAAGTAAAAGGTAAGTATGAACCCCCGTATATTTTGGTGTGTTCCACAATAATTTCATGTTAACTACTGTGCTCTAATCTCGGTAGTATCTGTCAGTGCCATTTTCATTGATGTAGCTGTGCCGGTGCAATCGATTATTGGCAATCCGATTGAGGGGGCGGATTTCTGACAGCCTACTATCCGGATTATCGGGGACAGTACCTACTGTAAGGCCACGGCCACCTCCTTCCCTCTTCCTAGCCTGTCCATCCCAATCTTCCATCCTCTCCCCTCCCTCATGAGGCCCCTGTTCGCTTTGCAGGTGAGGCCGCCTGGGCGAAGTGCTGATCACAACTCCCCAGTTGTATCCATCCCGACCAGATGTTCCCAGCTCCAGGACACTGCCCATAGAGGCGGTAGTGGTGAGCTCCCTCGCTGAGTCCGTGGGTTCCACCACCCTGGAGGGTAAACGACTAAGAAGAAGATCTTGTGACGTGGAAACAAACCTATCGTGCACCTTCCTTCAATACCCGCCCAGAATGGGGAAGAGGTTAACCTCGTTCCAGCCTCAGACCGGAATTAAAATTTCTTGGCCGAGACGGGAATCGAACCCGGACCTCCGGGGCGACAGCCAAGATAGCTATCCACTGGTGCTAATAAATAATACAATAATAATAAACTACTCTTCCCTTAAACCTTTGAATGCCTTAAAACATTTCAAAAGTGAACACAGTCAACTCCTGGCACTATACAGCCCATGAAGGGCTAAGGCCGACCAAGCGACCGCTGCCCAGCAATTTGACCTGCAGATATTGGGGTGACGCGTGATCAGCGCATCGGGTTCCCTCGGCCGTTAATCTTGGTTTTTGTGATCGGGGCGCTGCCTCACTGTCAGACAGCTACTCAATTGTCCTCACGAGGCTAAGTGCACCTCGTTCCAGCCCTCACGTCAATTTTTTAAATCCCTGACGGAGCCGGGAATCGAACCCGGGGCCTCCGGGTGAGAGGCAGGCACGCTACCCCAACACCACGGGGCCGGCTCTTAAAACATTTCACATAACACAAATTTGGAATATCCAAATGAGCAATCTAAAAGCTCGTGCCAGAATGATTCACGACATACATTGCAGGCTGTACCGATATCTCCAGGAACAAAGATAGCGTCAGTATGCCTTCCTTCGGAGGGGAAGTAAAGCCGGCGGCCCCATGTCATAGATTTATGGCATGTTAAAGAACCTTCCACTAATTACACCTGTGTGAAGCTAAATTGGATAGGTTAAGAATGAAAACAACGCTCTTAGGTTTCTACGTTCGTTGCCAAGAGCAGACTGCGGTGGCGTCTAGTAGCTAAGTTCGGAACTTGGCCTAGTAGTCGTTGACGGTGGCGCTTGGCGGGAAAAGTAGGAACTATTTGAAAAATTCTAAGTTGCAGTCTGTACTTAAATTTAAAAAATCCTCTCGGCACGCCGAAAGGCGGAGGTAGATTTCACCGGGTAAACTAGGGGATAGGCTATAATAGGCAGAATATCCAGGTTTTCGTAGGAGGATCGGACCTCATTTATTGCGAGAAAGTATTTTACAATTGGAGGTTAATTAACTATTTTTCGTCTTTCTATCCATATTTCGAACATTTTATTGTCTTTTGGGGATAGTAACCTTCTTGTCATTTGGGGTTCATTTTTATACTTGTGGTCACACTGTCCTTATGCAAGGTTTGGAACTGATGAGTAACATTCTAACAGTCTGTTACTTCTTCACGCAAAATTTTATCTCCCACAGAGATGTTGGTTGGTTCCTCAGTTCAGGGGCTGCGACAACGTGGTCATGAAACCCCGTGTATATTGGGTGTGTGTAGAATCTGTCTGATAAAAGGTGTTAATGTGATGGCTGTATTAGTCTGTAATTCAGGTAAGGACTGCAGACGGTCAATTTCAAGTAGTAGTTCCTAATGTTGGTACCAAATATACCGTCAACGACACCTAGCTGTGAACTTGGCTACTAGATGCCACCGCAACCAGTAACTTACAACAAACGTTGGACTTCCCCTCTGAAGGAAACCATCCTGAGGGATTTTCAGCGCTCTTTGAGAATCCGACGACTTCGGCCGGCTTTGAACCCGCGACCTTGGGCATAGAAGTTCAGCATGCTACCAGCTAGGCTACGTCACCGAAGCCGCTTCCCACATAGTCAGATAGAAAACTGAATGTGATCTCGTTGTCATGGCAACCTCTGATAGCTCATCCCTCATCAATTTAGAAGCGTTGTCATGGTAACCACTGATGGCTCTTGTCATTTTCTTCTAATTCAGAAGTCATTTTTCTCATCCCATGGCGTAATGGTGGGTTGTATCAAAAATTCTTTCAGACAAAGGTTTTAGGTAATTATTAGGGGAATATCGACCATTTTGTACGGTTTTGATATTGTGCCTATTAAGAGAGATATGATTAATGTTTCCCGAAAAAAACACTTTTTTCCACCCCATTGGTCAATGGTTGGTGCTATCAAAAATCATTTTAAACATAAATTTTTGGCACTTATCCGACACATAATATGAACTTTGAAGGGATTCGATACTTCACGTATTAAGAGAGTTATAGCGATATTTCACTTTTTTAGAAAAAAAAACATTTCCACCCCCTTCGACCGATTTTGCCCATTAACGAACTCGACCGAGATTTTATAGGGATACATATTATGTAAAACATTCAAAGTGATTGGTGCAAAATTACGGCAGTTATCGTGTCCACAAGAAACTGATATATATATATAGATACATATATACATAAATTATATATAAACTTTTGAACTGACGGTGGTTCTGGGGTCTGGGGGATGTGAAACGCGAAGATATGTCGAAATTTTCCGGAAGTCGAAACATGGTACCCATTGCAATAGTTAGCTTTCTAATGAAATCTACCTAAAACAGATAACACACACTAATACAGTCATCGCAATTAACACCGGTTATCAGACAGATTCTACACACACCCAAAGTACACGGGGCTACATGACCGCGTTGTCGCAGCCCCTAAACTTAAGAACCAACCAAGGATAGCGTCATACCGCTGACAAATCATAGTCCTTGTATCTACCGCCGACAAGGACTCGTCAGACTTCTAATGTGTATTGTTGTGGTAAATATACTGTACTAACATATTTGTGTGTAAACCGACGGCAGTAGCTACGCTTGGTAACACGCAGCGGTAGGTTATGTGACCAAGCTCTCTGCGGACTCAGTAGACGTGGGTTCGAACCCCACCGTCAGCCACCCTTGAAATGGTTATCCGTGGATTCCACATTTTTTACTCCAGGCAAATGCTGGGACGGTACCTTCTGACAGGCCATGGCTGCTTCCTTCCACATCCTTGCCCAGTTTCATTCATATTCATTCATTTCATCTCTCATTAACTCCTCTCATGCGGTTGACGTCAGGAAGGGCATCCGACCATATGAACCATTCACGACTTAGACTTTGATCGTTAAAAAACGACAATAATAACGGGGTAATTATTAAGATCTGTGATTTCGGGAGGTGCCTCATAACTTGAAATAGATCATCCATCCTGGAGTGAGTGTGGAGATCTCCAATCGCTGACAGCGTCGGTATTCGAAACAGTTCCTCTTTACAGTCATGGAGCGTGACATGGCCCACTTGGCTTCGCTGGTGGTGGCGGTTGAGGGCATCGTGGTCATCAGTCCCGTGTAGTTGGGTTTGCGTCAGGCCTACGCTTGTCTGATAACCTGTATTTAAGTGATGACTGTACTAGTGTGTGTAACTGTTTTAGGAACAGGGATGGGGTAGGTGCCCCGGGATTCGAATTAAGGTACTATCCCGGCATTTACATGGAGGAAAATAAACCACACTCAGAATAGCCGCTTTCAGCTCCGGGATTCGAACCTCCAATCACCAGACTTTCTGCAGCTGCCCTCGAGGCCGTGGTGCACGATTTAACGAGCACGGCTACGCCCCGGGATGCTGTGTAGATCGATCAGTTAATACATTCTAGAGACGTGGTTCCTCATTATCTTCTTTCGCGAGTCAATTGGGCGCAACAGAGGTTAGCTCCTTAAACGAATTAGTCTAATGACATTTGGCCTTGAAGCTCAGCCTTTTGATCTCCACGTCAATGAATTATTGTTTAGGTCAAGAAGGGCACGACAGTTATTGGAGTCACGAGTTGGTGACTTAGCCCAGATAAACATTTCGGGTGCCCATCCCAGAACGTATTGCCAAATACCTCCGTTCATACAAAAGTCGAGGACAAAACCAGCTTAGGATTTATAAGCCTTAATGGGACGTATTATGGAATGGACAGTTTTGTGCATAAAGGATGAAGAAATTAGGCTATTTTACATGGATTATTTGTGAAACAAGTTAACAAAACTAGCCGTCTAACTCATCGAATACACAAGCCAACTCGCATTTTGAGTCTGGGTTCTGTATATCTGATTTTAATTTGTCATGCCGAACTAATGAAATAAAAAATAATTCATGTTTTTTGGACTAATGCCGTGTGAAATTAAATTAGAACCATACGTTTCGGAGAAACCTTGCCTCCGTTTTCAAATTGTACTTTTTTCCTCTTTGGCTACAGAGCCTGGATTCGCCGTTGGCTGTATGACGTTAGGTATCGTTCAGATACACTTACCTTTTGTTTATGTTTCCTTATATCCATCTAACCCTCCCCCCTCCCTCCCCCCTCACCCATTTCTTTTGGACATCGTAGGCCCCAAATGTAATAACCCATCATGTTCTCATTATATTGTCCTTGATAACGTTGCTTAAAGTCCGTCACGTCTTGGTGAAAACGTTCCCCTTACTCTTCTGAATATGCCCCCAAGTTATCTAAATTGGTCTAAGTGAGCTTGTAACATGTGTACTTTGAGGGACATTCTGCAACCCATGAGTTTAAAATTCTCAAGCATAGTGGAAATAAGCTCTTTGTAACTATCAGCTTAAATTATTCACCGGCCATTAGTTTCTGTATTTGAGGACCGACGAAAATACCAGCTTTCATTTTAGCTTCTGACAATTTACAGAAACAAGTATTTAAATATCCCCTCTCTTAGTAAAATCTAACCTATAATTTAGCTTCACATAAGTGTAATTAGTGGATGGTTCTTTTACATGCCATAAATCTATGACATGGGCCGCCGGCTTTACTTCCCCTCCGAAGGAAGGCATACTGAGGGATTTTTAACGCTCTTAAAAATACGACGACTTCGGCCGGGTTTGAACCCGTGACCTGGGCATAGAAGCTCAGCATGCTGCCAACTACGCCACCGAAGCCGCTTTGAATAAGAATATCCATTAGGCAAATAATACACATTTATATTACAGTATATTTTGATAAAATTTTCCTATTCATAGCCTTTATAAGATCCCAAATAGTCTACGTGTTCAACTATTTTCTCATGCTGAGTTCCTATGCCCAAGATCGCGGGTTCAAACCAGGCCGAAGCCGTCGGATTTTTTTAAGAACGTTAAAAATCCCTCAGTATGCCTTCCTTCGGAGGGGAAGTAAAGCCGGCGGTCCCATGTCATAGATTTATGGCATGTTAAAGAACCTTCCACTAATTACACCTGTGTGAAGCTAAATTATATATAGGTTAAACATTTGACTAACGTTCTTAGGTTCCTACGTTCGTCGTCAAGAGCCGACTGCGGTGGCATCTGGTAACTAAGTTCTGTACTAGTTGGTCGTTGACGGTGGTGTTTGGCGGCAAAAGTTAGAACTACTTTGAAAAATTAAAAGTCATCACAATTAACACCGGTTATCAGACAGATTCTACACACACCCAAAGTACACGGAGCTACATGACCACGTTGTCGCAGCCCCTAACCTGAGGAGCCAACCAACCAACAATTTTCTTAACTAAATTTGTAAGGACGTCCACTTCTTGTGAATATTCGTGCATTCATTGTGTAATTTTACAAACTGTATAGTTCCTGAACATTTCAAATATTTTCTGACACCAATAATTATGCTGGCATACGTGAGTTTCAATCGTGCATTTAAGAAGTGCTATACCGTAGGGTGATATGCATTATTGAACCCATGGGAGAGGTTCAGTATCGAACCCATATCCTTGTATTTCGGAAAAAAGAAAGAATTAATGCAGGCTTTCCGATTCCTGGAAACTTAGTTACTGTTGAGACGCTTAAAATCTCAGCTTTTCAGATATATTTTTTTTAACATCGTACGACGATTATTTTGGAAATTGGTAGTGGAGAAGAAGAGAAATTTATTTATTTTTGCCAGAATCAGATATAAGGGCCAGGAGCCCAAGCATCAACATGCAGTCTACAGTGAACTCCCAGTGCAGGAGTGCTGCATCACAAGCAGTCTACCAGAGACGCCCAAGGGCGTGGTACTGTGTCAAAGTACCGGCAGTCTTGTTCAGTCAGTAGGACTCGAACCTGTATCACGACGCGGAAGTACTCTAAATCGAAGTACTGTCCAGCTTTCTTCAGTGTCGCCGCGCTCTAAATCGTTGAAGTTCTTTTCAAAAGAAAAGTATAGTTAGAACTTCGAAAGTATAATAGTCTACGGTGGTAGGCCAAGCTATAAACATTGAGTGAAAACATACGTTAGCCGGCGAGGGTAGTTGAAGCCCAGACACTAGTATTCGAAGTGAGAACATAGTATCTCGAAAGAATACAAGACATCAGCAAAGAGTAGATACTCTAAAAAACGTTTTCCCAGTGTGTTAAGTATAACCACGGTAGGGTCAAAACATAGCTAATACCTAATTTTCCTGGTTGAGGAGATTAGGGTAACACTGTGGCGGTAGAAGTAGGAATCTACAAAGAGATATCCGTAGCCACGTGGAGTTTCAAAGAAGTACTCCACAGAGAAAAGACAATAGCCGTCCGAATTCAGTTCCGATGCATAATATCAAATAAACAATTGTAAAAGCGCATTATAGTGACTTCAGGGGTAAACGTAAAACATACCGTTTTCCCAGATAGACAATTGCGAACCGGAAAAGACTATATTATCGTGGAGTATTGTAAATGCCGATAAATTAAACACCAGAATTAGGAGGGAACTCATTACCCAATGAGGTTTTATTTCGTACGAGCCTGTCAATATCAGAATAGGAGGTAGAAGGCAGCGTCGAAAATTGCACCCCTGGGATTTGGTGAAGAAAGAATTCACGTGTGTTTGTTACCACAAAAGTGAAATTCTGTGTGTGTAAATATAATATTAAGTTAAAGTTATAATTCTTTTTTTTTTAGTGTAGTGAAAATGTGTGTAAACCCTCATATTAATCTAAAAATGTGTAATCCAGAGGGCAATTTAATAAGTGTAAGTGTGTGTATCATCATGAAGTAAGAAATTTAATGTGGGCCGAATATCGTTCCACTGGAATTCGGACGATGGGGCCGGATAAGCCATGTAAGTAACACCCAAATTTATTATGTGTTTTGGATTCGGGAGTCTCATGTAACAATGGTAACCACGGAGAAAATATTCTCCAGTATTGAAAATCAGGGATGTAAAACTGTGTGAAAACCATAGTAAAAATTGCTAAAATGTATTGTGTAATCAAATGAAATTGTATTCAGTGGAATACTAGTGAATATAAAAAGAATAATGTTATTTAAAAGTCAAACAGGATAATATAAAAAGGAAAATGTAATATAAAAGATATGGAAATAATATTCAAATATGAGCCGTTGTGTGCTAAAAGTAATGAGAATAATGTAATGAATAAATTAATTATTGAAATAATAATTCAAGTATGAGCCGTTGTGTGCTAAAGTAATGATAATAATAATTATGGAACCAGTTGTGTTCTTGGTAATGAAAAGTCGAGACTTAGTAAAAGGCAAATCTGTTAATTATGGACGAAGATATTAATGAATTACGTTGAAATAAATATTAAACATTGGAAGGCATCACGAATGTATTGATTGTCGCCTTTGAGCGCTAAATAATAAATGGTCACGCTAAAAATTGCGGTTAAGGTAATGCCAGGAGTTATAATTACGGGGATCAGCTGGGTGAAGTAATTGATTTTGTATGTGTTTGCTGTGACTAACTTTTAAAAAGAGTGCCATATTATTGTCAAGCGTGGAATTGTGTGCAAATACCTTTTCCCAAAGTCGCTTTTATTATTGTTAGGAGGAGTGATTAGATACCCTCGCTCTATGGAATTAGCCCTAAGCCCTCGAGAATGGAAGTGTCCTAGAGGCTGACCAGAGAATCGAACCAGATGTCTCTCACGTCGGAACCCCTTAATTATGATTGGTTTTGAATTCTTACTTCCCAGTGTTGAAACTCCGAAATTATAATCATACCTGAGCTACAGTAATAGGTCAGTGGAACCTCAGAATATTGTTGTTATATTAATGTGATGTGTAGCCTTCCCAAGTTCAGTTTCACGCTTGTATGAAAGCGGTGTTTAAAGTCCCGTCTAAGAAAGGAGGGAGCATTGACTCTCCTTCCCCTGTCATAAATTTAAGCCGGTAGTGTCTCGACGTTTTCTTAATGGAGGTCACGGTTGGGGTAGGTCCAGGACAGAGACAGACCATGTCTGCACTCTAATGTATTAAACCTTTTAATGGACTGGTAATCTGTGCCGTGTTTTATATTGATTATTTATCCTTGCCGTTGTATTATAGATCCGCACTTCATGAATAATTAAATTGTCCATTGAGACAATAATGAAAGTCCCTTGCATTGTTGCATGATAAATGTTATTGTTCCCAAGTGATTGTTGGAGATATTGAGTAGCTGGGAGTCTATTTCGAATTGAGTAAATCAGTAGTCTTTAACGCTTGTGGTACATGAGATTCCCAAAAACAAATACAGTTTTGGTAGTGTTGGAGAGAGGGATGATATATTGCGAATGTCATGTGGTACCCAAATGAATGGTAATTGTTGATACCATTGAATTGTATTTAACTCAAATTTCTTTTTAATATATTCAAATTTGGAATATTTAATATGTTTTTAAACATAAAATCATATGTAATAATTTATCCGAGACTTTTAGAGCTCGTTTTGAGAGAAGTTTATAACCAAGGCTTCATAACGTAACAGAATTGTCAAAAATAACGAATTAATTTTTGTTACGTTACTGCTTCCGTACCCAAAACAAATGGTATATGAATAACGTTTTTAGTGCAGCAACGAAATAAGGGGTTATAATTTTCCCTGGTTTGTGCTATTAACGTTATAACCAGCAGAGGAAACGATTCCGTTATTTTAAAATGCGCTCCCGTTATTAACGTTATAAGTCTAGTAACGGTATGACAGCGATTTGGACCCGCTGCGCGCCATCTATAACGTTATTCAGGCAGAGTGATCGAATTGGTTATTTCAAAATGCAAACCTACTAATAACGTTATAAGCCTAGTAACAGTATACGAGAGATTTTTTACCAGTTATACGCTATCAATAACGTTATTCAGGGCAGAAAAATTAATTCCGTTATTTAGAAATATGAACCCACCAATAACGTTATAAGCTTTGTAACGGTATACGAGCGATATTTACGAGCTTTGCGCTGTCAATAACGTTATTCATGGCAGAAAAATAATTCCGTTATTTAGAAATGCGAACCCACCAATAACGTTATAAGTCTAGTAACGGTATACGAGCGAATTTTACCAGCCATACGCTATCAATAACGTTATTCAGGGCAGAAAAAATAATTCAGTTATTTTGAAATGCGAATCCACCAACAACGTTATAAGTCTAGTAACGGTATACAGGCGATTTTTACCAGCTATGCGCTATCAGTAACATTATTCTAAGCGGAGAAATCGATTCCGTTATTTCAGAAAAGAATCTCGTCAATAACGTTATGGAAGTGTCTACTTGCCCGCTTCCCGGACAAGCATGGAAGGTGACCGTGAACTGACGATGCTGGGCCATATGTAATTCCAGGCCAATTATTTATTCAAACATAGGATCATTACTTCTTGAAATATCAATAATAATCAACATAATGATTTCAATCTGAGCGCGTGCCCCATCAGACAGGGCAAGGCACCTTGCTCGTTTCGATCGCGGTCATATTGTAGCCTACGTTAGAAACATGTTTCCTAAAATCAATACGATGGATCCCATTGATTCGAAATATTTCTTGTTGCTTCATATAGGGGATTGGAACATAGCCTATTGTTCATCAGTCCCATGTAGTTGAAGTCTGATAAACTTTGTTATTTTTGGAGTTGGCTTAGGAACTATCCACGCATCTTCCTGGAGTGGAAGTGGGAAACCACAGAAAAACACTCTAAGATAGCTAAGATGGGAATCGAACTCACCTTCTCGCAGTGTTGCCATATAAGGCAGAGTATACCTACACACCAAACTTTCACTTCTTTGTGACCAATAAGAGTATTTCTTTCCTAAATGAAACCTCCCGTTCTTGCTTTTCGTTTACTTGGTATCCTATTTTCATTTAGTAGTGATAGAAGCCATTTTTCAGTGATGGTTATTTCTAATGAAGAAAGCTATTCAGTCGGTCAACACGAAATTCGCGTAGACCGAATGAAAAGCTTTCTTTATTATTTTCATTTATTAAAAAAATAGGCTTATGACATCACATTTAGTCCGTGTGTGTGCGATTTCAATGAAATTCGGTAAGGTCATAGTACTATTTTGTCCGACCCCGACCGTGATCTTCAAATTTTATTACAGCTCACCAATCCAACATGGCGACTGTGCGAAATATTTCACTGGCATTCCATATCTCCGAAACTATTACAGATATCACCCTGACATTTTGTTCGGTGATAAAATGAACTACCTAAATGGAACTCTCAAAATTCCTGTTAAGTAACAAGCGAACATGGGGGCCAAGCGAAGTTGATACATTAAAATAGATCTTCTTTTTTTTTTTCGCGATTAAACCATTCGAGCGCCGTCAAATGGTATAGCAAATGTTATACACCTTGTAATGCACTGATATCTTATTCAGCTCAATTGTTTACATAACCGCAAGATGGTGCCTGTGTGAAATTTAAAAATTAAGTTTTAATTTCTTGTGTACTAATCATGCGATCGTAGCCAACCTTTGAACAATGAACCTACCGTGCGCAATAATCGTCATCTAATAGTACATAGCTCAATGGTCTACACATATTTAGAAATATCTAGACGATTCTCAATGTCAACTAATCAATGACAGCAATCAAACTGAATTGTTTTCATAACCACAAGATGGCGCCTGTGCGAAATTTTAAAATCTCGTATTTAGCCTATTTCCATTTATGAAAAAAATAGGCTTATGAGATCACCTTTTGTCCATGTGTGTGCACCAGGACCGTGCAATGGGCAAGGTGAAGCAGTGCTAGCAGGTGAAGCGCAGCCTATTCTGCCTATTTCTGAGCAGTGCAGCACGACATCACACTAGCACACTGCAGCGCTTAGTCGCACAAGCACTGTCCATTTGACGGGGTGCTGCAGTACGCTTAGTACTGAGCGCAGAGCCTGAACACTAGGCGCACTGGAGCCAACATTTTG
This sequence comes from Meconema thalassinum, assembly GCA_946902985.2. Taxonomy (NCBI): domain Eukaryota; kingdom Metazoa; phylum Arthropoda; class Insecta; order Orthoptera; family Tettigoniidae; genus Meconema; species Meconema thalassinum. The sequence goes on from OX336393.1 coordinate 368,363,472, forward strand.
TCATATGCTTGTGGTCTGCCGTGCTCATAACGTCTTTTGTACCTGGGGAGCACAAAAATACCATAGTGGGAAAGTCACACCTTAAAGAAACACACCGAAGACGTATAAAACATGATATTTGGACGTACATGAACCAGATATGCAACAAGGATACAAGAAGTTGCATACTTTTTAGCCTATTTTCATTTATGAAAAAATAGGCTTATGGGATCACCTTTTGTCCGTGTGTCTGGCTGTGTGGGCGTGTGTGTGTGATATGGTGTGTGCCCCCCCTAATAACTTCTAAACCACTGGAGCGATTGCAATGGAACTCGGTAATTTCATAGCACTATTCCACACCACCCCGACCGTGCCCTTCAAATTTTGTTACGTCTCACCAATCCAACATGGCGGCTGTGCGAAATATTTCACCAGCATTCGATATCTACGAAACTATTACCGATATCATCCTGGAATATTTCACGGTGATAAAGGGAACTACTAGAAGTTCACCAATGTGATTTTTGAAAACCTGATAACTACAGAACCAACATGGCGGCCAAGCGAATTTTCGACTTTTAAATAGACGTTTCTCACGATTTAACCAACCAAACGCAATGCAACTTGGTACAGTATATGTTTATACACATTGTAATGTACCGAAATCTAACTTCGTTCAATTGTTTACATAACCTCAAGAAGGCGGCTGTGCGAAATATTTCACCGGCATTCTATATCTCTGAAACTATTAGCGATATCACCCTGAAATTTTGTACGGAGATAAAGGGCACTACTGGAATTTCACCTATTAGACTTTCAAAAACCGGTTAACTACAAAACGAATATGGCAGCCAAGCGAATTTGAAAATTTTTAATAGACTTTTCTCGCGATTTAATTATCCAAACGCAGTGAAACTCGGTACAGGAAATGTTTATACACATTGTATTGCACTGGTATCTAATTTAGTTCAATTGTTTACATAGCCTCAAGATTGCGAATGAGCGAATTTTAAAATTAAGTTGTTATTTCTTGTGTCGTAATCATGCGATCGAAGTGAGAGTTTGAGTAATGAACTCTTGCAATAATTTTCCTTTAATGGTACATGACTCTATGCCCTATACATATAACAATCCAACATGGCGACCATCCGATACATTTATATGGATCTCAATATCTACGAATCTATTACAGCAATCAAACTAAATTTTTAAATATTCATAGGGGCTATGGACATAAGTTCACCTATAGGACTTTCAATAACCTTGTGATCACAAATCCATCATGGCGGCGACGCGAAGTATAAATATTCACATGGTCGTTTCTCGCAATTTAACCATCCGAGTGCAGTGACACTTGGTACAGTAAATCCTTCTACAAATGTTAATCCACTGGCATCTAATTTTTTCATTTGTTTCCATAACCACAAGATGGCAGCTGTGCGAAATTTTAAAATCTCGTTTTTATTTCTTGTGTCCTAATTCATGCGATTGAAGTTTGAATACTACACGTACACAATACACTTCACGTAACAGTACATAACTCTAAGACCTACAGATATAAAAATCAAACATGCCGACCATGCGCAATATTTAGCCGGTTCTCTATCTGCGAATCTATTACAGCAATCAAACTGAACTTTTGTATGTTGATAGAGGCAATCAACATAAGTAGGATATATGAAAATAGGCTGTATAACTCTTCACGGAACTACTTGTTGGGTTAGTTATTGTTGTTTTAAGGGGCGGAACTACAAGATCATCTGTCCCTACTTTTTGGGTGATGTAGCAGGTGCAGCGAGATATAATAATCCTAAAAATGAAATCAAGCATATTGGTAATCATGCATGTGCAGGCAACAGGGGCCGGTATGGAATCAGGAGTGTTAAAATATATTTTTTTAATTTGTTGACATAATGTCACAAACCAGCCGACGTAGCTACACACGCTGACGTGCTTTGTCAGACTACACCGAACTCGAAATACCACACACAACCATTTCATACTTTACCTCATTAATTTCATTTGTCATTAAATCCTCTCATTAGATTGACGTCATGAAGGGCATCTATCCGTAATATCATTCCACTAGGAAACTGTCTCACCACATCCCCTTCCTCATAGCAACCTAAATAATTACGGGTAGAACAAAAAAAACTACATTAGGACTATAAAGCTATAGTCTATTTCAATAACAAGATTCTGAATTCACCTACTGATTAGATTGATGCAGTTCAGGGATATGTGAATTCGAGAAACGTGCGTTAGCAAATTTATCAGGTTTTTAAACTGAACGTTATTCCGTCGCAATCTGAGGTAATTTATGTCTTTTATTCGTATTTTCAACATCGCCTGAAACAATAACTCATGGCATTTACCTACACGTAAAATATACGGCAAAATAAGCAAGTTGACATGAAATCCTTCTAACTTTTGAAGTTTTGTGAGTTTTGAAGCCATTTTTCAGTGTTGCCTAAGTAAACAAAAGTTTGGTGCTTTTCAGTCGGTCAACACGAATGTACCCAAATAAAGCTGGGTTAGCCTATGCCCTGATCCTGAAATAAATTACATATATATTACGTATTTATTAATCTTATGTAATTTATTTCAGGATCAGAGCATAACCCAGCTCTATTTGGGTACATTCGTGTTGACCGACTGAAAAGCACCAAACTTTTGTTTTTGAAGTTTTAGGACAATTTTCATTATTTCAACAGTATGGAGACCAAGAGTGCTCTTCATTGTAAAACAATTTTGCTCTGACAATTACAAAATATGTTGTCTGTCTTTCTACCAGCTTGTCGGTATTTCTTTCGGTTGTTTGTTGGTTTTTGGAACTATTCGTCTCTTTGGTTATGGTATGCGAACCATCTCTCTAACTTACCAGGGGCTATGTAATGCCAAAAATACGAAGAAAGGTGTACTATTATAGTTCGTGCTGAAATTACATGGCATCGTGCAATAGATTGCGCTGACAATGAATGAGATCACTTTGTGGCGTAGTGGCTAACATTCTTGGCTGTCGCCCCGGTGGTCCGGGTTTGATTCCCTGGCCTGCCAAGAAATTTAATTTCGCTTTGAGGTACTGAAATGGTATCGATGATACGTAAGTCATCAAAGGGGTGTTCATTTCGAGGACTTGCACCAGGTCAGTGATCACAAGTTTTCCTTTTTTTTCTACATTCTTATTCTGCAATTCGAACATTCATATGGGAACTCGGAGAGAAACTCACCTCGTAGAGTTGTTAGAATAGCTTTCGTAAAATATTCTCAAAGGCCAATGCTACAAGTAGCCGTCGTGAGTTAATCCAATTGCATATTTACATGTGATCCACACATCGTATTTAAGAACATTTGATTTTCATAGCATTCTATGTTCTGGGCATAGGAAAACCTCGAAGCTAATTTCGCAATTTTCAGTGAATGAACATCCAAAGTATAGTAGTCATCATGTAGGGACACCGTGCCACATATATACAGAGAGTGCAAGAATTTTTGCTTGAAGGCAAGGTGACATGGTGCGTAATTTGTGTTTGTACAACGAATGAGGTTTTCATTACGGTGATGATGATGAGGATGGTGGTAACGATGAAGACGGTGATTTACTAGTTAGGAACCAATGGATTACTTGAGAATTAAGCCTGAAGTGGATGTATGGAAAAAACAAAATGAACTTGCTGGTTGATTGCGAAAGTGTCTAATCACCATAGTTTATGGAGAACATCTTATCCAGAAGTACACATGAAAGGGGGTAGCCAAGCACAAATAGGTGGAGGCAAAGGTTGCTCTTGTGTGAGACTGTATGCTGCAAACACTGTGGAGTGTCTGATAACCAAGCTCCGTTCAAACACCAAAATTAAGAAGGGGATTCACTACAAACGTTAGGAATCACCGACATAGATCTAAGATGCATCTGTAACATTTCAGAAATGTTACACGATCCATGTTTTCGTGTCTTCCTCTTGTTAGAAGCAAAAGTACAATAGAATAATAATTGTTATTGGCCATAAGAAGAATACAAGATTTATGCTGGACCCCACCATCAGATGTGAAGTAACCATCGGCATAACAAGAGAGGTCGTTTAGAGCTAACGATCGGCTTCAAAGAGAATTGAAAGCTTGTGGTACGTTTCGAATAAGGGAAAGAAACAACATCAACATTTTTTAATAACTTATCGTGTTTGGGAATGCCTAACTTAAGTATAAATGGCATAATTTTGCTATCAAATGAATCCATTCAATAATACAGAATTGATCTACAATGTACTCGGGAACAGTATGAGACGTAGTCTATTGGTATCCAATAACATTTTATTGCCAATAATAATAATAGTCTAATAATAATAATAATAATAATATGAAGACTAGGAAATGGTCTGAGGAACGTAAGATTCAATTTAGCCGGAAAATGAAGGACTACTGGGCCATCAGAAAAGCTCGATGTACCAACATGAAAGCAGCTGCCAAACCCACCACTAAGAACACCAATCGTGGCAAGCCTGACGATGACATCAAGAAACAGCTAAAACACAAGCACCGTGGTCCATAGATGGCCCTAAAGAAATTTAAAAAAAAATATGGAGAGAAGAGAAGAACGACTTCGAGAAATCCAGCCGCGACAGGCTGGCCACGCGCCCCTGAACTGACGAGTTCCAGCGTAGACAGTGCTGACAGTGTGTGCCTGGGTCATATGGCCCTAAAAGCACTTGCCTGGCTTGCAGGGTACCACGACATACTATACACAGCTCACTCGCACACGTGGCTAGCGGCAGGCGGGGAGAGTCAAGGACACAGATTACCTACTGACATGACATGACGTCACGCACCTACGCCGGGCCTTGGTGTGCACCCCCACCCCTCCCCCCTCTTCCTCCACACCCCACCTAATACAATCTAAGCGGCTGGAGCGATTTCAATGAAATTCGGTAAGGTCATAAGTAGGCCTACTATTTTGGCCGACCCCGATCGTGCCCTTCAAAGCTTATTATGTTTCACCAATTCAACATGGTGGCTGTGCGAAATATCCCACTGGCATTCTATATCTCCGAAACTGTCACCGATATCACCCTGAAATTTTGTACGGTGATAAAAGTCACTTAAGTGACTTTCATAAACCTGTTAACTACAAAACGAACATGGCAGCCAAGTGAATTTGAACATTTAAATATACTTTTCTGGCGATTTAACCATCCGAACGCAGTGAAACTTGGTACAGCAATTGTTTATATACATTGTAATGAACTGATATATAATTTTGTTAAATTGTTTACATACACTCAAGATGGCAGCTGAGCAAAATTTTAAAATATTTTTTTTATTTCTTGTGTCCCAATCATGCGATAGAAGTCAACGTTTGAATAATGAACCTACGCAATAATAGTCATCTAATAGTACATAACTCTATGGTCTACATATAGGGTCTTTCATATTAAGTAAGAACGACGAGCGGCGGTTTTGTTATTCGCTACTGCAGCGGGCTTGGCCGAGTTTCTGGCGCCCCACGGCCCCCTGCTGTAGTATTGAAAGCGCGCGCATAGTACAAACTTGACCTTGCAATAAGCGTGCAGGTGTTGTCAGTCGCCAGTCTGAACCTCAGATGGTAACATGTTCAGACAGTTATCATTGCAACATCGTATTTTTGTATGTAAAACTTATTTTAAGTACGAGTCGGCCCGGTGGGTAAGTTCAGCAATTTCCTGATGAAGTGTCACCTTCACTAGCACAGATTCACGTAATTGTTAATAAGTTTGCCACTAGGCCTACTGACTCAGTGTTCAATAAAGAACATAAAATACAAAATCAGAAACATTACAGTGGCAGAACTCACTCGCGTGAGCCAAAATGTGGTTACCGGATACATTGCCTGTATAACCCAGGAAGGACGACACTTCCAGCAACTTTTATAAGGTAATATTTCATACAGGATTTCACACACGCTTAAAGCAGGCGGCCACGGCGCGCCACAAGCTCGACCAAGGCCACCGCAGTAGCAGGAAAGGGGAGCGAAAGTCAAGTGAGAGAGTGATGACCTTACCCGTACCTGACGGTATGGGATTCCTGAGCATCTAGTCCGATGTTGCGATTGACTGTGACTGTGATGGCTAGTTCTGAATTATTGTTCAGTTCTGGATATTTCTGAGTGATCCTTTAAAATTTTACCAGTTTGTACTTCCGACTTCTAATTTTCTATGTTGTTTTTCCTGTTTTTAGTTCATCGATCCCTTTAATTACTTTTTACTTAGTTTATTTTACCTGCAACACTATTAATTTTAGTGTTCGTTAGGTGTTCTATTTTCGGCAATTTATTTTTGGACAGTATCTCTGGTAGATCATATACATGTACGATCTACATATAGGTACGACTGATGCAGAGCATTACGGTCATCAAGTGCAGTTAGTTTTACATTTTAGGTGAAAAATGGAGCCACCACCAAAACCGATTCGGGGCAGGACTGGCATGCAAAACGAAATGTATTATCAATTTAAATTAGCGTCGCGAAATTAAATTGTTAAAAGGAATACAATTTCACTCCTGGCGCGAAATAAAATTAGTAACAGAATTTTAATTTCGCTGCAGAGGCGAAATAAAATTCATTAGTCTTTTAATTTCGCTTCTGGCGCGAAATAAAATGCATTACTGACTTTTAATTACGCTCCCGGTGCGAAATAAAATTCGTACCAGACTTTAAATTTCGCTCCCAGCGTGAAATAAAATCCGTTACAGACTTTTAATTTCGCACCCGGCTACAAACAGAATTCTTAACAGACTTTTAACTTTGCTCCTGGCGTGAAATAAAATTCATTAAAGACTTTTCATTTCGCTCTTGGCGTGAAATAAAAACCGATAGTCTTTTAAATTCGCTTCCGGTGCGAAATAAAAAAAACATTACAGACTTTCAATTTCACTCCGGGCACGAAATAAAATTCGTTACAGACTTTCAATTTCGCTCCCGGCTCGAAATAAAATTCATTACAGACTTTTAATTTAGCTTCCGGCTCGAAATAACATTTATTACAGACTTTTAATTTCGTTCCCGGCTCGAAATAAAATTCTTTACAGACTTTTAATTTTGCTCCTGGCCTGAAATAAAATTCGATATAAGACTTTTCATTTCGCTCCTGGCACGAAATGAAAACCGATACAGTCTCTTAATTTTGCTCCCGGTGCGAAATAACATTTTTAACGATTGTTAATTTTGCTCCTGGTATGACAAAAATTGCTGGCCCCATGGTGTTGGGGATAGCGTGCCTGCTTCTCACCTGGAAGCCCCGGGTTCGATTCCCGGCTCCGTTAGTGATTTTAGAAACGGACGTGTGGGTTGGAACGGGGTGCACTCAGCCTCGAGAGTAGCTGTCTGAAAGTCACGAAAACCAAGATTAATGGCCGAAGGAACCCGATGCGCTGACCAATATCTGCAGATGCCTGGGCAGCGGTCGCTTGGTAGGCCTAGGCCTGTCATGGGTTGTAGTGCCACGGTTTATTTTAATGACACAAAATTCCCAAACAGCATTTAGTTTCGCCCCCGGCGTGAATTTAAAATGCATGGAACATATCATTTCATGTCTGAAATTAAATCTGGTCTGGCATGCGAAACAAAATGGTTGTGGACGCGTTAACATTTTAATTTCGCCATGAGCGTGATATTCGGGTGCGAAATGATATTGATTGTAAGCGCGAAAATTAAAATGGAAGCAAAATGTAATTCTAAGCACAATAACATAGTGAAAGGCGACGTAAAACTAATTGCAGTGCGAAACGAAATACTGTACGTGGCACAGGGGTTTGCTTTCGTGCCATGGTCAGTATAAATGCGCTGAGGGTAAGAAGGAAGTAGTAAAGAATGCCAAGCCCCCCCCCCCCCGAAATTTCCGGAAGTGTAAGAATAAAGAATGTAGAAATGAGAGGAATGACCCCTCAACCCTGTTGTTCGAGTAACCCGCCTCCGAAACAGAACACCATATACGCCACGGTACTACCACAGACGATGTTCTGTTATTTGTAACTCTTCAGTCAGTCAACATTAATTTACCCGATAACTGGGTGGGGTACAACGTATATAAGATATAACACTCCTGAAAAAAAAAATACATGTATTAGATTTAAGATCACTAAAATTGCTGCATTATAATCGTGACCATAAACTAATACATATAATGTTATTTACATATTACTGTATATACATTGTACCCCTCCCAGTTATTGGGCAAATTAGTGTTGACTGACTGAAGAGTTACAACTGACAATTTGTATTGTAATTGGAGTTCTTCACTTATCTTGAATGTCTGTCCACACAGCACATTCGTCTTCTTGTTCGCTATAGAACAAGTAAAGGTACTTGTTGCCCCATTGCGTTATGAACGTCAGGGAGGGCCAGCCACGAGTCCGAGGTGCAGTCAACGACGATGGTGATGTTGATGCCATAGCACTGACTTTCTCCTCTACTGGAGTGATGACCATTGAATGACTCACGTTGCTGTTGCAGCCCTGCAGATTGTGCAGGCGGTGAACGGTAATAAGACTGCTACTGCTGCCAACGTCAGGACTTGGAACATCGCTCCGAACAGAATTTCACTCTCGAAACGAATACATTTTAACTTCAACAACGAAATGAAATGTTCCATTTATTTTAAATTCACATCGGAGGGCGAAACTAAATACCGTTTGGGAATTTTATTTCACGCAGGGTGCAAAATTAAAAGTCTGTAACGAATTTTATTTCGCGCAGGGAGCGAAATTAAAAGTCTGTAACCGAGTTATTTTTCGCGCCTGGAGCGAAATTAAAAGTCTGTAACGAATTTTATTTCGCACCGGAAGCGAAATTAAAAGTCTGTATTGAATTTTATTTTGCGCCGCGAGCAAAATTAAAAGTCTGTAATGAATTTTATTTCGCACCGGAAGCGAAATTAAAAGTCTGTATCGAATTTTATTTTGCGCCGCGAGTGAAATTAAAAGTCTGTAATGAATTGTATTTCGCGCCGGGAGCGAAATTAAAAGATTGTAAGGATTTTTTTTCGCGCCGGGATTGAAATTTTATTCAATTGCACAATGTAATTTCGCGTTGCTATTAAGTTTCGCGTTGATTTCGCTACGTCATTTCGCTTTGAATTAAGTTTCGCTTCGATTTAATTTCCCGCCGACAATCATTACCATTTCGCTCCCGAGTATCGCACTCAGGGTGAAATTCAAATATAATCGCCCCCACAGCCATACATTTCGTTTCGCATGCCAGCCCTGATTCAAGGGCATACCACTAAATCCCAGGGGGAATTGCGACTACTATCGACCAAAATATAAGTGTGCTCGAGTTTGAAGGTTGTTTGTGAAGTAATCAATAGACCTACCTAAAATCCAATAACATCATCATTTTCGTCGTTCTGTTTTACGATAGTTCATGTTGGTTTGGATTTTTTTATTTATAATTTAATATTTCTTATCGCAGTTGGAACACAAAAAGTGCCTTTTTTAAGCATGTTTCAACCATGCGTCACCTTCAAGAATTATTATCTCACAAACCCGTCAACAGATCGAATGCAAATTTTAACGCAATATACATTGGAATGTTGTATAACTGGTTCATTAATTTTAAAATTTTGTATGGCCAAGAAACATAGCTGTTATCATTTTGGTAAGGTAACATTTTCTCGGCTCGGGTTGGTTTGAAAATGTAGTTCTTGGTCGCGTTGTAATCCTTATACATCAAAAAGGTATGCTGCATGATTGTGAAATACGTAAATTAATTCACTTATTTTATATCGGTTTGTATTTGGATGGGGAATTAAGACATGGTTCACGAGTTGGCCGCTCCAGTGAAAGCTGTACAGCGTTGCCAAGATGGGCTCCATCACGCGTCATGGCGCGCTTCGCTCGGAAGTGATGGGCTCCATATCAGCAACGCTGTACAGCATTTCCCGGAGCGTCTAGCTGGTGAACCATGTCTTAATTCCCCATACAAATACAAACCGATATAAAATAAGTGAATTAATTTACGTATTTCACAGTCATACAACATAACTCTTTGATGCATAAGGATTACAACGCAACCAAGAACTACATTTTACAACGACCCCGAGCCGAGAAATAGTTACCTTACACAAATGATAACAACGTTCGTTCTTGAACACACAAAATTTTGAAATTAATAAACCTGTTATATAACATTCCAATGTATATTGTGCTAAAATTTGGATTCGATCTGATGACGGGTTTGTGAGATAATAATTATTAAATGTGACGCATGGTTGAAACACGTTTAAAAACGGTCACCTTTTGTGTTTCAACTGCGATAAAAATATATATTAAAAAATCCAAACCTATATGAACTAACGTAAATTAGAACGACAAAAATGATTATGTTAGTGGATTTTATGTAGGTCTATTGGTTACTTCACAAACAACCTTCAAACTCGAGTGCACTTAATATTTTGGTCGACAGTAAGTACTTTACCAAGAAAAGGAAGCCAGGCCCTAAGAAAAACCTCTACACATACATAAGATTTTTTCCCTATTTTATATTTGAAATTATATATTTCTTTACTCTTGCATTAGAGAATCTGTAAAGTACTGAGCAGTTTTGATTTCACTTTAAATTTATTTGTACAAGTTGGATGACTAAACGTCACCCTACAATCTGCAAGCTACATGGTTGAACAGCGGTTGCTTGGTAGAACTAGGCCCTTCAACGGCTGTCGCGCCACGGCTTTAGTCTGTTTTTGAACTTCTAATATATAAGTGTAAGAGTACAAGACCACGAACTTTTCAGTGACAACTTTTTTCAAAGAAGAGAGTTCGAATTCAAATGGAAACAATGCGTTGTGTGGAAAAGTAAGACGTAGCCATTGTGAAAATGGAAAATTGGTCTCCGTAGATACTGACGACAGTCAAGCGCATGTTCTCTAGGTGCAAGCGTCCTGCATAAATATCCACTTCCTTTGTACGCTCACAGAAAACGAAGAAAAGTCCCAGCAGAGCTTGTGAATTAGCGTATTGAACGAATTAAAAGGTAAGGAACTGAAACAATGTTTCTTACAGCAGATGTTTATTGCCATTCAGAAATTCCTTCTTATTTTATGATTTTTTCCCTAGGAAACTGTCATCAGTCCAACATCTCTCATTGACTAGTTCACCTGTCAATCAACCTGCCATTGTGGTTGCACCTGAAGTTCAGTTGTGTCTTGTGTTTCGCAGGGTTTTCCACACTCCCTCCAGGTAAATGCCGAGATAGTACCTTACTTGAAGACTCAGGGCACCTGCCCCATCCCTGTCTCTAATACAGTAACACACATAGTCAACTACATGGGACTGTTGACCAAGATGTCCCAAGCCCCTACAATGTATTATTATCAAAAGAACAAGAACAAGAATGTTTGAGGAAGTAAGAAAGTATCTGTATAAACACATTGTGTCAAGGTTACATAAGCGTGACATTACTATAATTTTATTGCTCAGATATTGTTCCACGCCTAGGCACTTGTACATGTAACTCGCCGAACTACAATATTCGTCAACTCGGCGTGTTCATCATTTTCCTTGCGCTAGAGATCTTGTGTATCCGCGTCGCTACTCCTACCATCCTTTTCAAAACAATTCCCAAACTAATGCCGACGATTCCATTCACACGATTTTATTTATGAAAAATGCATTGGAATCAGGAAATAAATCTCCGTTTTCGTATCACCAGTTTTTTTTTCATATTTTAAGCAGAAATATAAAAAACTGCTAGTAACGTCTTTGTTTTTCACATTTTGGAAAAAGGCATTGAATTGATATCAATTCTATTGCACTCTAGTATACATAGTGGTTTTGACATCGCAAATACGAGCTTTCATTCAAGAGAAAACTTAAAACAGAAATTGTCTCACTTTGGTGCTGCTACGTGGTGTCAGAATTACAAACTAAAAATCGGGACATTTAGTCTTAGTAGTATCTGGCTGCTGCACAGACTGCTGTGTTGCCTGCTGGTGTGTCCCTTCCCCGTGCTGTCCGATCGTGACGTCACAGTTCCCTCTTCATTGCTATGTAAAGTAGTCAGGGATGTTTCAGCTACGTTATCTGATGGTTGAGTTACTTCCGCAATGCTGTATGTGTTTGTAGAAAGGGGCCTGTTATGAAAGGCCTCTGATATGGCTGGATATTCAGGGGAAGGTACTGCAGTTTCCATGTCGGTAGTGTTGCTTAGCTTACTACTCCCATCTGACTCGCCCAGCACCGTGCTGTAGGTTTGTTGTCTGACATGATACCGGGCGATTCCTTCTGTTCCTACAGTCTATTTGTGAGTGGGAGGTTTCTTTACAATAAAAGCAATACTTAACTTGTCCTTCATATGTTAACAGAACTTTACAATCATTGACTGTCAAATATGATGGAATGGGGTATTTAAGTTCAATTGTTACAAAACCGTATGCCATTTCTTACAGCAGTAAATTCGTATACTTCATTCCAGCACTCGTTCCGTATGTCCTTGAGAACTCCATGCGTAGAAAGCACGCGGGAGAGCCTTTCATTGTTGACTTCGGGAGGAGATTAAACAGACACGCACACGTTTTGTCAAAGAGTCTGGAGCAGTGATAGTTACCTTTGTGGTGTTACCGCTAGCTAGCCGGAAGGATTTCACACCTTCATGTCGAAATATTATGTTTTCATAAAGTAAGGTGTACACTAATTTAATGTACACTGAATTTTCCCCGTTGTCTAGTTGATTCGCTAGTACTTGATATCTATTATGCTTCAGGTCGTTTGCTATCCACCTAGGCCTATGTATTTCAAGTGGTGTCGGTCTGTTGTTCCTTTCTTCAAAAGCGCATTTAAGAGTGTTTTTCCGGACATTCGCCACTTTCGCAAGTTCAACAATTAGTTCCGTGACAAACTAAGGCGCCTATTTTTCTTAAACTTAAAGATTCATGCCAATGATTAATCTATATGGAACTATCTAAGCTAATGACGAAATTAAGTTGGTAATATCAAAATTTCTAATTAGTTCGAAATATACCTGCACTACAGTTGGAAGCCCTGGTGACTTAATATATTCTTAGTTCCATCTCTTAAGGTACAGACTACAAAACTTGGTTGAAGTTCAATGGATAACATGGACGTTACATGCAGTTAGATATTGGATCTATCAGCGCGCGTAAAATCATGTTGGCAGCAATGTCATGCATGTCTTGGTCAGAAATAATCTGACATATTATGATCTATTGTTGTGCCAATTTTGGACGAAATCCATTTGTGTGTATAGAAGTTACATGCATTTTAGAATTGAACCTATCATCAGGCTTAGAATCATGTTAGTGGCATTGGCATAATATTAGATACTCCAAATTAATCTAGAATGACAGGTACTATACGTGTGCAAAGTTTAGAGTTGTTGGCTTGCATGCATTCTGATATATTAATATATGGGTAAAAAAGTAGAGACAGCAATTATCAACAGTGGTCAGCAGCTGGTTGCTCTTAAGAATACGCATAGTGATATCTGGTTATGTACACATAGTAGACTACATACGAAATTTGGTAGAAATCCAATTGATAATGTAGAAGTTATATTAATTTAAAAATTTGACCTATCAGCATGCTTAGAATCATTTTGCCAACACTGTCATGTATGGCCTCCTGGAAATTAAACTGAAATATTATTATCTATATAATTACGTGCCAATTTTGGAATAGCTCCCATGCATACCTTCCAAGATATCCAACATGGAGCTCAAATTTCAATAATTTCAATCTTTACTCATACCAAATTTGCTTTTGATTGCTTCAGCCGTTTAGGAGTGATAAGGGGGGGGGGGACATGCACAGACAGACAGACATATGCACAGACAGACAGACATTTGCCCAGATCGATCTCATAAGTCTACTTTTTCCTCATTTTTGCAAAATGTGAAAAGTAGGCTAAAAATACAATACCCTATCACGGTAAGCACTTCCGAGTATTTATTAACCTCGCGGCTAAACTCAGAACCCAACACGACGTAGGTCGCAAAGTGACACTTCCACTCTTTCTACTCTATGGAGTTCTCCAACGCAAAATGTATCAAAATGGTACCATTCTCAATCGATGATGCCGTTTTTAATATATAAACGATATGCGAATAACGTTATTAGTCCGAATAACGGTATTGAGGGAATATTTTTCGATAGATGTATTCAAATAACGTTATTTCTAGAGAGCACAACCATTTCGTTCCTGCGATAACCGATATCCGAATAACGTTATTAGTCCAAATAACGGTATTGGGGGAATAATGTTCGAGAGATGTATTCAAATAACGTTATTTATAGTGAGCACTACCATTTCGTTCCCGCGATAACCGATATCCGAATAACGTTATTAGTCCGAATAACGGTATTGGGGGATTTTTTGGGAGAGATCTATACAAATAACGTTATTTCTAGTGAGCACTACCATTTCGTTCCAGAGATAACCAATATCCGAATAACGTTATTAGTCCTAATAACGGTTTTGGGGGAATATTTTTCGAGATATGTATTCCGATAACGTTATTTTTAGGCGGGCACTACCATTTCGTTCCTTGGTTAACTTATATTCGAATAACGTTATCAGTCCAAATAACTATATTAGGAGATTTTTTTCGAGATATGTATTCCGATAACGTTATTTCAGGTGGACACTAGTATTTCGTTTCTACTGTACCGATTTTGCAAATCAGTACATGTTCATCTTTATCTTCGAGACGCAGTAAGAGCTCCAGGTCTGACCGGATTATCATAGAGCATACACCAGGCCTCTTCTGAGAATTCCTTTCGCCAAACTGGCGCCTGACTGTTAGTGAAATGGTTCGCGAAGTCCTTTCTGCCAGGATTTGACCCCTTTGTGCAAACTGTCACTTAAAGTATTATCGCTGAGAGACACTTGTAGAAGGAGATAAATCAAGCTTTGTGTCTGTGAACATTGGGAAAGCGAACATTTTCTGTCAGCTACATTCGCCAAGCCCTTGTTCTAAGAACACCCTTGCAAGAACATTGTGTGACGCCTCAACTCCTAGAAAGTTTCTACGCAGTAACCTGTGTGGGGTGGTATTCAATAGTACCAACTCAAACCTTGGACTCTGCCCTTGTGTTGGCCAGTTGTTCCACTAGTCGCATGTGGTATGACTGGAGTAGGGTGGTGGGGGGTACTCTGGAATACAAGGGGTGCGATCTGTGACTGGTGAGACAGTGTGAGAGGAAGCTTGCTGACGGAAGGACTCTTAAGCGATCGCCTCCGGGGAAACTGGGAAGGCAGCTTCCCCGGAGGGCTGAAATACACCAGGTGGTATGAACTCAATTTGTTAGAAGGGGCAACCGTTCGATGGAACATTAAACTGTGTCATTTGGTAGTGTTATTTTAAGGCCATGTGTCGGTGGACCATCAACTTAATTAGATAAAGACTGACATTTTATTTTAGCACTTTAGTATGTAATCTTTTGGAGGGCCTTGTATAGTTTGGTGATACCTTTATATGTAGTTACTGCAGGGTGGGTTATTATTGCCCTATTTCCCGTTACCTGGATGGGAACCTCGTGGATTTAACTTTGGTCAGATAGGCTTCAAAAGACAGTCAGTGCTGGACTCTGAAGCTTCTCGGACGCTTTCGTTCGCTAAGGAACGCGTAAGTTGCTTATGTAACATTGTTTTGGAAGTGGCACAGAGTCTAACTTCATGTTGTTATTCCTTTAGTTTTGTCGTCAGGGGAATCATTCTAATCAAATTCATTTCTATCATAAATGTAGATGTGTGTAATCTTGCCAAGCGGGAAAGTGTCTGGTTTGTTTAGGTTAAGTCATTCATTGGTGTTTAATTAGATCATATTTGTCAGATGGTTAATTTTAGTGGTGGAAGGTCTATCTTGTAATTTGTTTGATCTTAATGTTCAATACATGTTAGCTTATTTCGATTTGTCATGTTATTTATTGCATGAAGTCACTAGGAAGATTATTCCCCTTTTCCTTCTTCATCTTTGGCAGGGTCATTTTAATTCGGCCTGCTGAGGTACGCATCCAGCCTTCCATTCAACAAGCTGGTCTTGACATTAGCTTCGTCCCGCCTGATCTCTTTTCCTAAATCAAATCAGGGTGTTCTTGAATACCACGAAAATTTGGAACATTCACTCCTAGGTTTTTTTGCTGTGAACTCAGCTGACCTAGCGAGTAATTAAATTATAATTTTGATATGCTATTATTATTATTATTATTATCATTTTGGTTATCTAGAGGGTGAGGGGGGAAAGAGAGCCTGTTACTTTTGTATCAAAGGCGTGGTTATTGATTTATTTTCACTACCAGCAGTACATCTACGATAACCGATATCCGAAGAACGTTATTAGTCCGAATAACGGTATTAGGGGATATTTTTCGAGAGACTTATTCAAATAACGTTATTTCTGTCGGACAACACTATTTCGTTTCTACGATAACCAATATCAGAATAACGTTATATGGCCCAATAACGTTACCATGCGATACAAATGACTTCCGGATATGAAACGTAACGACCACAATGTGACCAAGACCCATTTTGTTACATAATCTACCCAAACAACCATTTTCGTTATGTTAAGTTATGAAGCCTTGTCTGCGTGCGGTGCGTGGGGAGGTTGGAGATATGACGTATATGGCGAGCCGCGCTATGGTGGGGGGCATTGCAAATGGCTGCTACTGCTCACACCACCTTGCGGTCTGTGCTTCCAGGTATTGTTCTTGGAGGTTACTGATGATTGTTTTGGGGATTGGATTATAGATTAGCTAAAGCGTGTCATACATATATTGGCAGGCGTTAAAATTATATTGCTATTCCTAGTGATGGCAATAATAATAATAATAATAATAATAATAATAATAATAATAATAATAATAATAATAATAATAATAATAATCGAATATAAATCATGATTATTCATGGTGTTTCTGTATTTGCCTTATACTCCTTATATCTTAGTGTTGTATGCGTTGTTTGATAGATAATAACAATATGTGTCGTTTGATGTGATTTCGATTCTTAAACATTAATGATTAACTTATTAACTAACTTCTCCTTCGATATATTCTTCCAAATATTACTTCTTATACTTAACTTCGCCTCGATGCGTTTATTCCTCTTCTCTTTATTATATAACTTGTGTAGATAGTAATATTATAATTTTCCTCCTAATAATAGCAACAATCATCATGATAATGACAATCATAATAATAATAGCAATAATAGCAATAATCATAATGATAATGACACAGTGATACACTTGGCGCACCCGCCTGACAGGATGGGGGTATATCGTTCAGGCTTTCTGACCAGATGGCCAAGTTGGTGGCCCTTTCCCTAACTGCATGCATGTTTTCTCTAAGCTCAAACCATAGATGGGATCAGATAATCAAAATCGACATTTTAAAGGCCCCTTTTTAGTCGCAGGGCATACTGTGGGTATATTCTATCCCTCCACCCACAGGAAGTTAGAGGTAAGTCTTCGACGAGATCCCTTGCCATTATCAAAAATCAATTCACCATCCTCGTAAACCTTTATTGCCTCCACTTCATCATGATATTCTGAACGGTTTTAACTTCCTTGCCATGGCTAATTTCTATCAAAGTCATAGTAGTATGGAATGTTCTGTCTGCGTCGTCATCATCATCATCTGGACTCTGAATAGTCTTCCTTGATGAGTTACGGGGTTTCTCTCTTTGCTTGGCGATTTTCAGATTCGAGGTTTGGCTACTATCTGCAGGCAAGTAACCGTTTTTACTCCAATCGCATGTGCCTTTGTCTACCAGGATCACTCATTCCTGAATCTCTGTAACTGCGGTCACTCTTACTTTGAATTTTAAGAGAAGATCTGACAACAGCCAATACGTTATTATTTAAATAACGACACCGTTCTGAAACCAATATTAGTCAGAGGTAAGTCTCCGTAGAGATTCCACGTCATTCTTAAGAATCAATTCACCATCCTCGTAAACTTTTACTGTCTTCACTCCATCATGAATTTCTATAACGGCTTCAATCTCCTTGTCGTTGTTAATTTCTATCGAAGTCTTGGAGGTATCATAATTATCTTGGTTATCGCGACCACTACTATCTGAATCTCGGCTACTTTCGGAACTGACTGTATTCATTAACGAGCCTGAGGATCTGCGCTGACTCACATCTGGTAATTGCTTATCACGTTCACTCATTCTTCCGTAACTTCTTTGGCTTTCGCCCAAATCTGATCCCAGGCGATCATGTGGTCTTATTCTTGTGTCCAAGCCATCGGAACCACTCCGATTTGTGGTGAAGCTACCATGTGGTCTTATTCTTGTGTCCAAGCCATCGGAACCACTCCGATTTGCGGTGAAGCTAAAATGTGGTCTTGTTCTTGTGTCCGAGTCATCGGAACCACTCCAATTTGCGGTGAAGGTGCCATGTGGTCTTATTCCTGTGTCCAAGCCATCGGAACCTTTCCAATTTGCGGTGAAGCTACCATGTGGTCTTATTTCTATGTCCAAGCCATCGGAACCACTCCAACTTGTGGTGAAGCTACCATGTGGTCTTATTCTTGTGTCCAAGCCATCGGAACCACTCCAATTTGCGGTGAAGCTACCATGTGGTCTTATTCCTGAGTCTCGGCTATCGAGACCACTCCAATTATTGAGTTGTGGTTACGACGTGCTCTGATTCCTGAATCTCTGGAAATGCGATCACTCATTCCAAAGTCTCTGTGAGACCATTCATCCATTCTTGGAACTCGATTGTCGCGTTCATTTATTCTTGGTTCACGGCTGAAGCGTTCATTCATTCTTGATTCTCGGCTAACGCGTTCATTCATTCTTGGTTCTCGGCTGACGCGTTCATTAAATATTGAATCTCGGATATCGTGTTTAAACGTTCTTAAGTCACCAAGATTATACCGTCTCATGGTATTTCTATATAAACCTTCAGGATCTATAAACATGAGCCCAGACTCTCGATCCAAGGTGTGAGGTTCAAGTGCAGAATCCGGATCATTCCTTTCACTTTCCATCCTGGATAAAACTTGATACGCTTCAGAAATTTCCTGGAATCTCGCAAGGGCTTCCTCTGGATTATCTGGGTTCTTATCTGGATGCCATCTCTGGGCCAGTTTTCGATACGCGGTTTTGATATCTTTGAGGTCGGCATCGATAGGTAAAGCCAGAGTTCTATAGTAGCGTTCCATTTTGTACTCATTGTTAGTTAGATCTGTGAAAAAAAGGAAGTGAAAAACTTTTATAATTCAGAAAACGGTACCTATGTGGAATTGGAAAGGTGGCGGAGGTGACGAATGATATTTTAAGGGGAAGAACGTAGAGATTATCATTCCCCACTACTTCTATGCTTTGAAAACTAAACATAAAAAGCTACGAGTATCTAAAATATCGAGAAAATATCTTGTACAACCTGCGTTAGAAATTCAGTATAACATTTCCGTAAACCAACAATACTATTCAAGTACGCGTCCACATTAAACATACACGATCACCCTTAGGTCGGCCTACTAGAAACATACTACAAAATCTTATTTTTAAATTGTTTATTTTTTATATTATTGTGTGTGAGAGAATCGAGGTGAGTAGACTGCGCGAACATGAGAGCTTAGAAGGAAGAGGATTAGAAGGAAGATAGTGGAGGGGTTTACCGCTCATATGCTGCTGGGAAATACACAAACGTAAAATACAGCTTCAGTAATCAAGAGCCGATGTAAACACAGAGGCCGTCCCAAGGGGGGGGGGGGGGGGCAGGGGGAGGGGCATGCCCCCCCCCCCCAATCGGTCTTCAAAAATAGGAAAAAAAATGAGAAAGAAAAATGAGAAAGAGAAAGGCTCGAGGAGAGAGAGGGAAGAGAGCAAAGGTTTGACTTACAGTTCCAATTTTGACACCACAGGACCTGCCTGTGAGAGTGAGACCAGCCCTCCAGACCCCTTAGAAAATGAAGGAAACTTCCGTGAACTCCTTCGGTTTCGAGTCGAAAGCGGCGAAGAATCTCTTCGTAGCCACCTTGAAAATGCATCAGCACGGGCTACGTACAGTATATTAGTAATAGAACACAAAATGAACTGATTAAGTGCTGTCGTGAGGAAATCCAATAAAACATTGTTCGGAAGGTGAAAGAAGCAGGCATGTTTTCGTCATAATCGATGAGACATCAGACATTTCCCTAAAAGAACAGCTTTCATTGTCACTTCGCTACGTCCACGAAGAGAAGGTGCACGAAGATTTTTTGACATTTGAGGACGCCTACGATTCTATTAGAGAGGACGATATTCAAGGCGGGGAACCAAAATTGTCAGGGTTTGCTCTTGGTCACGTTGTAAAAGATCTCACTACAAAGCTCTCACTCGATCTCAAGCTTTGTGTTGGGGTAGGCACGGATAACTGTTCGGTGATGTCATCGGAAACGAAAGGTGCAGTACAGGAACTTTTGAAAGTGGCACCTTGCGGTTCTAGGTGCACATGCTACAATCACGCCCTTAATGGCAGCTTAGCGAAAACTTCAAAAGTAGTGCCCACTCGTAATGGTACGGCATTGATGAAAAATACAATTAACTTTGCTAGATCATCTCCTAAAAGATACGTTCTTTTTGTCAGTTATGGGCGAAGACTTTGGCAAAATGTGTGAAACGGGGTGGAGTGAAAAACATGATGCCATTTACAGTTCGAGAGACTCTTAGTTAAGATAATTGAAGCTTTAGAAATCATAGCAGAATGGGAGGACAGCGACACATCGAGTGCAGCCGAATCCCTCATTTAATCATTGTGTGATACGCAATTTGTGGTTTCAATGTTGTGTCTGTGCGACGTCCTTGGTAAAACCCGGCCTTTGAGCCTTCTTCTTCAGGACGACTCATTGGACTTGGTGGTGGCTTCCGCGGGTGTCATGGACACCATCGAGGCGCTTTCGATTGAACGTGAGAATGCTGAACCGTACTTCGAGATAATATTTTGCCGAAGAACTGGAGTTTGAGGTGGCGTTGCCCCGAAGAGCAGGCAGGAGGAAGCGGTCCAACGTTCCAGCTGACATTGACGCACCAGGGTTCTACCGCTGAACTGTCTTCATTCCGCTGATCGAGCATGTGGGGCAGGATCTCAAGGAACAATTTCCAAATGAATCTTTGGCCGCATTCGACTTAAATTTGTTGATGCCTGCAATCTGCGTTGACAAACTGGCTGAGGACCCAACAGTAGTGCAAGGTTTGGAGGCTCTTCGAATCAAGTATCAGTAAGGGCCTTATTTTTTGGTGAAATAAAACTGTTGATTTCGGTGTTAAAACACACTATTTTGGTGGGTATTTCGCGTAATAAATTGTCATAATGATCGGTTTCATCTGAAATCTCCTTATAGTATGGGGTAAATCTAACAAATTATGTGATATGCGGGTTCTTCAACTTCTTTGCAACGTATCGAGTATCATATCGCCGATTGTTATTTGCCGCTTAGAATTATGTTCATTTCCTTCTTTCTTCCGCTTTTTATGCGTTTCTGAATTCCTGCAGTGTTTATCGCACGTGTCTTTTCGTTCCTATGGAACAAGAACATTGGAGTATTCTCACATTAGAATCTTTCTTGCAGCGTCAAATACATAGAACCCCTCACTGTTGTATTCCTCGGCCCTCGAGAAAACTGTTGCGACTTTAGTTTTCGGCATTTCTATACTTAAATGCTGGATGTTTGTCAATAAAGTTTTATCAGTCGCGAACTCGCACTGCCGTATCTACGACCACAACGCCATTTGATGTAATCAATAAGCAGATTTTTATCGATAGCCTGAGAGATCGCGGATCTGAATACACATACTTCGGCCCAGCACTATCAATCAAATGAGAAGGAAACCACGACGGTCAATTCCCTAGAAGCATTTAAACGTGATTTGGAGAGCTTTTTCGATAATATTTAGCATTTTCGTAGCAAGTGAAGTATATTTCGTGATTATTTGTGCAATTCGCTAAATAAATCAGATTTCGTGATATTTCACGAGTTCATTTTTGCTATAAAACGCTACTTTAAGTACCTAGAAGGCCATATACATGCAAGAAAGATGATATGAAAAAAGTTCGCGCGTATCGCTATTACCAAAACTACGGCCCCTAAGTATCAGCCTTTGCTAATTTCCGACGGGCGCCACTTGCAGGGAGAGTATGCTGTATGGACCCAGCGATGGTTGAGATTGAAGTCGGCAGGGAAGAAATTGCCATCAGCTGCAATTGAGCCAATGGTAGCTGCTTCTACAGTCAACACTCTCCTGCAGGTTTTGGCGACGTTGCCTGTGAGTAACGCCACTCCCGACATTGCGACGGCTGAAGGACTGGCTACGGTCCCGAATGTCGGAAGAAAGGCAAACCGGACTGGCTCTGTTACATTGCCATCGGTCAACGAAAGTCAGTGTGGAGAAAGTAATTGATCGGTCTGCCAAAATGAAGATAAGGCGATTGGATTTTGTTCTTTGATCAGATACCTACAATAAATAGATTTACATTTTATTATTTGTGTTCTCTTTCTAGAGTCTATTCAACCCGCTCCTCGATTTATATAAAACTAATAGGCTATTATACGAATTTCAGTCCTTATGATATTATGCGACATGCTACCAGTAAAAATTATATATATATATATGAGTAGTCCAGTTACAAACATGGCCAACTCCATTTTTTTAATCGGGTTTATGGCTGACTCTTATAATAAAGAATATGGGGCACCTTATTATGAGATTAGTTTGTATCAAAAACGGCCATAACAGTGTTAATTTAGCATTAGAAAATCAACCTAAGTTACAGAAACGTCCAACTCCTTAAGACATTGGTAACAAAATCGACCAACTCCACGTCGACCAATCACAAGTTTCGATTTAATCACGTGACTGGCACAGGCGTTTGTGGGAACTGGTAGTAAACAGTGGCTGTTGTTGTTGATATTGTGTAATATGAATGATTGCTGTACTAGAATTGTGTACCAATTGTTAATAATTGCATTGTAGCGTAAAGGGAATTAAACATACATCGAAAGGTTACTTTGTGATATGGAGAAAACTATAGAAGAGACTCCGCCCGATAAAAGCAGGAAGAAAGTCGCCAGACCAGAAGAATGGAAACGTGCAAAAGAGAAAAGAGTGAGGTTAGTATTTTTATTTCTTCAAAAATTAGCAATGCTCCACCTAACTTTTATTACGGCATTGGATTAGTGGCAACACAAGTTTGTGTTACTGTTTAATTTCATTGTTTTGGTGTAGGTATGAACCAAAGAAATTACCAGTATTTCCAAGCTGTGGCCATAGAGGAAAAAAGAACTGCAGTATCCTGAGAATGATGGACATAAAGCAATTCCATAAAGCATTTTATGCTGTATTGACAAAGCAGAGTCAAGATGCGTTCATAATGAAGTACTGTTCATCAAATTCTCCGGCTAGACACCGACCAGATGGTGGGGATCGGGGTGAGAAAGACTACACTTATGAATATTCCATTGAAAACATGGCTGGAAATAGAATCCAAGTTTGCAGAAAAACATTTTTAGGTGTACTTAGTATTACAAAACATCGGGTTGAAGGTGTTTTCAAACGTTTTAAGAAAGAAGGATGCCTTATACCCGTTGAAACCCGTGGAGGTTACAGAATGACTGCCGTTTACAGTAGCAAAATTCTGTCAGTGAAATGTTTTATTAAACAGTTTAAAGGATGCGAATCGCATTACTGCAGATCAAGAAGTACCCGTATTTATTTGGACTCTAATCTGAGCATAGCTACAATGTGAAGAATGTACCAAGCAGCAGTCTCTGACGATTTGAAAGTTAAACAATCACTGATCCGGAAAAATTTTGTTACCTATTTTAATATCAGTTTTAAAGCACCATCCACAGACGTTTGTTCTACTTGCCTACAACTAACCGAGAAAATAAAGCATGAAAAAGATGCAGCAATATTGAAGAAGCTACAGACTGATTTGATGTTGCACAAAATGCAAGCTAAAGGATTTTTCAAACTTCTAAAACAGGAAACCTCTGGCGTGTACATCATATCATTCGACATGCAGAAGAATTTACCCATACCAAAGTTGCCTGATCAAAGTGCATACTATTTCCGACAATTATACTGCTACAATTTGACTGTTGTTTCTGGACATTCTACTGGGAAACTGGCGTTAAGTAAAGAGCATGTTGCGATATACACTTGGACGGAGAACGAAATGAGAAAGTCATCTAATGAAGTGGCTTCCGTCGTGTTTAATGAACTGCTGATTAAAGCAGATTCGGGTGCTTTCAATAATGTTCACACCGTACGTCTTGTCGCGGATGGCTGTCCGGGACAAAATAAAAACACTACAATGTTGGCAATGTGCCTTTAATGGTTATCTCGAACCTTGCCAAACATTCGGAAGATGGAAATTGTTTTCCCTGTCACTGGCCATTCTTACATGCCGAGTGATAGAGTTTTTGGAACAATTGAAAGAAATTTAAAGAAAGAGGAGACATTTTTTCAACTAGAAGACTACCACGAAGTGTATAGGAAACATGGAATGGTAAAGCTCCTGAAAACCCATTGGAATAATGTTGATTGGAAAGCTGAAGCTAAAACATGTGTGAAAGATCCTCGAGCACTTCACTTTAAAATTTCACAAATTAAAAGGCTTGTGCTTACAAGGAAGTCAAACTCAGTCACTGACAGTGGGGAACTCAACTACAATTTTGAGATTGCGCAATCGTTGTCAGTTATGAAAAAAGGTAAACGACCAAAAGATGTAAATCCTACTGAACTAATTCCTGGCATCAGAGTAAATCCATTGAAGATACAAGATGTCAGAAATTTTCTTCAGAAACACTATGGAGAGGAGTGGAACAAAAATGAGAAACTGAAATGGTTCCAAAAGATTATTGACGAAAATGACACCAAGCCAGAAGTACCTGCAGACGCTGATTGTTGTGAATGTCTCATTAAGAATACTGAGAGAGATTTTGATGTTGTTCAATTGATTGTGTAGTTTCAAAAACTGAAAACTATCGTATAATGTATGAAAGTTCCACTTTCTTAAATTGTCTCATTAAAAAATAATCACATTTTCATCATTAAAACTGACAGTTTTACTTTCTTACTGTACACACCTGTCATAAATTTTAACATTACTGACCAATTTACTATGTTAAAACAGTGCATTATCTTGGAGTTAAGTTACAAAAGTGGCCAACTCCATTGTTTACTTACAAACATGGCCAACTCCATATTTCAACAGTGATTTTCGGCTTAACTAGGGAATATCATATGAAAATATTAATGTTAATATGATTCTGATTATGCTGAGAATCTAAATTCAAAATATTAACTTAGAAGGCAAGTAGGAAGTGTATTAAACAGTTTTTTGCCTCTCCTGAAAAATTTTAAGAAACGGAGGTGGCCATGTTTGTAACTCGACTACACAAGGATGGATACCCCTCCTCCTTATAGGCTTAGCCCCCACCAAAGTTCTGGCTGCGACCGCCCCTGTGTAAACACATCCGTGACAACTAGTGAAGTGAACGTTTCTTCGCTCTAGTAAGTTATTGAAGTTTTAAGGGGCAGAAGAGCGAGGTCATCTGGCACTTTTCTTCCCTCTCAATCAGGCTGCAGCACATGGACTCGTCCGCATACGAAACGTATTGTGTATTGTGCCCTTATAAAACGGAGTGGAGATACTGGTGTGATGCAATATTTGATGATGATGTTGATAATTGTTGTTTTAAGGGGCCTAACATGTAGCTTATCGGCCCCTAATGGTCTGGGTGACAGCGAAAATGACAGTGAAGTGGAAACCAGAACGAAAATTGACACGTAAAATACTTACAAAAAGGAACTCATTGAAACTTGAACCGTTTTTCATTTCCACCTGTAGTCTTCCCTTTTTACTCTTTTCTTCGGCGTGTCAATTATCGGAATTATTCTCTTTTCTTCTTGATTATTACTGGCCAGAATAGCCGAGCAGATCAGTGGACATTTCTATAATTGCTGATCAAGGTTCGTTATAGTGATTTCTTGCTATGCCGAATCGTGATTAGTGACACCTCTTACCTTTTTATCTTCTTTTTCCGTCTCCTGTGACAACCGTTTCTTACTCTCAGGGCAGTCTTCTGTTTTTTCTATCCAGGTAGGACCTTTTTGTTTATGCATCCGCTCTCATTTTCGAGATGCCTTGCTTTTCTATCCGTTTTTCCCGTTCGTTTGTGTTTTTATAAAGGTGCGCCTAGAGGTGCGAATCTAGTTCATTTAATGTAATTCCGTGATGACGGATTAATGCTGATACCATCAAGGTAGGTTACGTATTTTTGTCTTTGCTCATTGTATGGAATACTAGGGCGTTTTGCCTATTCTAGTATGTCCATGGAGTAACTGTTTCGTTCCCGTTATTCTTTGTCCCCATTTCGTCGTATCTTTTTGTGTAGATATTTGGTCCGGTTTACTGAGTAACGTGTGTTCAACAGTAAGACCTATGCCATATCTCTTATCTTTTTGATTGCCTAGGATTGCGTTTTCTTATGCAAGTCCATGAGTTTGGCTTAATCCCTTCCTGACGTAACTTATTTTGATGGGTATCTTTTATTTTGTGTTGCAATACCTTTCTCGTAATTATTTTTAATATCGGTTACTTGCCCCTTTTTGTGTTTTACGTCATATCTACGCGCGCATTTATTAATACTCCGTCCCCCTCGCACTCCCTCATCTCCTTCAGGGATATTTGAGCTACCTTTCGCTCCTTTGACGGTAGACTCACTTTCCCCGACTCTTTGTCTAGCCCCTTTTAATCTTTATTTTTCACAATGTAATTTTACTCTTTACGAGTATACTTTCCCAGATGTGTTCCCCCCCTTTATCGTTTCTCCCTATCGATCTTGACATTTACGTTTCGGTCCTTTCGACCGTTATTTTACCTAGTATCACATGTTTGACGTCCACTTAACCTCATTCATAGCATGTAATGCTTCCTCGTCATTCCTTGATGTTATCTCTTTGGTCAATACATTACCTCTTCTTTGCCTATGTGTTGAGTATGTGTACCTTATTTAGTCTTTATTTCTTTAGGCTAAGCTGAACTAGGCCCATAATGTATAGCGCATTCGAATAGAACTTGCATTCATATGGCAGTGAATGTACGTTCAATCCATCGCCTCTGATACCTTCATAACCTTAGTCCGGTTTAATGGGCCCAGCGCCAGGCTAATCGGTACACACTTCCACTGCGAGCTACATCTTGCGAAAGGCCAGACGGCACAAATGGTAGGCAGAGCTTGGTCGCTATTCGAATGTATCGCTCTACATGTAACTACGCCTAGTTTCATTCCCCAAAATGACATAAGAGGACCGCTTAGCCCACAAATACGTCCAACTGTATGTGTAAGTTGGCAATATGGTACTTATCGTTTGTTTTTTTGTTTTTCATGTGTCGAGACAAAAAGATGGCTGGAGTTTGTTGTGAATAAAAGAAAAACAAACTGTTGTGGATTTGGTAAGAAGTCTGTAAAATTATCATCCTGGTGATAATTTCTTGCCGTAGCAAACTCATTTGGGCTTCGTTGTTAAAGGTAAGACCTGTATCAATTATATTATCGAGCCTTTTCTGCGAGTGTAATGACAAATATGAATAACGACATCAAGTGTGAAATCGAGTCGCCTACTAATAGTGATGCGTTGCATGTAGCCAACACCAATGCTTCGACGAAACTTGATTGGTTGGAATTCGACCCCCTTGTTTCTACATTGCCTATTCCGGCAGCACATAACTCAAACTTCCATAGTGGAAAAGTTGGTAACATCGTGAACAAATGGAATGTCCGATATTCGGGGGAGGAAGGCACCTCCTCGGTATTTGAATTTACTACACGTATTGAAGAATTGTGTGCATGCTATGGTTTGGTTCCTGACAGTATTGTTCAATGCCTCCCTATGCTATTATGTGGGAACGCTTTAAAATGGTACCGTCTAGTCCAGT
Organism: Meconema thalassinum; assembly: GCA_946902985.2. Taxonomy (NCBI): domain Eukaryota; kingdom Metazoa; phylum Arthropoda; class Insecta; order Orthoptera; family Tettigoniidae; genus Meconema; species Meconema thalassinum. Next base: position 368,391,378 of record OX336393.1, read on the forward strand.
ATCCCTTCAGTTCATGGGTTAGTTTCGTGAATGCTTTGAAAAGGAGATTCACGCCATCTGACTTTGAGCATGTCTTAAAGCATGAGATTTTCTCCCGTACCCAAGCTCTCGGGGAGAATATTGATGATTATGTCACAGCGATACGTATCCTAATATCTCGTCTTCCAGTTCCACTGCCTTCTAGTGAAACTATTAATACTGTTTATTGTTTTACACCCCTCCTATAAACCGTTTATTCGCCGGTCTTCAGTATTAGATACTGAAGATATTCTTATTCAAAGGCGTGAATTTGAAGCAACTGCCCGACCGTGTAATCGATATATCCCCCCTCCAGAGCCTTCTGAATGTATGTTTCCCGAATTAGGGTTCAAAATGAATGAATGTAGTAATAAGATCGATATGCCTGCATGTGGGCAACGTGGCAATAATACTACTCCTGCTCCTTGGTCGACACGACACTGCAACAATCGAGGCAATACCTTCGCCTCTGTTAATTCACATAGAACTAATGTTCGCGTTAATGCTGTGAATCATGTCCAACGTAATATCCCTCGTTCCCATAACCTTGATGTAAATGCCCCTCCTCATGTGAATGCTTCCAGGTGCCCGGTTCGATGCTGGAACTGCTTAAAAGAGTCAGCTACCTACCGAGATTGTTTAGTACCGCTAAAAGGGAAGATTTGTTTTGGGTGTGGCTTACAAGGAGTAATCAAACCAATTTGTCCTCGTTGCAATGCTACTAATCCCTTGGAAAACTAGTGAAGCTTTGTGATAACGAATCCTATCGTGAGGCTAAGAAGATTTGTTTCAGCAGACTACGCTTCGGTGACAACTGACTTTCCTTCCATCAGTAAGATAGGTTCAATACAGGAAGATATGCCATTACTTTTCAGGTAATTGACTAGGTCTTGGTGAGCTCCACTCTGTGAGCAATGCAGGGGCGTACCGTGGAACTTGTAAGTAATGACTGCCTGCAGCAAGTACCTTCTTCTTCTCTTGAATGTGCATTTCTCTTGTGATATGTTTTTCAGCTTATTTCTTCAAGTTTACGTGCGATGGCGCAAGATGGCATTGCTATCAATTTTAATTATCTACTTCTTTTCAGGTTATTCCTCCGAATAATATTTAAATAGATGACGTCTAGTCATTTTTTCTCGTCCCTAATTAATCTTTGTCGGAGTATCGTGGTAGTCGCCACTCAACTTTAAATCCCATTATTAGATTAAATTAATATCGCTCTCAATTAATCGTTCTTTCTTGTTTTAGTTAATTATCATATCTGCTCTCTGATATTCTACCTTGAGAGATTATGGAAGACAGCTTACATTTTGTAACTCTGAATCATTGTAACTTTTGTATAATATTTGGCGAGCAATTTAGGGTTTTTATTTTTATTTTTACTATTTTATTTTATCTGATTTAAGTTACTTTCTTATTATGAAATTTTCGTCTTTTAATTTTTATATTTATCTTCATTGAAGTACACTCTTTTGAGTCCTCCACGTCTCCCCCCCCCCCTACTTCTAGGCTCCCTCCCATCACATTGTCGTAATGTAACCTTTTTTAATCCCTTCTCCCTTCCTTATGTTTAGTTAAAATTTTTGTTCGTCTATTTTGGTGGACGCAACAAAAAGTTGGGGGTGTGCGTGGGAATCTGAACAGTTTTTCTTTTCCACCCGTAGTCTTCCCTTTTCTCTCTTTTCTTCGGCGTGTCAATTATCGGAATTGTTCTCTTTTCTTCTTGATTATTACTGGCCAGAATAGCCGAGCAGATCAGTGGACATTTCTATAATTGCTGATCAAGGTTCGTTATAGTGATTTCTTGCTCTGCCGATTCGTGATTAGTGACACCTCTTACCTTTTTATCTTCTTTTTCCGTCTCCTGTGACAACCGTTTGTTACTCTCAGGGCAGTCTTCTGTTTTTTCTATCCAGGTAGGACCTTTTTGTTTATGCACCCGCTCTCATTTTCGAGATGCCTTGCTTTTCTATCCGTTTTTCCCGTTCGTTTGTGTTTTTTATAAAGGTGCGCGTAGAGGTGCGAATCTAGTTCATTTAATGTAATTCCGTGATGCCGGATTAATGCTGATACCATCAAGGTGGGCTACGTATTTTTGTCTTTGCTCATTGTATGGAATACTAGGGCGTTTCGCCTATTCTAGTATGTCCATGGAGTAACTGTTTCGTTCCCGTTATTCTTTGTCCCCATTTCGTCGTATCTTTTTGTGTAGATATTTGGTCCGGTTTACTGAGTAACGTGTGTTCAACAGTAAGACCTATGCCATATCTCTTATCTTTTTGATTGCCTAGGATTGCGTTTTCTTATGCAAGTCCATGAGTTTGGCTTAATCCCTTCCTGACGTAACTTATTTTGATGGGTATCTTTTATTTTGTGTTGCAATACCTTTCTCGTAATTATTTTTAATATCGGTCACTTGCCCCTGTTTGTGTTTATTCTTTTACGTGATATCTACGCGCGCTTTTATTAATACTCCGTCCCCCTCGCACTCCCTCATCTCCTTCAGGGATATTTGAGCTACCTTTCGCTCCTTTGACGGTAGACTCACTTTCCCCGACTCTTTGTCTAGCCCCTTTTAATCTTTATTTTTCACAATGTAATTTTACTCTTTACGAGTATACTTTCCCAGATGTGTTCCCTCCCTTTATCGTTTCTCCCTATCGATCTTGACATTTACGTTTCGGTCCTTTCGACCGTTATTTTACCTAGTATCACATGTTTGACGTCCACTTAACCTCATTCATAGCATGTAATGCTTCCTCGTCATTCCTTGATGTTATCTCTTTGGTCAATACATTACCTCTTCTTTGCCTATGTGTTGAGTATGTGTACCTTATTTAGTCTTTATTTCTTTAGGCTAAGCTGAACTAGGCCCATAATGTATAGCGCATTCGAATAGAACTTGCATTCACATGGCAGTGAATGTACGTTCAATCCATCGCCTCTGATACCTTCATAACCTTAGTCCGGTTTAATGGGTCCAGCGCCAGGCTAATCGGTTCACACTTCCACTGCGAGCTACATCTTGCGAAAGGCCAGACGGCACAAATGGTAGGCAGAGCTTGGTCGCTATTCGAATGTATCGCTCTACATGTAACTACGCCTAGTTTCATTCCCCAAAATGACATAAGAGGACCGCTTAGCCCACAAATACGTCCAACTGTATGTGTAAGTTGGCAATATGGTACTTATCGTTTGTTTTTTGTTTTTCATGTGTCGAGACAAAAAGATGGCTGGAGTTTGTTGTGAATAAAAGAAAAACAAACTGTTGTGGATTTGGTAAGAAGTCTGTAAAAATTATCATCCTGGTGATAATTTCTTGCCGTAGCAAACTCATTTGGGCTTCGTTGATAAAGGTAAGACCTGTATCAATTATATTATCGAGCCTTTTCTGCGAGTGTAATGACAAATATGAATAACGACATCAAGTGTGAAATCGAGTCGCCTACTAATAGTGATGCGTTGCATGTAGCCAACACCAATGCTTCGACGAAGCTTGATTGGTTGGAATTCGACCCCCTTGTTTCTACATTGCCTATTCCGGCAGCACATAACTCAAACTTCCATAGTGGAAATGTTTGTAACATCGTGAACAAATGGAATGTCCGATATTCGGGGGAGGAAGGCACCTCCTCGGTATTTGAATTTACTACACGTATTGAAGAATTGTGTGCATGCTATGGTTTGGTTCCTGACAGTATTGTTCAATGCCTCCCTATGCTATTATGTGGGAACGCTTTAAAATGGTACCGTCTAGTCCAGTATCCCTTCAGTTCATGGGTTAGTTTCGTGAATGCTTTGAAAAGGAGATTCACGCCATCTGACTTTGAGCATGTCTTAAAGCATGAGATTTTCTCCCGTACCCAAGCTCTCGGGGAGAATATTGATGATTATGCCACAGCGATACATATCCTAATATCTCGTCTTCCAGTTCCACTGCCTTCTAGTGAAACTATTAATACTGTTTATTGTTTTACATCCCTCCTATAAACCGTTTATTCGCCGGTCTTCAGTATTAGATACTGAAGATATTCTTATTCAAAGGCGTGAATTTGAAGCAACTGCCCGACTGTGTAATCGATATATCCCCCCTCCAGAGCCTTCTGAATGTATGTTTCCCGAATTAGGGTTCAAAATGAATGAATGTAGTAATAAGATCGATATGCCTGCATGTGGGCAACGTGGCAATAATACTACTCCTGCTCCTTGGTCGACACGACACTGCAACAATCGAGGCAATACCTTCGCCTCTGTTAATTCACATAGAACTAATGTTCGCGTTAATGCTGTGAATCATGTCCAACGTAGTATCCCTCGTTCCCATAACCTTGATGTAAATGCCCCTCCTCATGTGAATGCTTCCAGGTGCCCGGTTCGATGCTGGAACTGCTTAAAAGAGTCAGCTACCTACCGAGATTGTTTAGTACCGCTAAAAGGGAAGATTTGTTTTGGGTGTGGCTTACAAGGAGTAATCAAACCAATTTGTCCTCGTTGCAATGCTACTAATCCCTTGGAAAACTAGTGAAGCTTTGTGATAACGAATCCTATCGTGAGGCTAAGAAGATTTGTTTCAGCAGACTACGCTTCGGTGACAACTGACTTTCCTTCCATCAGTAAGATAGGTTCAATACAGGAAGATATGCCATTACTTTTCAGGTAATTGACTAGGTCTTGGTGAGCTCCACTCTGTGAGCAATGCAGGGGCGTACCGTGGAACTTGTAAGTAATGACTGCCTGCAGCAAGTACCTTCTTCTTCTCTTGAATGTGCATTTCTCTTGTGATATGTTTTTCAGCTTATTTCTTCAAGTTTACGTGCGATGGCGCAAGATGGCATTGCTATCAATTTTAATTATCTACTTCTTTTCAGGTTATTCCTCCGAATAATATTTAAATAGATGACGTCTAGTCATTTTTTCTCGTCCCTAATTAATCTTTGTCGGAGTATCGTGGTAGTCGCCACTCAACTTTAAATCCCATTAATAGATTAAATTAATATCGCTCTCAATTAATCGTTCTTTCTTGTTTTAGTTAATTATCATATCTGCTCTCTGATATTCTACCTTGAGAGATTATGGAAGACAGCTTACATTTTGTAACTCTGAATCATTGTAACTTTTGTATAATATTTGGCGAGCAATTTAGGGTTTTTATTTTTATTTTTACTATTTTATTTTATCTGATTTAAGTTACTTTCTTATTATGAAATTTTCGTCTTTTAATTTTTATATTTATCTTCATTGAAGTACACTCTTTTGAGTCCTCCACGTCTCCCCCCCCCCCTACTTCTAGGCTCCCTCCCATCACATTGTCGTAATGTAACCTTTTTTAATCCCTTCTCCCTTCCTTATGTTTAGTTAAAATTTTTGTTCGTCTATTTTGGTGGACGCAACAAAAAGTTGGGGGTGTGCGTGGGAATCTGAACAGTTTTTCTTTTCCACCCGTAGTCTTCCCTTTTCTCTCTTTTCTTCGGCGTGTCAATTATCGGAATTGTTCTCTTTTCTTCTTGATTATTACTGGCCAGAATAGCCGAGCAGATCAGTGGACATTTCTATAATTGCTGATCAAGGTTCGTTATAGTGATTTCTTGCTCTGCCGATTCGTGATTAGTGACACCTCTTACCTTTTTATCTTCTTTTTCCGTCTCCTGTGACAACCGTTTGTTACTCTCAGGGCAGTCTTCTGTTTTTTCTATCCAGGTAGGACCTTTTTGTTTATGCACCCGCTCTCATTTTCGAGATGCCTTGCTTTTCTATCCGTTTTTCCCGTTCGTTTGTGTTTTTTATAAAGGTGCGCGTAGAGCTGCGAATCTAGTTCATTTAATGTAATTCCGTGATGCCGGATTAATGCTGATACCATCAAGGTGGGCTACGTATTTTTGTCTTTGCTCATTGTATGGAATACTAGGGCGTTTCGCCTATTCTAGTATGTCCATGGAGTAACTGTTTCGTTCCCGTTATTCTTTGTCCCCATTTCGTCGTATCTTTTTGTGTAGATATTTGGTCCGGTTTACTGAGTAACGTGTGTTCAACAGTAAGACCTATGCCATATCTCTTATCTTTTTGATTGCCTAGGATTGCGTTTTCTTATGCAAGTCCATTAGTTTGGCTTAATCCCTTCCTGACGTAACTTATTTTGATGGGTATCTTTTATTTTGTGTTGCAATACCTTTCTCGTAATTATTTTTAATATCGGTCACTTGCCCCTGTTTGTGTTTATTCTTTTACGTCATATCTACGCGCGCTTTTATTAATACTCCGTCCCCCTCGCACTCCCTCATCTCCTTCAGGGATATTTGAGCTACCTTTCGCTCCTTTGACGGTAGACTCACTTTCCCCGACTCTTTGTCTAGCCCCTTTTAATCTTTATTTTTCACAATGTAATTTTACTCTTTACGAGTATACTTTCCCAGATGTGTTCCCCCCCTTTATCGTTTCTCCCTATCGATCTTGACATTTACGTTTCGGTCCTTTCGACCGTTATTTTACCTAGTATCACATGTTTGACGTCCACTTAACCTCATTCATAGCATGTAATGCTTCCTCGTCATTCCTTGATGTTATCTCTTTGGTCAATACATTACCTCTTCTTTGCCTATGTGTTGAGTATGTGTACCTTATTTAGTCTTTATTTCTTTAGGCTAAGCTGAACTAGGCCCATAATGTATAGCGCATTCGAATAGAACTTGCATTCACATGGCAGTGAATGTACGTTCAATCCATCGCCTCTGATACCTTCATAACCTTAGTCCGGTTTAATGGGTCCAGCGCCAGGCTAATCGGTTCACACTTTCACTGCGAGCTACATCTTGCGAAAGGCCAGACGGCACAAATGATAGGCAGAGCTTGGTCGCTATTCGAATGTATCGCTCTACATGTAACTACGCCTAGTTTCATTCCCCAAAATGACATAAGAGGACCGCTTAGCCCACAAATACGTCCAACTGTATGTGTAAGTTGGCAATATGGTACTTATCGTTTGTTTTTTGTTTTTCATGTGTCGAGACAAAAAGATGGCTGGAGTTTGTTGTGAATAAAAGAAAAACAAACTGTTGTGGATTTGGTAAGAAGTCTGTAAAAATTATCATCCTGGTGATAATTTCTTGCCGTAGCAAACTCATTTGGGCTTCGTTGTTAAAGGTAAGACCTGTATCAATTATATTATCGAGCCTTTTCTGCGAGTGTAATGACAAATATGAATAACGACATCAAGTGTGAAATCGAGTCGCCTACTAATAGTGATGCGTTGCATGTAGCCAACACCAATGCTTCGACGAAACTTGATTGGTTGGAATTCGACCCCCTTGTTTCTACATTGCCTATTCCGGCAGCACATAACTCAAACTTCCATAGTGGAAATGTTTGTAACATCGTGAACAAATGGAATGTCCGATATTCGGGGGAGGAAGGCACCTCCTCGGTATTTGAATTTACTACACGTATTGAAGAATTGTGTGCATGCTATGGTTTGGTTCCTGACAGTATTGTTCAATGCCTCCCTATGCTATTATGTGGGAACGCTTTAAAATGGTACCGTCTAGTCCAGTATCCCTACAGTTCATGGGTTAGTTTCGTGAATGCTTTGAAAAGGAGATTCACGCCATCTGACTTTGAGCATGTCTTAAAGCATGAGATTTTCTCCCGTACCCAAGCTCTCGGGGAGAATATTGATGATTATGTCACAGCGATACATATCCTAATATCTCGTCTTCCAGTTCCACTGCCTTCTAGTGAAACTATTAATACTGTTTATTGTTTTACATCCCTCCTATAAACCGTTTATTCGCCGGTCTTCAGTATTAGATACTGAAGATATTCTTATTCAAAGGCGTGAATTTGAAGCAACTGCCCGACTGTGTAATCGATATATCCCCCCTCCAGAGCCTTCTGAATGTATGTTTCCCGAATTAGGGTTCAAAATGAATGAATGTAGTAATAAGATCGATATGCCTGCATGTGGGCAACGTGGCAATAATACTACTCCTGCTCCTTGGTCGACACGACACTGCAACAATCGAGGCAATACCTTCGCCTCTGTTAATTCACATAGAACTAATGTTCGCGTTAATGCTGTGAATCATGTCCAACGTAGTATCCCTCGTTCCCATAACCTTGATGTAAATGCCCCTCCTCATGTGAATGCTTCCAGGTGCCCGGTTCGATGCTGGAACTGCTTAAAAGAGTCAGCTACCTACCGAGATTGTTTAGTACCGCTAAAAGGGAAGATTTGTTTTGGGTGTGGCTTACAAGGAGTAATCAAACCAATTTGTCCTCGTTGCAATGCTACTAATCCCTTGGAAAACTAGTGAAGCTTTGTGATAACGAATCCTATCGTGAGGCTAAGAAGATTTGTTTCAGCAGACTACGCTTCGGTGACAACTGACTTTCCTTCCATCAGTAAGATAGGTTCAATACAGGAAGATATGCCATTACTTTTCAGGTAATTGACTAGGTCTTGGTGAGCTCCACTCTGTGAGCAATGCAGGGGCGTACCGTGGAACTTGTAAGTAATGACTGCCTGCAGCAAGTACCTTCTTCTTCTCTTGAATGTGCATTTCTCTTGTGATATGTTTTTCAGCTTATTTCTTCAAGTTTACGTGCGATGGCGCAAGATGGCATTGCTATCAATTTTAATTATCTACTTCTTTTCAGGTTATTCCTCCAAATAATATTTAAATAGATGACGTCTAGTCATTTTTTCTCGTCCCTAATTAATCTTTGTCGGAGTATCGTGGTAGTCGCCACTCAACTTTATATCCCATTATTAGATTAAATTAATATCGCTCTCAATTAATCGTTCTTTCTTGTTTTAGTTAATTATCATATCTGCTCTCTGATATTCTACCTTGAGAGATTATGGAAGACAGCTTACATTTTGTAACTCTGAATCATTGTAACTTTTGTATAATATTTGGCGAGCAATTTAGGGTTTTTATTTTTATTTTTACTATTTTATTTTATCTGATTTAAGTTACTTTCTTATTATGAAATTTTCGTCTTTTAATTTTTATATTTATCTTCATTGAAGTACACTCTTTTGAGTCCTCCACGTCTCCCCCCCCCTACTTCTAGGCTCCCTCCCATCACATTGTCGTAATGTAACCTTTTTTAATCCCTTCTCCCTTCCTTATGTTTAGTTAAAATTTTTGTTCGTCTATTTTGGTGGACGCAACAAAAAGTTGGGGGTGTGCGTGGGAATCTGAACAGTTTTTCTTTTCCACCCGTAGTCTTCCCTTTTCTCTCTTTTCTTCGGCGTGTCAATTATCGGAATTGTTCTCTTTTCTTCTTGATTATTACTGGCCAGAATAGCCGAGCAGATCAGTGGACATTTCTATAATTGCTGATCAAGGTTCGTTATAGTGATTTCTTGCTCTGCCGATTCGTGATTAGTGACACCTCTTACCTTTTTATCTTCTTTTTCCGTCTCCTGTGACAACCGTTTGTTACTCTCAGGGCAGTCTTCTGTTTTTTCTATCCAGGTAGGACCTTTTTGTTTATGCACCCGCTCTCATTTTCGAGATGACTTGCTTTTCTATCCGTTTTTCCCGTTCGTTTGTGTTTTTTTATAAAGGTGCGCGTGGAGGTGCGAATCTAGTTCATTTAATGTAATTCCGTGATGCCGGATTAATGCTGATACCATCAAGGTGGGCTGCGTATTTTTGTCTTTGCTCATTGTATGGAATACTAGGGCGTTTCGCCTATTCTAGTATGTCCATGGAGTAACTGTTTCGTTCCCGTTATTCTTTGTCCCCATTTCGTCGTATCTTTTTGTGTAGATATTTGGTCCGGTTTACTGAGTAACGTGTGTTCAACAGTAAGACCTATGCCATATCTCTTATCTTTTTGATTGCCTAGGATTGCGTTTTCTTATGCAAGTCCATGAGTTTGGCTTAATCCCTTCCTGACGTAACTTATTTTGATGGGTATCTTTTATTTTGTGTTGCAATACCTTTCTCGTAATTATTTTTAATATCGGTCACTTGCCCCTGTTTGTGTTTATTCTTTTACGTCATATCTACGCGCGCTTTTATTAATACTCCGTCCCCCTCGCTCTTCCTCATCTCCTTCAGGGATATTTGAGCTACCTTTCGCTCCTTTGACGGTAGACTCACTTTCCCCGACTCTTTGTCTAGCCCCTTTTAATCTTTATTTTTCACAATGTAATTTTACTCTTTACGAGTATACTTTCCCAGATGTGTTCCCCCCCTTTATCGTTTCTCCCTATCGATCTTGACATTTACGTTTCGGTCCTTTCGACCGTTATTTTACCTAGTATCACATGTTTGACGTCCACTTAACCTCATTCATAGCATGTAATGCTTCCTCGTCATTCCTTGATGTTATCTCTTTGGTCAATACATTACCTCTTCTTTGCCTATGTGTTGAGTATGTGTACCTTATTTAGTCTTTATTTCTTTAGGCTAAGCTGAACTAGGCCCATAATGTATAGCGCATTCGAATAGAACTTGCATTCACATGGCAGTGAATGTACGTTCAATCCATCGCCTCTGATACCTTCATAACCTTAGTCCGGTTTAATGGGTCCAGCGCCAGGCTAATCGGTACACACTTCCACTGCGAGCTACATCTTGCGAAAGGCCAGACGGCACAAATGGTAGGCAGAGCTTGGTCGCTATTCGAATGTATCGCTCTACATGTAACTACGCCTAGTTTCATTCCCCAAAATGACATAAGAGTACCGCTTAGCCCACAAATACGTCCAACTGTATGTGTAAGTTGGCAATATGGTACTTATCGTTTGTTATTTGTTTTACATGTGTCGAGACAAAAAGATGGCTGGAGTTTGTTGTGAATAAAAGAAAAACAAACTGTTGTGGATTTGGTAAGAAGTCTGTAAAAATTATCATCCTGGTGATAATTTCTTGCCGTAGCAAACTCATTTGGGCTTCGTTGTTAAAGGTAAGACCTGTATCAATTATATTATCGAGCCTTTTCTGCGAGTGTAATGACAAATATGAATAACGACATCAAGTGTGAAATCGAGTCGCCTACTAATAGTGATGCGTTGCATGTAGCCAACACCAATGCTTCGACGAAACTTGATTGGTTGGAATTCGACCCCCTTGTTTCTACATTGCCTATTCCGGCAGCACATAACTCAAACTTCCATAGTGGAAATGTTTGTAACATCGTGAACAAATGGAATGTCCGATATTCGGGGGAGGAAGGCACCTCCTCGGTATTTGAATTTACTACACGTATTGAAGAATTGTGTGCATGCTATGGTTTGGTTCCTGACAGTATTGTTCAATGCCTCCCTATGCTATTATGTGGGAACGCTTTAAAATGGTACCGTCTAGTCCAGTATCCCTTCAGTTCATGGGTTAGTTTCGTGAATGCTTTGAAAAGGAGATTCACGCCATCTGACTTTGAGCATGTCTTAAAGCATGAGATTTTCTCCCGTACCCAAGCTCTCGGGGAGAATATTGATGATTATGTCACAGCGATACATATCCTAATATCTCGTCTTCCAGTTCCACTGCCTTCTAGTGAAACTATTAATACTGTTTATTGTTTTACATCCCTCCTATAAACCGTTTATTCGCCGGTCTTCAGTATTAGATACTGAAGATATTCTTATTCAAAGGCGTGAATTTGAAGCAACTGCCCGACTGTGTAATCGATATATCCCCCCTCCAGAGCCTTCTGAATGTATGTTTCCCGAATTAGGGTTCAAAATGAATGAATGTAGTAATAAGATCGATATGCCTGCATGTGGGCAACGTGGCAATAATACTACTCCTGCTCCTTGGTCGACACGACACTGCAACAATCGAGGCAATACCTTCGCCTCTGTTAATTCACATAGAACTAATGTTCGCGTTAATGCTGTGAATCATGTCCAACGTAGTATCCCTCGTTCCCATAACCTTGATGTAAATGCCCCTCCTCATGTGAATGCTTCCAGGTGCCCGGTTCGATGCTGGAACTGCTTAAAAGAGTCAGCTACCTACCGAGATTGTTTAGTACCGCTAAAAGGGAAGATTTGTTTTGGGTGTGGCTTACAAGGAGTAATCAAACCAATTTGTCCTCGTTGCAATGCTACTAATCCCTTGGAAAACTAGTGAAGCTTTGTGATAACGAATCCTATCGTGAGGCTAAGAAGATTTGTTTCAGCAGACTACGCTTCGGTGACAACTGACTTTCCTTCCATCAGTAAGATAGGTTCAATACAGGAAGATATGCCATTACTTTTCAGGTAATTGACTAGGTCTTGGTGAGCTCCACTCTGTGAGCAATGCAGGGGCGTACCGTGGAACTTGTAAGTAATGACTGCCTGCAGCAAGTACCTTCTTCTTCTCTTGAATGTGCATTTCTCTTGTGATATGTTTTTCAGCTTATTTCTTCAAGTTTACGCGCGATGGCGCAAGATGGCATTGCTATCAATTTTAATTATCTACTTCTTTTCAGGTTATTCCTCCGAATAATATTTAAATAGATGACGTCTAGTCATTTTTTCTCGTCCCTAATTAATCTTTGTCGGAGTATCGTGGTAGTCGCCACTCAACTTTAAATCCCATTATTAGATTAAATTAATATCGCTCTCAATTAATCGTTCTTTCTTGTTTTAGTTAATTATCATATCTGCTCTCTGATATTCTACCTTGAGAGATTATGGAAGACAGCTTACATTTTGTAACTCTGAATCATTGTAACTTTTGTATAATATTTGGCGAGCAATTTAGGGTTTTTATTTTTATTTTTACTATTTTATTTTATCTGATTTAAGTTACGTTCTTATTATGAAATTTTCGTCTTTTGATTTTTATATTTATCTTCATTGAAGTACACTCTTTTGAGTCCTCCACGTCTCCCCCCCCCCTACTTCTAGGCTCCCTCCCATCACATTGTCGTAATGTACCCTTTTTTAATCCCTTCTCCCTTCCTTATGTTTAGTTAAAATTTTTGTTCGTCTATTTTGGTGGACGCAACAAAAACGTTGGGGGTGTGCGTGGGAATCTGAACCGTTTTTCTTTTCCACCCGTAGTCTTCCCTTTTCTCTCTTTTCTTCGGCGTGTCAATTATCGGAATTGTTCTCTTTTCTTCTTGATTATTACTGGCCAGAATAGCCGACAAGATCAGTGGACATTTCTATAATTGCTGATCAAGGTTCGTTATAGTGATTTCTTGCTCTGCCGAATCGTGATTAGTGACACCTCTTACCTTTTTATCTTCTTTTTCCGTCTCCTGTGACAACCGTTTGTTACTCTCAGGGCAGTCTTCTGTTTTTTCTATCCTGGTAGGACCTTTTTGTTTATGCACCCGCTCTCATTTTCGAGATGCCTTGCTTTTCTATCCGTTTTTCCCGTTCGTTTGTGTTTTTTATAAAGGTGCGCGTAGAGGTGCGAATCTAGTTCATTTAATGTAATTCCGTGATGCCGGATTAATGCTGATACCATTAAGGTGGGCTACGTATTTTTGTCTTTGCTCATTGTATGGAATACTAGGGCGTTTCGCCTATTCTAGTATGTCCATGGAGTAACTGTTTCGTTCCCGTTATTCTTTGTCCCCATTTCGTCGTATCTTTTTGTGTAGATATTTGGTCCGGTTTACTGAGTAACGTGTGTTCAACAGTAAGACCTATGCCATATCTCTTATCTTTTTGATTGCCTAGGATTGCGTTTTCTTATGCAAGTCCATGAGTTTGGCTTAATCCCTTCCTGACGTAACTTATTTTGATGGGTATCTTTTATTTTGTGTTGCAATACCTTTCTCGTAATTATTTTTAATATCGGTCACTTGCCCCTGTTTGTGTTTATTCTTTTACGTCATATCTACGCGCGCTTTTATTAATACTCCGTCCCCCTCGCACTCCCTCATCTCCTTCAGGGATATTTGAGCTACCTTTCGCTCCTTTGACGGTAGACTCACTTTCCCCGACTCTTTGTCTAGCCCCTTTTAATCTTTTTTCAATGTAATTTTACTCTTTACGAGTATACTTTCCCAGATGTGTTCCCCCCCCCTTTATCGTTTCTCCCTATCGATCTTGACATTTACGTTTCAGTCCTTTCGACCGTTATTTTACCTAGTATCACATGTTTGACGTCCACTTAACCTCATTCATAGCATGTAATGCTTCCTTGTCATTCCTTAATGTTATCTCTTTTGTCAATACATTACCTCTTCTTTGCCTATGTGTTGAGTATGTGTACCTTATTTAGTCTTTATTTCTTTAGGCTAAGCTGAACTAGGCCCATAATGTATAGCGCATTCGAATAGAACTTGCATTCACAAGGCAGTGAATGTACGTTCCATCCATCGCCTCTGATACCTTCATAACCTTAGTCCGGTTTAATGGGCCCAGCGCCAGGCTAATCAGTACACACTTCCACTGTGAACTACATCTTGCGAAAGGCCAGACGGCACAAACTACTCACAAAACGGAGAGTGGGAATACTTACAAAAGGGAATTTAGAACGAAAATACTCACAAAAGGAATAGATTGAAAAATTTCCTTACCCGTATTTATTCTCTTTAAGAGTATGGAACCAAAATTTGACATTTTCAAAAATGCATTTATAATTATTATTCTTTATATTCATCATTATCATTATTATTATTATCATTCAGGATGGGCAATCCACGAATACTAATAATCTTTGGCAGGTATTATTTCTGCAACATTTTAATCCTTCAAATAAAACCACGAGGTCTTCATTACGTTATTATTTTAACACAGAGACATTTATGACTCGGCCTGCGTGCGGTGCGACCATCATTAAGTCTCCCCTCGCCTTGAGCGGGACAACGAAACTCTTATATACAAACATAGCCTTCCCCTTCCGTATCTTGACCTAGCTCACTCTTTAACCATATGTTTTAACATTCAAAGACAGACCACCTCCCCATTGAGACTCCAAGCGTTTTTATTCTATTCCTTATATGGACTGTGCTCAGTCTAATTCTTCACATTTATTCGTGCTTATTTTGGGATAATTATTCTCTGCTATTAGGATGACAAAACAAACGTATTATTAAGCCCGTTGTGGCCAACATATTATTCTACTGTGATAGGAATTCCAAATACAAATGCTAACCAATCTAGAAACGCTATGTTCTACCTGGCTGCAGAGGTCGGCCTAGCTAGGAGGAGAGAATCAATCTCACCCTACTTCCGGCTACCCGCCTAGACAAATATCATATATCCAGTCTTACGATGACTTTTCATATCATGTGCTCCCTAGCGACATGAGAATTACACAATACCCGAGTGAGCATTTATTGTATCACTCGAACAAATTATATGACCTTACCATGGTCAACCGACGAATTTCTCATAGACTATAATAATTATCCGATATGTGCACGTTAATTCAATATTTCAAAGCCCTAGCTTACATTTGGTCTAGTCTATTTTCGGCGACAATAATCTATTTCTTGGATACTCAATTCATTATTTACTGTAGTCCAGATATCCTGGCGAGGATAATGAACTTACTTTTACATTTTTATATTATTTCCGTTCTGTTATTTTTGTGGTCATTTATTATTACACTTATTTTCATTAGGCCTTTCATTGCCTTTACTTGTGATGCTAAGGTCATTTGCAATTACTTTTAATTTATATCATTTCACCGTATCGGGTTTGTTAACATTTTTATGACTGATTTTAATTTTCTTTGCATTATTTTTAAACTTTATTAAGTTATCTTTCACTTTTCCGAATTTTTCAATTTCTTATTAACTTAAGTTGCGTTCAACTTTTATTGTGTTTACTTTGCATAACAACCGTAACTGATTTCAATTACTTAACTTACTTCTTTCGACAATAATTTGGTTCCACCCTTTTATTTTATTAATTCATATGCTTACACGCACTTGGGTATTATCTGTACAATATTTAACTCGTTACATGGCCTCGTTTTTACGGCCTTACTCATTAAGAAGTGACACTTTAGAGCACTGTTCACTGTTATACCTTTATCATTAAACATTTCACAATAGTACATATCAAATTATGAGTCCACAATGGCTCAATATGTTTAATTCATTCTGGTACTCACCAACTCAGGATCCCCCGTAGTGAAAGATTTCACCCACATTGTTGTAACTAGTACATTTTTCAAACAATATGGCAACACATGTAACCTACAAGAGGTGCCCCTGTTAAACCGAGTAACCCAGTGGAAGGTTGGGTAATCAATCCCAGCGGGAAATTGGGTCGGTGAGCCGATCAGTGCTGGTGGCTTCAAGGCTTACAACCTTGATAGTTAAAAACCCGTTACCTTTTAGGTAACCACCATTACGACTCTCGTAATACTCGAAACATGAAGAAAACAAATATTCAGAAATCTACCCCAGGTGGTAACCAATCCACCCCCACGCAGTACCAAACTGTGGGAGTGTCTTGATAACTCTTTCACCAGGTTTCCCCTTGAATATTCTATACACTCCGGACTCGATTGCATCCTCATCGGTAAAACGTGTCTCTTGTAGTGCTGCTATCATAACTTTGTGTTCTTCCAACACGTCTCGTAATAGAGCACACACAATTGTAAATTTTCACGCTCCCACAAATGATACAAACCGGAAAAACCTGGAATACGTGGAGCAATGTTGGGCAACTTTAGAAGAAACTCTGGAAATGATATTGGTCATAAATTGAGTCTTCTGGATGTTGATCTTCAAACCAGTCTTAACTGCTACACTATAAAGACTCTGTAGGTTGTAGGTAGCCTCCTCTATGTTATTTGCCAGTAGAACAGGAGTTAGACAGGGCTATGGTCTGTCCTGTATTCTCTTCAACTGTGTACTGGAAAAGATCATTAGGGACTGGAGAACGATGCTACCACCGGGAGCTGGACTGAAGCTTGGTTACAAGAGAGACAACCTCTTCGTCCCTTGCCTAGCTTTTGCTGATGACCTCATTCTACTGGCAAATAACATAGAGGAGGCTACCTACAACCTACAGAGTCTTTATAGTGTAGCAGTTAAGACTGGTTTGAAGATCAACATCCAGAAGACTCAATTTATGACCAATATCAAAGAGGCCCCTTCTAATATTCCTCTCACAGACACTACCATACGAAAGGTACCTGCAGTTAAGTACTTGGGAGAATGGATTTCTGCGAATCAGAGCGAGAACCTAGCCATAGATGCCAGATGTACCAAGTTTGAAAGGGCTTATCATTCCTGTCGTAGTATCTATTCATCTAAGTGCCTCTCCAAGAACCTCAAACTCAGACACTATAACTCCGTCGTCAAGCCATCTGTTCTGTATGCTACTGAGTGCCTTGTAATGACCAGAAAGGGTCCACTCAGAAAACTGGAGTTAAAAGAGAGGAAGATCCTGAGGAGGATATTTGGTCCAATTAGAGAGGAAGGAGGCATTTACAGAATCCGTCATAATGTTGAATTGTATGAACATCAGGAGAACATCATCACGTCTATAAGGAAAAGACGCCTGGCCTTTTATGG
The DNA here is from genome assembly GCA_946902985.2 of Meconema thalassinum. Lineage (NCBI taxonomy): Eukaryota > Metazoa > Arthropoda > Insecta > Orthoptera > Tettigoniidae > Meconema > Meconema thalassinum. Next base: position 368,408,832 of record OX336393.1, read on the forward strand.
ACACTTGGCACGTCTGGATTCTGAAAGACTCAGCAAAAGGATATTCACAGTAACAGGAAGAGGCAAGGCTTCTAAGAACAAATGGATTGCGTCAGTTAAGTCAGATATGGAACAACTAGATATCCCACTGGAACAAACTCGTGACCGTCTGCTGTTCCGTCAGGTCATCCGACAGGGCGTTTTCCCAACGTCCCTTACAAGTAAGAAGACTACAGGAGCTAAGTGGACAGAAGAAAGAAGACTGATTCACAGTCAGAAAATGAGGGACTATTGGAAGAAGAAGAAAGCAACAACTTTACCGAAGAGTAGATACGAGTAGAGTAGAAGTCTGCTAGGAAGTGGAAGGTTAGAAAACTTAGAAAGGGAAATGGATAGGTTGAGGTTGGATTTGGTTGGGATTAGTGAAATGCGCTGGCAGGAAGAACAGGACTTTTGGTCAGGAGACTATAGGGTCATTAGCACTAAATCAAACAATGGCCAAGCAGGGGTTGGCCTCATATTGAGTAGGAAACTTGGACAGCGGGTGGAATATTATGAGCAATATAGTGAACGGATTATTGTAGCAAAAATCAATAGAAAACCTACCTGCACTACAGTGGTACAAGTCTATATGCCTACCAGTCAAGCTGATGATGAGGATGTTGTAAAGGTCTACGAAGAAATAGACGAAATTCTGAGGTATATCAGGGGTGATGAAAATGTTATAGTAATGGGAGATTGGAATGCTGTGGTAGGAAAAGGGAGAGAAGGGAAGATAGTAGGAGATTTCGGATTAGGTGAAAGGAATGATCGAGGAAGCAGGCTGGTAGAATTCTGCACCGAGCATGAATTGGTCATAGCTAACACCTTATTCAATAACCACAATAGAAGAATATACACATGGATGAGACCAGGAGATACAGGGCGTTACCAAATCGACTTCATTATGGTCAAGCAGAGGTTTCGAAATCAGATTTTGGATTGTAAAACATATCCTGGTGCTGACATAAACTCTGATCACAATCTGGTTGTAATGAAATGCAGATTAAAGTTGAAGAAACTGAAGAAAAGTCAAAAGCCAAAAAGGTGGGCAATAGACAGACTGAAAGAGAAGGATGTAAACGAAAGATTCAAGAAGAGTATAAAGGAAGGACTAATGAAAAACCCTAAACAAACTTCAATTGCAGACGAATGGGCACTTTTGAAGAATGAAATAACAAAATCCGCAGAAGAAAACATTGGTAGGAAAGAAAGAATAGGTAGAAAACCGTGGATCACTCAGGATATACTAGAATTGATGGATGAAAGGCGGAAACACAAGAATCTAAGAGATGAAAAGGGGAAAGCAGAATACAGACGTCTGAGAAATGAGGTTAACAAGAAGTGCAAGGAAGCGAAGGATGGTTGAAAGAGAAATGTGCAGGTATAGAAAATTGTCTGAAATTAGGAAAAGTAGACACAGCTTATCGAAGGATTAAGAATACTTTTGGGGAAAAGAAGACTAAGTGCTGTAATATTAAGGACACAAATGGAAAGCCTCTAACAGATAGGGAAGAAAAGGTTGAGAGATGGAAAGCTTACATAGAGAATTTGTATGAGGGAAAGGAGATTGAGAATCATGTAATGGAAAGGGAGGAGGAAATTGATGAGGATGCGAAAGGAGATTTAATATTGAGATCAGAATTTGATAGAGCTTTGGAAGACTTAAGCAGGAACAAAGCACCAGGCATAGATGATATACCGATTGAGTTGCTACGCTGCATAGGAGATGAAGGTCTGATCAGGTTATTTCACTTGGTGTGTAGGATTTATGAGACAGGTGAGGTACCCCCTGATTTCAAGAAGAATGTAATCATCCCTATACCAAAGAAAGTGGGAGCTGACAGATGTGAAGATTACCGTACAATCAGCTTGATTACTCATGCTTCAAAGATCCTGTCTAGAATAATTTACAAGAGGATTGAAAGCCAGATAGAAACGGAGTTGGGTGAAGACCAGTTTGGTTTCAGGAGAAATGTAGGAACAAGGGAAGCTGTACTAAGTCTTAGGCTGATTTTAGAAGGTAGAATAAGGAAAGATAAGAGAACGTTCATGGCTTTTGTAGACTTAGAAAAGGCTTTTGATAACGTTGATTGGACTAAATTGTTTGACATTTTGAAATCAATTGGAATAAAGTACAGGGATAAGAGGGTGATATACAATCTGTACAGAAACCAGACAGCAGTCATTCGAGTTGAAGGACATGAGAGAGAATCTGGTATTCAGAAAGGTGTAAGGCAAGGCTGCAACATATCACCCATACTTTTCAATCTTTACATTGAACAAGCAATGAAGGAAATTAGAGAAAAATTTAAAGTGGGAGTGAAGATTCAAGGAGAAATAATTTCAACTCTGAGATTTGCTGATGACATCGTCATCTTGGCCGACAAGCCTGAGGATTTGAATGAGTTTTTGAATGGTATGGACTCCGTCTTACGGAAAGAATTCATGATGAAAATAAATAAATAAATTAAAAACAAAAATATTGGAATGCAGCCGAAATAAATCAGAAACCTCTATGGAGATCAAATTGGCAGGTGAAAAGCTGAAGGAAGTAGGAGACTTCTGTTACTTAGGAAGCAGAATAACCAGTGATGGACGAAGCAAAGAGGATATTAAAAGTAGGTTGGCTCAGGCAAAGAAAGCATTTCTACAAAAAAGGAATCTGCTGACATCGAATATACATTTAGGTATTAGGAAGTCATTTTTGAAAGCCTTTGTCTGGAGCGTGGCGCTCTATGGAAGTGAAACTTGGACTATTGGTGCAGCAGAAAAGAGGAGAATTGTAGCATTTGAAATGTGGTGTTACAGGAGAATGATGAAGATCAGATGGGTAGATAGGGTTACAAACAAAGAGGTATTAAGACGAGTGGGAGAGGAGAGATGTTTCTGGCGACTGCTAATGAAGAGAAGAGATAGGTTGGTAGGACACATACTAAGACACCCAGGAATAGCAAGCTTAGTTATGGAAGGAAGGGTCAAGGACAAAAACTGTAGGGGTAGACCAAGGTTAGAATATGTTAAACAGATTGCCTCCGATGTAGGGTGTCGGAGCTATGTAGAGATGAAACGATTAGCTCAGGACAGGGAGGCATGGAGAGCTGCATCAAACCAGTCAAAAGACTGAAGACTCAAACAACAACAGATACGAGCCCCGTGGTCCTAAGTAGGCCAAAACGATAAAGAAGAAGAAGAAGAAGAAGAAGAAGAATGGCAACACATAATTCCTTTCTTTTTAACACACGTCATTTTTACCTGCTATGACACATTTATATTTCTACACATAATAAATTTCAATTATAGAACACTTTCACATAAATTTCTATTAAATTTTCAAACAATTACACTATACCTTTTCACACGTTTCCACTTTTCTCACTTATTCATTCAGTGACGATTCACACGTGTTACCCCTTGGGTTATGTCCTATGTTATTATCTATTTACAATTGATTTACACACTGTGTAATTGTTCTTGTCGTATCTCAGGACGCAAGCGATGACTTCCTATCGGTTCCCTGATGACGATTTCTCCCCTAGATCTAGCTGCACGATCTGTCCTATGATGACTTCTGGATCGGTCCCCTAGGCCTCGAATCAAAGTTCTGTCGTTTGTCCACGGTTTAAACCCACCGGTTTATTAACTTAACCTGGCTTCTCTTCTAACAACGTTATGTTGTGAAACTATGTAATTATCGACCTGTTCTTTGACTTCAACAAGGCTCGAAATTTTCTTTTTGACAATGTTCGGTACTTTCCACTTTTAACTGCACATCGATTTATACTTAAGTGCGTCTTTACTTTTACTTTCGCTACGCGGCCCTATAATCTAAATGGCTTCCCTCCAAAGACCATTAGATAATTCTAACACTAGCGATACTTGTTTCTAGCTATCGTGTTTGGCTTCACCCGGACCGAATTTTCAGTTCTGTAGCGTATTGTTCGTTTTATCCTCACAATTTTATATATGCGGAGTTCTTTCTATTTTCGGCAACTTCTGCCTGGTCTCGAACCGGCTTACTTGTAATCTTGAAACCGTATAGTTCTTTCCGAAGCTACGTGGCCTTTCCCTGAGGTTTTCGTGTTCGATGTACTGAACTAGGCACGTTGAGACAAGTCCCGTTCAGACTGACTGATTACTTTGGTGGCCACGCACCCCGTCCTATGATGACCTCGAACCAATATGTCCTGCCACGGCGGACACCAAACTGAATACTGTGAAACAGTACCGTGCTCCTTGGCGCCTATGGTAGACTGATTATACTGAAGATTGTTCTTTCGCCCTTACCGGGCCCAACTTGGCTTACTGACGACTCGTACTGGCGGTCTAAACACGATGATCCAGCGTTATGTCCAACTGGACTCTGGAGACTGAATGTACTGTTGAAATACTTATTGCCCAGTATGACCTCCCCTGAGGTTCATACAACGTGATGCAGCGCTCCTGCACTCGGAGTCCACCGTAGACTGCATGCCTTCTGCCTGGAAGCTCAGCTATATATGGAAAACTTGCAAAAATAAATCAAGTTGGTCTTCTTCTTGGAGCTATCTTTTGAACTAGACGTCGCACGTTTTTGAAAAAATAATCATTTTGTTCCTTACGACCTGAACGTTATCTTCTCATCTTGTTTACCGAAAATCGATCGTCCACTCATTTTAAATTAAATCTACAAGGCTCCTCAGCTATGTGGGCGAGATGTTTTTTTTTATCTCCTACCAAGGACCGCTTAATAGCCCCGCCTAATGACGTAGTTGCTTCGTATGCACTTTTTCCCTGTGAATCAGTTGTTAAATTTTAGTCTTGATTAATTCGTAATTCCCTGGATTATTCTAGTTCACGTAAAAATACTTATGTGATTTTGCGTTATATCTAAGAAAACGGGTTATTTCATAATTTCGCGGTGTTGGGCTGCAATCCGTGGTTGCCATAAAAACGCTGACATCGAATCTCGCAGTGGTTCCCCTGCCTAACTGCTCTGATCATTTCCTCACAGCATGACTGTACTCGTGATTCACACACGGGTTGCATCTTGTGATTTCAGATAAGGCTGTCATTGCTCTGCATCATTGCCTGAATCACTTCATATTTCCTCATGGCTAGCTTATATGTAACTGAGAGTCCTACCAATTCATTACATTTCTCGATTTATAATAACGTAGGTTCAAACCCCGTGCCTCTCGATCGGGCACAATAGGTGCAGTGTGTAGTAAATACCTAGCCCAATACAGGACGCCCTGAGATCAGATCTCGTGCTCACACCTGTGCTCATGTTGCCTCGCATGTGGGCGCCTCTCCATCCCAGGTGGACAGACGAGCACAATATACTGAGACCGTTAGTCGAGTCAACAACCACAATGAGTTTTCTAACATCCCATAAGTCGAATAAAATAACCGTGAGGATCAGGTGAACTTCCTAATAGGCTAAGCGGCACGAAGCACTGTAGTCCACGGGGATCGTGGTACATGGTGACGATGGTCATAGACTGCCTAAGGAAAGGTTCACCTTAAAACTAGGAGAAATTAAACATCCAGACTTAAGTAAAACACCGTGAAAATTTATTAAAATTCACAAGCCCCTAGCCTAGTTCGGAGGGTTATAATCGGCTAGTCCGCAAACTAATAAACAAAAGAAAATAAAGAGCAGGTCCCTACCTGAGAAGTTACGGAAAACCCTCGCGAAAGATCTATCTCACAATAATAAAGCAACAACAGCAACACTAGGAAAATGGTACGACGCAAGTTCCTAGTTCAAGTTACAAGATTAAGCTAATATCAGAATTTACATTTAACAGGGTAGCAAAACAAATCTAAGTTAGGATGAAACAATCTCCACATTTACATTTAACGTTAATCATCTAGCTAAGTCCTAACAGTTAATAACAAAATTTACGGCGATGACGTCCGTAACAGAAAATAATTACAACAAATCTAAGTGTACAGCCATAAAAAGACATTTAATTATTCTTAATAACTACGTGCTATCAGCACTCAATAAGGTAACATGTAGGATTCACACACTTGTACATCATAAATGAGTAATGAAATAGACACAAATTTTTATTAAATTCCTGCCTACACCTTGGTTTACTCTTTGTAAGCCATAGTCATCTAATGTGTGTAATTACGGTGACGAATGCGTAGTTGAGACCACGCCTGACATCGCATGGCCTGAGCTCCACAAGCTACGAACTCTAGGTTCGCGCATGCTTCAGGTCGCTACAAAAATGTCAACTGTCCTAGTCATTTCCACACAAGGAAATTACCTTCAACTGCACGGCTATGTCAACAGTTCCAAAATGCAACAAAGTTAGATAGAAAGAATTCATTAGTTAGCTTTTGTTTTACCAAAATTATGCGTTTTATTATTAAGATGTCGGTTTAGGTTTATCGTTGGTTTATGGCGAATAATACTGACAATAGCTCGGGCACGGAGTGTCTACACTGAGATCATTCTCCACCAAAAAGCCTCGACTCAACAGTCGGAATAAGATCAACGAGCAATAACAAATCGGACACACAATAACACGGGTTACCAGCGGCGCAAAGCTCGCGTTCAATAACTCTGGGATAGGCCTGTCCACAACAGTTACCTTCCAATAACATCTAGTCAACGGGGACAATCCCGGACAAGGTAATCGCAAGTACCTTCATACAATACACTCCTGCATTTAACAGGGTCGCCTGCAACTCACTATAGAAAACCTGACCTAATTGTACACGTCAAAACGATACACGCAAGAAGTGCGCTCAACTAACAAAAAGCAATCTATAAAACATGTGATCTGAGACAGGGTTGAAAACTGGGTTATATAAGCTAAGTTGCAATGAAAGAAAGAGCGAATACAATTGCATTCTGTCTCTTGTCAAAGTAGTCCTGTCTCACAACCAAATGAAGCGTGCTCTCAAGGGCACTGGATTACAAACCAGTTTATGTCACCAGCAGGTTACCACATTCCTGCACTCGGTCGACACAAAACACACACTATTCAAGGCCGGCGATTTAATCAAAATAAAACTATACATCTGGCCTGTTCATAAAAAACTTTACCATAGGTTATGAACCTCTAAAGAATCCGTGTATAAAAAACACGCAATAAATCTGAATAGAATAATATAATTCCGTCTTTCTACCAAAGACGTCTAAATGATAGTAATGTTACAATTACTGGAGCTCTTTGCTCTCACAATACAATTCAGTAGTTGCTAGTACAACATCAAATAAAAACGTGTCTTACATGACACAAGCAAAATGATAATTGTGACGCAGATTTCACACAAGGATCTGCTTAATGATACGTTGGGAACCGAGTTCGATGCTAGGCAACGAAACATTCCTTCCAATTGTTAGGTTCACACTTGACCAAGAATAGCTTCTGAGCTTATTCAAAATGAAAATATAATGCATTTACAAAACTGGCAATTACAGTCGATTGCCTAACTGATACGACTGTTCTAACGAAAGTCAGGGGTGTAACAAAACTGGCTGCAAAGAATGCAGTTAAAGAAATAACCATGACATCAGATTGCCATAACTAAAGTCAGCAAAGACTTGAAAAATCGCCCCAAATAGGGTTGAACAAAATAGCCTCGAATGACTACGGTCACATTTAGCAAAAGATAGGCTTTGACGTTCTACGACGTTCATCGAGCTGCACCAGGGTTAACCAAAATGTCAGACCCAAGGGTGTCTCACTATACTGAAATAAATGACATTAAATTAAACTAGATACAATCCCTACCTAGAAAAATGGCTGACACAGATTGCGGTTGATTCACAAACTACATTAAATCTAATATACCACCAGAACTAGAACAAGAGAAGGGATGTCCAAAAACTCACGACATGGAGAAGCTATCACTCAGCCCTCTATTCAATAACCAGGGTTGTACAAATTCCTCTCTGGATCTCTGGAACGGTATTATCCTCATCAGGATTCCCATCTGGACTCCTCCAAAGACCAGGGTTCGATTCGTCCCTGTCGACAACTCCGTGGATATGCTGGATATGCCTGGAAATGGCATCTTGGATTCCTTCCTTCTCGTCCTCGGTTCTGCAAGCTCCACCATCATGCTAGTACTCGTAGAAACATCACCCTCATACCAGGATGGTATTAGCCCATGATGACTGATTCAAACATGGTGTGGAATAGTCTGGTCACGTTGACGGTGAAATAAATTATGAAGTTCATTATTTCACTTTCCAAAAATATAATGTTCGTCGTAAATGTTGTAGGCTTTGATAGTAATTGATAACACAGCCTTAATTTCGTGGATGTGAATAGATACGTGAGCTAGCACTGCTCTATGATTCTGCACGTGCTAATGACGCTACTTTTCTATCATGCAGCATCGGTAAAATGTACGTCGTTTTGGAAATAAAAACTTCACTCTGGCAATCCAAATATGTTACACAATCATAATCACACTTATTTAAAGTAGTTGCGACACGTTTACCTGTATATTTTCCACAAGGCATTTGGCCCTCCACAAACACGTGGGTACTAAAATGTGGTGTTCCTGTAAAATTATATAATTCACTAATACTTGCCAATAATTATCTTCAATATGTTTCTGTGGCTCACTGTGCATAAATAACAGTATTTTACAATATGCCAGTGCACGATGGCAACTGATAACCAATTCAACGCTAACAAGCGGATATTCTTCTATGTCTTACAGGACAAATACGATTACACGCCTATACTGGGCGGATTCTCCAGACGTAGTGCAAGGCACTGGGTGTCTCAAGGAAGTAGGTCGTCAAACCGAAGTCGTTGAGCGACTACTTACGTTCCTATTTGCGTACCTGCAAGGGTATTACCTTACCTTAAGCTAAAATAACATTCTCAAAAATGTTTTAATAATGCAGCATGACGAAATGGAATATTCTGAGTCTTGTGAAAGAATAAAATTAATTAATAAGATCTCAGATAAATAATTAGCAGTTTTCACCAAAGTCAAAAGTGCGATTCAACGCTACTTCAAAGAGTATCGCGTGAGCTCTCAGCTCCACGTGGCTTCCTGGGTGTGTTCAAAGGTACAACATCCCATCATAAATGTTCTGTCATAAAAATATCACATGAACAATAGCTCAGCGGGTTCAATACATGTGTCTATAGTTCGTCTCTACCTTAAAAGGCAGTACGCATTAAATGAAGCGTGCTGATGCCACATCTACTGCATATACAAATTTCTGCAAGGCCGGGCACATGATGTAACATAACTCGTGTACAGGCGTGATTTTACGCAAATCTCGTGAAATTTCCAAAATATGTGTTTGTTGGATATAACTGTACCTCATGCCTTGCAGCGAACGACGGTACAATATTTAGATATGATACAACGAAGCTCAGAGCGCGATTTTAATGCACACATTATAATAATTTTCCATTATTTATGAATGATAGTATTATAACACCGGTATGTTATGATTAGGGCTCGGATTTTTAGGTAAATAAATATGTTTTTATGTAAATACATATTTTAAGCATTTTTCTATAATTACATAAATTCCTGCTTTTCACTTAATAGCACATATAAAGACATAATATTTACATTTAAAAAAAATCAGTATGCTAGATCTTTCAGTTTATTCCATTTTTGTTCTGTGTTACTTCAACGGGGAAGAACCTGTGAGCTATCTAATCTTAGTGCAGAACGTATGTCAGCTTGCAACTGTGTTATTCATAACTTGTCGCCCCGTGCCACTCACTGTGGAAGCTGGGGATTTCCTTGTCCATAGCCATATTGCACCACGTGCTAGATCTTCCCCTCCCCCAGCTACCTTGAACCAGTGTCACTGACATGCAGTTCGTTTCTACCACTGTGAATTAGTGTAAGACAGTTCTACGATGCCTAAAGTAAAAGCAATTACAAGTTTTCGTCTGTTGCAGAATTTAAAGATAATTTTACTTCTGATGGTGGCGTTCTGATCTGCCAACCATGTGGGAAAGCAATCAAGGCTGAACAGCGATCTCAAGTTACACAACACCTCGTGGGCAAGAAACATATTGCCCTCAGTTTCGCGCCTTCAGAAGAAGTGTTTCGCGATAATCGTCGATCATTTGTGATGGTCAACCTAAAGATGTATCTCGTTGTGTATTGTAATGCTTCAGCAGTTAGTGGGACATAGCATAAATTGCATTCGTGAGTACTGCATATTGTTTATAATCACATTAATAAACTAAATTATAATTAAATATTTTTATTTTTTGTCACATATTTCAGGTATTTTTAATACATACAAAATAAATATTTTCAATACATAAAAAATAAATATTTTCCCGGTTTTTAGCACTTAAAAATCCGAGCCCTAGTTATGATACAGGCGACAGCCGTGCTGCCAACGTAACTGCTGACCCTATCTCTCTCAGCAGTACGTAGGCACTGTGAGGAACATTTCCTGGTACCCTGTACAACGACATTAAGAAAGGAGGAACAAATCCTCAAATACACATAGATACTACTATCAAATGTATGTTCTTTGAACGTACGCATCACACAAGGCCTAGGATACTTAGAAAATCTTACTTCATTTCAAATTAATGACCACATTGGACGTTCCTGAGGAGAGATTCTATGACTTCTCAAAATCAGTCTCATCAGGATCATACATGGTCTTCAAAAATTTGCGCATAACAGTATGCGACGTGTAAGGAGAATCAATGTCACACAAGTAAAATTAAGTAGCCAAATCTATCTTATACCACATTTTTCACCGCGGACATATGAGTGATAAAATTCTAGTGCTAGACTATGCTTATATTAATACAGTTAGGTTCCTTTAAAGCAGCTCATTTGATACAAATAAATTTTATTCATTAAACAACATAATCATTTTGTCATTAAACGGCGATCTGTGGATGCAATTTTACATTATACACCTCCTTCGCTGTTCGTGTCTCAATACACAGAGGTGACGGCGTACCATGGCTTCTCGATACAGCGAGCAGCACCGACCAGCTACGAACACAGTCGAAGCTTGCCGATACAATACACGACCTAACAGCTGGCTTCTCCCATCTGTGCGGCCCTCAACGTAATCATCATCATCATCATGTCATATATATTATTTCAGTAGTATCGATCCCTCCTGCGGCGCTCACAAGCGACCGATCGTCAAAAATGAGCATTCAATTGAAAGAGAATATACATTAGCAGTGACGCATTGCACTCTAATTTCATAAATATCTATAATTTCTTTAAAAAAATGCATTTTAAAAACTGTGCGAAGTGTGCGATTTGCAGATACTGTTGCTGCACGAAGATACGCTCCATAATTGCTGTCCACTTCACATTTTGGCCCCTGTGACGCCTGTTTCATGTCATTTTGGTCTTTCCTTTGTCATTTTGCATGGATTTCAGAAACAGTAATTTAAAGCAATGAGTACTCAAATCGTATAATTTAATAAATATCGAATAACCGGTGTGTGTTACGGCTAAGCTGTCAATCAATGGACTCAGCACACAAATGGCATTAGCTGTGACGAAGTGCATTCTAATTTCATAAATATCATTTTTTGTAAGAAGAGTGTGTTATGCAAATACTATTGCTGTAGGAAAATACGCGACATCATTGCTGTTCAGTTAGCATTTTGGCCGTAGGGACGCCTGAAACGTAAATAGTGTTCTATAGTCATTTGGTTCAAATAAAAACATAACAACCTTTCTCCTTAATTCATTTATTATTAACCTATAGCGGAAAGTGTGGCTTATGAACATGCGAGATTTCTCGCACGGGTCCGCTAGTATATACTGTATATTATTTCAGTTGTATAGATCCCTCCTCCGGCGCTCACAAGCGACCGATCGTGACAAATGAGCAATCAAATGAAAGAGAATATACATTAGAATTGACGAATTGCACTCTAATTTCATAAATATCTATAATTTCTTTAAAAAATTACTTTTAAAAAATGTATGAAGTCATAATAATGTTATTGGTTTTACGTCCCTTTTAACTACTCTGGCTTTTAGAGACGCCGGGGTGCCGGAATTTTGTCCCGAAGGGGATCTTTAACGTGCCAGTAAATCTACTGACACGGCTCCCTCGCATTTGTGCACCCTCAAATGCCAGCTGACTGCGCCAGGATACGAACATGCAACCTTGGGCCCAGCAAGCGAGAACGTTACCACTGAGCCACGCAGCCAGCCAATGTATGAAGTGTGCGATTTGCAGATAACTGTTGCTGTAGGATAATACACCCCATAATTGATGTCCACTTCACAGTTTGGTCGCTGTGAAGCCCGTTTCATGTAATTTTAACATTCTGAGGTCTTTCCTTTATAATTTTGCATGGATTTCAGAAACAGTAAATCGAAGGAATGAGTAGGCCTACTCAAATGGTATAATTACATGAAGTCGCCTCCGTAGCGTAGCGGTCAGCATGGTTAGCTGCCTCCCCGGAGGTCCAGGGTTCGATTCCCGGCTCTGCCACGAAGTTTGAAAAGAGGTATGAGATCTGGAACGAGGTCTACTCAGCCTCAGGTGGTCCAAATGAGTAGAGGGGGTTCGATGCCCACCTCAGCCATCCTCGAAGTGGTTTCCGTGGTTTCCCACTTCGTCTACGGGCAAATGCCGGGATGGTACCTCCTGTAAGGCCACGGCCGCCTCCTTCCCTCTTCCTTGCCTATGCATCCCAATCTTCCCTTCCCAACCCTCATGAGGCCCCTGTTTACTTTGCAGGTGAGGACGCCTGGGTGAATTGCTGACCACACCTCCCCAGTTGTATCCAATCTTACCAAGTGTTCCCAGCTCTAAGACACTGCCTGGAAAGGCGGTAGTGGTGAGTAACCTCGCTGAGTTCGTGGGAACCACCAACCTAGAACCGGGTGAGTTAGCTGTGGTCGTAAAGGCGTGGGTGCATGCAGTCGCTCACATCCAGGAGGCGAGGAGGTTCGAATCCCCCCGCCACGTGGGCCTCCTTGAAGATGGTCTTCTGTGGTTTCCCATCTTCCTTCCAGGCAAATGCCGGGGTGGGCCCCTAACAATAGGCCATAGCCGCTACCCTCCAACTTCTCGTCCTTACATGCAAAACATTCCTCCCCAGACAACACTCCACACACGACGATCCCCCCATGGGCTCACATCTAGTGGGACGTGGATTGGCGACCACGGTGCCCCAGCTGAGTCCGGCATTGCTTCCACTTACTTGTGCTGGGCTCCTCTCCGTCTTCTTCCCTGTCGACCTCACTTGGTCAACTGTTGTTCTCTTCCGACCCCGACGGTATTAGGGTATCCGAGGCCTAGGGAGTCTCTTCCTTTCCCGCCTTAATTGGCCCTTGTCTCATCTCCTGCGAGGGGTCAGCCTTCTTTTTCTTTTCATGTTCTCTCCTGCCTTCAGCTCAAGGCCCTTAAGGAGGCAGGGTGTATGTAGCCCCACCACTTCTGGTGCACCCTGGATATTGCTACACCCTCAGGGGCTCACGGCTGGTGAGTTCGGGAGTTGGTGACCCTGAGGGGTTCCTGAGCTGGGTCCTGTTTCCCCCTTCTGTCCTTACCTGTGGGACGGACCCTCTCCTCTTTCACTTTCCTATCTGCCTTTCATGGCTCTCCTTCCTTTGAAGACCCTCAATCCGCATTCTCCGAGGGTTGAGGGCATTTTTTTCCTCCTGTCCTTTATTTGCCTTATTCTCGTTTTGTTTTCAATTTCTTCTTCTAGTGTATAAGTTGGTAGTAGGTTTTAGTTATAAGTTTGCATTACATTTTCATCTTCACAATCACCCAAACCATTAGGGGCCGATAACCTAGATGTTAGGCCCCTTAAAACAACAATTATCATCATCATCAACACACGATGGTACTTGTAGCTCACGCCATGGGTGTCTGCTTAGAAGAAGCTACAAACTCTGGCGAGCGAACATGTCCTCGGACACCCCCGGCACTAAAAGCCATAGGCTAAATAAATAATAAATACACAAATAAATAATCGATTTATTGACTGACCATTCAATCGATATCGACTAACCGAATAAGCTAACTGAAGAATCGATGAATCGATTAGCAGACACGAGATATGAAAAGGATTCAATGAGAGGCCATCGCTTAACCCTTTATAGGGCAGACTAATTTTTTTTTTAAATTATTTATTTATTATTTTTAATTTTATAATCTTAATTTTATTGTAATTTTCGGCGTGTTTTATTTTAATTTTTAGTGTTCTTTATGTTTTATTTTATTGTTTAATTTTAATATCTTTGATTATATTTACTAATTGAAATTGTATCCAGCTCCATAAAACTAGACAAAAAGGAAGCTTGTAGTTTAACGTGACCGTTAATCTTGAGATCATAAGCCACGGGACCTCCTTTTTACGTGGAATCCGAACCACAGGACATGGCATTTCACTTCGAAAATCTCACATGCATTGACCGGGAATCGAACCCGGACCGCCTTGGTGAGAGGCATACAGCTAGACCGCTGAGCCACCACGCCCCCTCCATAAAACTAGACAGATATAATATTTGCTTATCAGAAATATTACATCTACAAGAAATATTGTTGTAATTAGGCTGAAGGTTTCAACTATTATCACCTTTGATAATAGTTTACAAACTCGTTTCATAGTATGTGGTTAATATATAGCCCACTATTCTATGTGAGTTACTCTTATTTTCGGAATGATGTATAGAAATCTATAAAAGTTAAATATTGCCTAAATATACAAAGTGTCCTTCCTTGTTTCGCTGACGTAATCGTATGTTTCCACGCACTTTCTGTGTTGAGCGCGTCATAGTGGCTAAATTTGAAACTGCAAGTAAGAATGTTTTACAAAATAACGGCTATCTACCACTGCATTAGAAAAACAAAATTATTGAAAAAAAAATACTATTTACCATTCATATATCTATATATTTAAAACACTAAGCTGTTTTTTGTACACACGAGATTGTGAAAACGACTTAACCGATTGGCTTCGTAAGACATTCTAACGAAAGCTCTTGGCATGCAGATTTGCAGAGTTTCTTTAAAAGGAAAATATATGTTACGGTATATTTTTAAATGATTAAGGAAATATGTAATATTTGTCACTCCCGCGCATGCGCACAATGGCCTTTCTCAACAAGGAAAATGGCGATTCCGGTCGCGTCTAACTGAGATCTTTGTTCATGAGAATTAAAAAGGATCTCCAATAATGTTAGTTATGTTATTACAATGTGCATTGAAATAGAATTATATTAAATAAACCACGAATTGAAAGACATAAACTGCAGGTTGAGTGTGTATACTGGTTAGATAGCTTAATACTGGAGTGAAACGTAGTTGTCTGGATGGCTAAGGGGATAAGGTTACTGGCCTGAAATTTGTATTATGCATGATCGAGAGGGTTCGATTCCCACCTCGGATATGTTTTTTTTATTTTCATTTTCTTCCTTCCTACGATTGGTATTGCATTGTAGAAAGCTCTTGGCATGCAGATTTGCAGAGTTTCTTTAAAAGGAAAATATTGACACTCTCGCGCATGCGCACAATGGCCTTTCTCAACAAGGAAAATGGCGATTCCGGTCGCGTCTAACTGAGATCTTTGTTTATGAGAATTAAAAAGGGTCTCCAATAATGTTAGTTATGTTTTTACAATATGCATTGAAATAGAATTATATTAAATAAACCACGAATTGAAGGACATAAAGTGCAGGTTGAGTGTGTATACTGGTTAGATAACTTAATACTGCAGTGTCACATAGTTGTCTGGTTGGCCAAGGGGATAAGGTTACTGGCCAGAAATTTGTATTATGCATGATCGAGAGGGTTCGATCCCACTTCGGATATGTTTTTTTATTTTCGTTTTCTTCCTTCCTACGATTGGTATTGCATTGTAGAAACATATTTCACTTTTATCATTCCCGTCAAGTAACGAATTCTCTGTTCCCATCGAGAGGGTTCGATTCCCACCTCGGTTATGTTTTTTTTATTTTCGTTTTCTTCCTTCCTACGATTGGTATTACATTGTAGAAACATATTTCACTTTTATCATTCCCGTAAAGTAACGAATTCTCTGTTGCCATCCTTTGCATGGTCGAGAGGGTTCGATTCCCACCTCGGATACGTTTATTTATTTTCATTTTCTTCCTTCCTACGATTGGTATTACATTGTAGAGATATATTTCACTTTTTCATTCCCGTAAAGTAACGAATTCTCTGTTGCCATCCTTTGCATGGTCGAGAGGGTTCGATTCCCACCTCGGATATGTTTTTTTTTGTTTTCTTCCTTCCTACGATTGGTATTAGAGTGTAGAAACATATTTCACTTTTATCATTCCTGTAAAGTAATGAATTCTCTGTTGCCATCTATATATTTAAAACAGTAAGGTGATTTTTGTTATCACGAGATAGAGAGAACGACAGAACCAATTTACTTCGTAGAGCACTCTAACGAAAGCTCTTGGCCTGTAGATTTGCAGAGTGTCTCTAAAATAAACAAATATAAGACGGTATATTTTTAAATAAATATAGAAAATAGCAGAATTCTTGCCCCTCGCGCATGCGCACAATCCGCCTGGGCTCATGACAAAATGGCGGTGAGAAGTCCATTAAAATGTAAGTTATTTAATAAGCTTCCATGTAATTGAAAACATACATTAACCAAGTTCTGACAATACAATATAATAACAGTATGAACATATACGAATGTATATTGATTTTATTGATAATGAATTGGATTATTTTCTTCAGATAGCGGCTTTTGAAGATAGTGAATGGTTGCGTCTGCATCTGAATGTGAGTGCGCGAGTAGCTATTTGGTTAAGGCGATTGACTGTGGATCCAAGGATCGCAGGTTCGATCCCAACTCTCGCCAGTATTTTTTTTTTTTTTTGCCACTGAAATATTGTTTTATCAAGGAGTATTAGTAAGGTTTTATGTCAGTTAAAGATACATATTTCTACACATTTTCTCAACACGTTTTATTTCCGTTTTACCATTGCATTACAGCATGTCCTCAATACGTCGTTTGAATATCTGCAATCAGTTCCAGTAACTGACAACAGATGGCAGTACCTCGCCAATATAGTTCCAGTAACTGAGAGCAGATTGCGTCGATATATTTAAAACACAAGGCATGGCCTTGATGGCGAGTTTTCGCGTGATAGTTAAATATTGTTTTATCAAGGATTATTAGTAACGTTTTATGTCAGTTAAAGATTCCTACATTCCCTCTCAATAAGTTTTATTTCCGTTTTACCATTGCATTACAGCATGTGGTCAAAAGAGCTAATATCTGCCATCAATTGCAGTAACTGACAACAGATGGCAGTACCTCGCCCATATAGTTTCAGTAACTAACAACAGATGGCAGCACCATTGCATCGATATATTTAAAACACAAAACATGGCGCGTTTTCAAGTGATGGAGAGTTATAGAGGGGAATTTTTAAGAAGGGAAACGTTGAAGAACATTAACTGACAGTTGAGTGTGTAGGCTATGTTGTTTATGTACTTCAATATTGCAATTTCTTCCCAATGCTTCGGTGGTCAAGTTGGTAGCATCCTAGACTAAAAGTTATAAATTATGCTTCGTCGATATACTCTTAAATTATTAGTGAAAAGGTAGTTTTCCAGGCCCTGGCGCGTGTCCACAATTGCTTTCGCCATGAGAGACACTTGGCAAACATAATTCGTTTGAAGGGCTCCGACATCGTTGTCACTCAGCCCCATGTACTTTGGTGTGTAAGTGTAAAATTTTCTCTGATAACCCGTATTATTGTGATAGCTGCATTACTTTGTGTATTTGTAATTAAGGTGGGAAATGGCAAGGTGACGGCCGAGGCCTTAAGTTAGGAACCATCCCGGTATTTGCCTTGAGTGGAAGTGGGAAACCACGGAAAACCACATCTAAGATTGTCGAGGTGGGAATCAAACCTTCCTCTTCTTAGTTATACCTCTAGAGACTGAATGTGCCCCGTTTTTGCCCATGTGTTAACACGATTTTTGACATGCACGGGACATAGAATTCTAAAACAGCCTCCATTAGGGTGACTGCCGAAGTGAGTATTGAGTATATGCCTAAGCTCATTCCAGTAGTTGGCGAAGTTATTCTATGTTCCCCTGCAAAATGTACTGCCATAAACTATAACAGGTGATGGAAATAGCTTATTTAGAGCAGTTTTGTACTGTTTATATCAAAATGAAGAACGTCATTCTGCGCTGCGTTTTCAAGCTATTGCCAAACATTTCGCTGGCAGGAACAATTATAAGGAATTTATTGTAAGCGATCAGTCTCATCGCATTCTCCTCACCAACCAACTTGAGTATGAGAGTCTCTGGACGGTCATGTTGAACTTCATTGTATAAGACAGTTGTTTAATGATTATTTGTTTAGAGTACTGAATCTAACTACGCAGTTGATTTCGGCAATGGAAGTATTTTTTGCCATTTAATATTTAGCGGCTCCGATATTGCAGGTCACTATAGTGTTATCGAATAATACGAAGTCACATTTAAAATCCAATATAAATAGGCCATTTCAGAAACAATTCCAGATGTTATGCAGTACAGTGAAAGGTCTTTGACGATCAAATGTAAACATTGTTCTACACTGTATTTCTCTTGCGTAAAATCTACGCGCGGTTACTTTGGCCTTTACTGTTGTGATGGTAAAATTGATCTGCTGAAATATAAAATATTTGCCAAGCTGCAACAATGCAATGATATTAATTTTAAAGTCTGTCTGTCTGTCTGTCTGTTAGGTAGTCAGCCCGAAGGCTGGTTGGATCCTCAAAAAGTACCGCCGTTACGTTATGTGAGTAGATACCCACAAAAACCCAAGGCAGCGCTATTTTGAGGCGTTCTAGGCAAGAAGAGGAGTGAGGTAGTTTGCCATTGCTTTCCTCACTGAGTCAGAACAGTAGTCCTAACCCTATGAGTTGAACCTTTCACAGCATTCACAGGCACTGACTGTGCCCCGAATACCATTACTAAGCACCACCCATACCTCAGTAGCTTCCATATAATCACAGCCATGAGTGAGACTGAGACATCGGTGAAAAGCCACCTTTTACTCTAGCCTGTGCCAACTGACAAATGCAAAAGTACTGAATTCATCAAGAGATGGGGAACATTGAACTTATATCCAGTAGTTCAAACACATACATCAGCGTTAACATATTGGCGAACAGGTGTGCGAGTGTAAACTTTTCTCTGATAACCTGTGTTAATGTGATGGCTGTGTTGATGTGTGCATTTGTAATTAATGTGGGGAATGGGGAGTTAACGACCGAGGCTTTAAGTTAGGAACTATCCCGGTATTTGCCTGGAGTGGAAGTGGGATACCACGGAAAACCAAATCCAAGATTGTTGAGATGGGAATCAAACTTTGCTCTTCTTAGTTTTGCCTCACGAGTGCGCCCCGTTCCAGTCCTCAGACCAGAATTAAATTTCTTGGCAGAGCGGGGATCGAACCTGGAATCCGGGGCAATAGCTCAGAATGTAGCCTTAAGAATGGGCTTCCCTGTGTTAATACGATCTTTGACAAGCACTGAACATATAATTCTAAAACTCCCTCCATTACTGTGGCTGGCGAAGTGAGTCTATGCTCATTCCAGTAGTGGCGAAGTGATTCTATGCTCCCTTGCATAATTTACTGTCATGGAAATACAAAGTATTGTACCTTCAACAGGTGATGGAAATTCATTATTTACAGCAATTTCATTCTGTTTATTTCAAAATGAAGATCGTCATCCTGAGTTGCGTTTGCAAGCAAATTGCAAAAATTGCAAGGATTTTATTATTGGCGATCAATCTCATCGCATCCTCATCAGCAACCAACTTGAGAATGGAAGTATTCATTGTATATGTGAATATTATTGTTTATTGATTATTTGTTTAGAGTGCATAACAATGGGTCTAACCACGCAGTTGATTTTGGCAATGGAAGTAAGTTATTATTTGCCATTTAATATTTGGCGGCTACGTTGATGCAGGCCACTATAGTTTTATATAAAATGACGTTAATTTGGGCAGAAATGCTGCTATAAATAAACCCATTTGACGAAATAGAACATTAGCCGCAAAAAAGTGGGAAATCGGAGAAAAATACGAAGCCACTTTTAAAATCCAATATAAATATGGCATTTCAGAAACAATTCCAGATACTATGCCGTTACAGTTTAGGGTCCTTGACGAACAAATGTAAACATTGTTCTGCACTGTATTTCTCTTGCGAGAAATCTACACTTGGTTACTTTGACCTTTGCTGTTGTAATGGTAAAATTAATCTGAATAAATATAAAATATTTGACAGGCTTTAACAATTATTTTTCACTGGAGATGATATCTCAAGGAATTCCAGAGGGACTAATCGGCAGTACAATGCTATGTCCTTCGTTTCATGGCGCAGTGGTCAAGCTGTATGCCTCTCACCAAGGCAGATCGGGTTCGATTCCCGGTCAATGCATGTGAGATTTTTGATGTGAATGGCCATGTCCTGTGGTTCGGATTCCACGTTAAACGGAGGTCCCGTGGCTTATGATCGCGAGATTAACGGTCACGTTAAACTGCAAGCTTCCTTCCTTCCTTCGTTTCATTTGGTGCCAATGTTACTGTGCCACACGCACACGGTCCACATTGTTTTAAAATGTATGGAATTGCACATCATCGCATTTCTTCGTTATATTCCAAAAATATAAGCGATGGTTTGTGGCCAGTTGTATTAGACTCATCAGAGTTCTTGAATCCCTTGGAACTAAACGACTGGCCGCCACATACTCCAAACGCTTGGCCCGTTATGCTGCTTAGAAATCTGAACGGTTCCCAAGGACTCCTAAATGCAACCATATTGCTTGGATTTGGAAATAATAGGTGCAGTTAAAATTAGGCAGAGATGTCTAATCCTTCGACTTGATTTAACACCATCCGATAAAACACTATCATTTTCTTTTAAGAGGCAATATTTTCCAATTCATTTGGCATACTTTATCACAATCAATAAAGCTCAAGGGGAAACTCTGGAACGTATAGGCCTCAATTTGCCCCAACAATTTTTCAGTCATGGCCAGCAGTATTTTGCAATGTTGAGAGTGCAATCTTTTGACGCCCTCATAGTTTCAATAGAGTCAAAAAATAATCGTACAAAGAATGTACAGTAGGCCTATATAAGAAAATTCTTCAGTAAATATTTTTCTATTGACCGTCATGTTTTGACGGGTTTCAACTAGTATATATTTAAAACACTAATGTATTTTTTGTACACACGAGATTTTGAAAACGACTTAACCGATTGGCTTCGTATGGCATTCTAACGAAAGCTCTTGGCATGCAGATTTGCAGTGTGTCTTTAAAAGGAAAATATATGTTACGGTATATTTTTATATGTTTAAAGAAAAAGGTAATATATGTGGCAATTGCGCGTTGCCACAATTGCGTTTCTTCATGAGAGAAATGGCGGATAAAAGATCCACCGTATCGTAGTGTGATCTTTGTTTATGAGAATTGAAAAGGGAAATATCGCTTATGTTGTATCCCGATATATACTGGAATAGAATCATGAAATAAGGGAAATATTGATGAACTGTAACTGGCAGTTGAGTGCGTTTGTTGTTTACGTCACTTAATATTGCACTCTAATTTCGTTGTCTGGGTGGCTCAGCGGCTAACATTGTGGACAACGAAATTGATTATGCATCGTCGAAGGAGTTTGATTCCCACCTCAGACATGTAATTCTATTTCCCAATTATTCTATCTTGCAATTGGTATTACATTGTCTAAACATATGTTACGTTTATTATTCCCGTAAGGTAAGAAATTCTCCATGATTTACGTTGCCAGATACTTTTAAATTGAAAATGAAAATCGGCACAATCGCTTCGCCTTGAGAGAAAATTGTCGAACATAATTCATTTGATGGACTCAGACATCGTGGTCACTCAGCCCTGTCTACTTTGGTGTGTGAGTGTAAACCTTTCTCTGATAACCTGTGTTAATGTGATGGCTGTATTGATGTGTGCATTTGTAATTAGTATGGGGAATAGGGAGTTGAGAATCATGAAATAAGGGAAATATTGATGAACTGTAACTGGCAGTTAAGTGCGTTTGTTGTTTACGTCTCTTAATATTGCACTCTAATTTCGTTGTCTGGGTGGCTCAGCGGCTAACATTGTGGACAACGAAATTGATTATGCATCGTCGAAGGAGTTTGATTCCCACCTCAGACATGTAATTCTATTTCCCAATTATTCTATCTTGCAATTGGTATTACATTGTCTAAACATATGTTAGGCTACGTTTATTATTCCCGTAAGGTAAGGAATTCTCCATGATTTACGTTCCCAGATACTTTTAAATTATTAAATAAATATCGGCACAATCGCTTCGCCTTGAGAGAAAATTGTCGAACATAATTCATTTGATGGACTCAGACATCGTGGTCACTCAGCCCCGTCTACTTTGGTGTGTGAGTGTAAACCTTTCTCTGATAACCTGTGTTAATGTGATGGCTGTATTGATGTGTGCATTTGTAATTAGTATGGGGAATGGAGAGTTGACGACTGAGGCTTTAAGTTAGGAACTATCCCGGTATTTGCCTGGAGTGGAAGTGGGAAACCACGGAAAACCACATCCAAGGTTGTTGAGATGGGAATCAAATTTTGCTCTTCTTAGGTTTGCCTCAAGAGTGCGCCCCGTTCCAGCCCTCAGACCAGAATTAAATTTCTTGGCAGAGCAGGGATCGAACCTGGAATCTGGGGCGATAGCTCAGAATGTAGCCTTAAGACTGGGCTTCCCTGTGTTAATACGATCTTTGAAAAACACTGAACATATAATTCTAAAACTCCCTCCATTACGGTGGCTGGCGAAGTGAGTCCATGCTCATTCCAGTATTGGCGAAGTGATTCTATGCTCCCTTGCATAATTTACTGTCATGGAAATGCAAAGTATTGTACCTTCAACAGGTGATGGAAATTGATTATTTAGAGCAGTTTCATTCTGTTTATTTCAAAATGAAGTTCGTCATCCTGAGTTGCGTTTGCAAGCAAATTGCAAAAATTGCAAGGATTTTATTATTGGCGATCAGTCTCATCGCATTCTCATCAGCAACCAACTTGAGAATGGAAGTCTCTGAACTTAGTTGTATAAGTGAATATTGTTGTTTATTGATTATTTTTTTAGAGTACATAACAATGAGTCTAACCACGCAGTTGATTTTGGCAATGGAAGTAAGTTATTATTTGCTATTTAATATTTGGCAGCTGCGTTGATGCAGGCCACTATAGTGTTATTTAATAAGCTATGACGTTAATTTGGGGAGAAATGCTGCTATAAATAAACCCATTTTACGAAATAGAACATTAGCCGCAAACAAGTGGGAAATCGGAGAAAAATACGAAGCCACTTTTAAACTCCAATATGAATACGGCATTTCAGATACAATTCCAGATACTATACCGTTACAGTGTAGGGTCCTTGACGAACAAATTTAAACATTGTTCTGCACTGTATTTCTCTTGAGAGAAATCTTCACTTGGTTACTTTGAGCTTTGCTGTTGTAATGTAAAATTAATCTGACTAAATATAAAACATTTGACATGCTGCAACAATTATTTTTCACTGGAGATGATATCTCAAGGAATTTCAGAGAGACTAATCGGCAGTACAATGCTATGTCCTTCGTTTCATTTGGTGCCAATGTTACTGTGCCACACCCATACGGTCCACATTGTTTTAAGATGTATGGAGGTGCACATCATCGCATTTCTTCGTTATATTCCAAAATTATATGTGACGGTTTGCGGCCAGTTTTATTAGACTCCTCAGAGTTCTTGAATTCCTTGGAACTAAATGACTTGCCTCCACATATTCCAAACGCTTGAACCGTTATGCTGCTTAGAAATCTGAACGTTTCCCAAGGGCTCTTAAATGCAACCATATTGCTTGGATTTGGAAATAATAAATGCAGTTAAAATTAGGCAGAGAGGTTGAATCCTTCTACTTGATTTAACAGCATCCGATAAAACACTATCATTTTGTTTTAAGAGGCAATATTTTCCAATTTATTTGGCATACTCTGTCACAATCAATGAAGCTCAAGGGAAAACTCTGGAACGTATAGGTCTCAATTTGCCTCATCAATTTTTCAGTCATGGCCAGCAGTATTTTGCAATGTTGAGAGTGCAATCTTTTGACGCCCTTATAGTTTCAATAGAGCCAAAAAATCATCGTACAAAGAATATACAGTAGGCCTACATAAGAAAATTCTTCAGTAAATATTTTTCTATTGACCGTCATTCAAATGTCAAGTCAATATTGTTCTATGGGTGTGAAACTTGGAAGACCAACAAACAACTGATTAACAGATTCCAAATATTTGTGAATAGATGCTTGAGGAATATCCTGAGGATATGGTGGCCACAAGTTATCTCCAATGAAGAGCTATGGAGAAGAACACAGCAAACACCCATTTATATTGAGATGCGTCGTAGGAAATGGAAATGGATTGGGCATACATTACGACGAGATGAGGACATCATAGCAAGACAAGCCTGGAATGGAATCCACAAGGTAGTAGGTGAAGAGGCAGACCAAGGAACACCTGGAGGAGGAGTGTAATAACAGAAGGAATGGGGAAAGGAGGGAAGACCTGGAACAAGATTAGGAGGATGGCGCAGAACAGAGTCCGATGACGGAAATTCATCGATGCCCTATGCTCCACTTAGGAGATGAAGGAAATAAGTCACATATGCATAAGTTGCCATCTTAAACCCTTCTGCGTATAGGCCTACATGTTTTCAGGTGTCGAGGGATAGAAAGGTCCAGAGAAAAGTAAATATTATCGAGAAACTGGAATCAAAGATTTTTTACGGCTTTCACGGAAACAAATGCGCAGAAAAACGTTTCCACGGAAATTAATGCACAGCGGATGACAAAAAAAACAAGGAAGTATTACAAGCGAGAGTCTAGTAAGTGTTAATTCTCCCTCTCCCCACCCTACCTCACTGAATTTTCTCCAGTCAAACAATCAATGCTACCCATACATACACAACCTTTCTATATCTCTCTATATAAATACGTTTTCTTTGTTCCACAAGATAAAAATTATGGTTGCTGGATTGTATCCTGCACTGTTTATGCGACATACCTTTGCCAGTTCATAAAACCGTTAGGTAGTTCTCTACACATAGCGATTTTACCACTGCTCTACCTACACCTTTTGCTTGTTTGGCTTTCTTACAGGCTAGTATGCGATAGGCAGCATTAACTGTATATCAAACACAGTCCACCTTTGTATTTGTAATCTAAGTAATAATTTGAAAAGAGACAAGTGTAATAAGTTTTAAACATTATCTCTGCTTTTTTGATTGTTTGTTTATGACATGCATATTAACCTAAAATCAAACCCTAGTCTACCTTAGTGAAAGGATAACAGTTTAACCACTGCGTCACCATACCCTTCTTTCTTAGTTTGATTCGTTCTAGGCCTTAGAGCTAGAAATCGAGTTACGATCTCCAGTGCAAGAGGCACATGTGCTCACCACTACAACACGTAATGGTTAGCTGGTAACATTAGACAACCGAAAATGATTGTATTTCGGTTAGTCAATTATTTCTGTAATTTGCCTACTGTGTAAGCACTGCCAGCAAGACAGTTTAGTTTAGAACAAGTGTGTGTGTGTGTGTATAGATTATTAGCCTCAAGTATTTAAAGCTTGTTGAGTGTAGCGACCATCTTGTCCCAGTAACCACTGAGCAAGTTTTAACAGTCAACCCATAAAAACTGCATAGGATAGTTGTGTGTGGTTCATGTACTTGGGTGTGTGGATTAGCACCATGCACTAGCTTTACCTTACCCTCTATAAGTAGAGCGTTATCCCTTTCCTTTTTGACATTACCAATGACCACATCCACCCACAAGTTTTACTCTTAAACCCTTGGCTTGTTTTCGATTAGGTTTGGTTCGGTTTGGTTGGGTTTGATTCAGCTTGGTTCAGTTTAGTTCAATGTAGTCACCGTTTTGTTTCTTTAGCTATCCTCTTTAACCAATCAATTAAAGATAGTCTACTCTTAATTCTTGAATCAATAAATCAGATTTTGTTTACACCGTTTGTCATTTATTAACCCATGCCTGCAACCTATACTCTCTCTGTACTACAGTCTGATCTGATAACAAGTTCCAATAGTGAAAGTCTTGTCAGTCACCATACATGTAGCCTACACTAATTCTTTCTCTACCTAGCTATGTTTCATCACTCACGGTAAACATCTCACATGTCCGTATCCAATTATTGATTTATAAAATCTCAGGTCAATGACCTTAATGTTTTGGATATTTTAAGTAAATTCATTGGCCATGGGAAAGGGTTGACCATTATAAGTCTAATGACACCTTACATGTCGATATCCGATTATTAGTTTATATAATCTCAGGTCAATGACCCTGTTGTTTTGAATATTTGGGGTAAATTCGTTGGTTATGGGAAAGGGTTGGCCATCCTATTATAACACCTCACTTGACTCTCTCCCATTATTAGTTATCTAGATATTAACAACAGTGCAGTTAGGCCCTTTTGACAAACATTAAATATATATTCAAAAACAGAGCGTCACCCCGAGTGCTAGGACCCCACATACAAGTCCCTAGCCTTATTGGTTCGCGAGATATTAACAAAAGTATAGTTAGGCCCTTTGTTAAAATGTCAAAAATACATTCAAAAAGAGAGTGTCTGCCCAAGTCCAACGACATCTCACATGTCAAAATCCCATCATGGGTTCAGGAAATATCAACAAAAGTATAGTTAAGCCCCTTGTCAAAATTTCAAAAATAAATACATTTAAAAACCTTACCCTCTATAGGTAGAGCGTTATCCCTTTCCTTTTTGACATTACCAATGACCACATTTACCCACAAGTTTTACACTTAAACCCTTGGCTTGTTTTCGGTTAGGTTTGGTTCGGTTTAGTACAATGTAGTCACTATTTTGTGTTTTAGCTATCCTCTTTAACCAATCAATTAAACATAGTCTACTCTTAATTCTTGAATCGATAAATCAGAGTTTGTGTACACCGTTGGTCATTTATTAACCCATACCTGCAACCTATACTCTCTCTGTACTGCAGTTTGATCTGAAAACAAGTTCCAATGGTAAAAGACTTGTCAGTCACCATACATGTAGCCTACACTAATTCTTTCTCTACCTAGCTATGTTTAACCACACATGGTAAACATCTCACATATTCGTATCCGATTATTAGTTTATAAAATATAAGGTTGATGACCTTGATGTATTGGGTATTTTGGGTAAATTCATTGGCTATGGGAAAGGGTTGACCATTCTAAGTCCTATGACACCTCACATGTTGATATCCGATTATTAGTTTATAATAATAATAATAATAATAATGATAATTGTTGTTTTAAGGGTCCTAACATCTAGCTTATCGACCCCATATTAGTTTATAAAATCTCAGGTCAATGACCTTACTGTTTTGGATGTTTGGAGTAAATTCATTGGTCATGGGAAAGGGTTAACCATTCTAAGTCCTATGACACCTCACTTGACCCTCTCCGATTATTAGTTTATAAAATCATAGGTCAATGACCTTGCTGTTTTAGGTCTTTTAGGTAAATTCGTTGGTCATGGAAAAGGGTTGACCATCCTGAGTCCCATGACACCTCACTTGACCCTCTCTGATTATTAGTTAGCGAGATATTAACAAAAGTGCAGTTAGGCCCTTTTGACAAAAATGAATAATACATTAAGAAACAGGATGTCCCCCCAAGTCCAACGACCTCTCATACAAGTCCCTAGCCTTATTGGTTCATGAGATATTAAAAGCTGATGACCTATTAGCTTTGGATCTTTTGGTTAATTTAAAAAAAAAATAACTCATTTATAAATCTATATTCAAAAAGCCCGCCCTCTTACAAAAACGCCAAGTGCACATGCGTAAAAACAAAAAACAAACATGTTAATTCATAGTAGCGATCGGCTCTTCGCTTGCGTTTCATATGGAACAACGTTTAATTTCATCATAGCATTAGGGACCAGTCCAAAGGGACCGGTCCAAAGGGATCAGTCAAAAGGGACCCATCAACAGGGACTTGTCAACAAGGACCCGTCAACAATGGCCTGTCAAGAATGACCTGTCAAATAATGACCTGTCAACAATGACCTGTCAACAGGGACCCGTCCACAGGGACCCGTCAACAATGACACGTCAATAATGACCCATCAACAGGGACCCGTCAAAAAGGGCCTGTCAAAAAGGATCCATCAAAAATGACCCCCTGTCGAAAAGGGCCCGTCCAAGGGGGGGGGCAGTCAACTGGGACCAGTCCAAAGGGACAAATCAACAGAGATCAATCAAAAGGGACCAATCAACAGGGATCAATCAAAAGGGGCTATCACCTCAAGGCCTGACATGTCCCTCTTTGATTATTGGTTTGCCGATCGACAAGCGTCGCTTAAAATCCTTTTGGATCACCACTCGTGGGTTGGGTTAGGTTAGGTTACACTACGGCCGCCATCTTTTAAAAAGCCCGCCCTCTTACAAAAGCTATGAGTGGGCATGCGTAAAAACAAAAACAAGCATGTTAATTCATCTTGGCTATCCACCGTATACATGTCTCTTGTGTAGAACAACGTTTAATTCCATATTGGTATTCAAACTCTCACGTGTTGCACTTGGAAGGCTAGATTCTCTTAAAAAAATTCAAATTCACCCCCTATTAGGGGTAGGTTTTATTTTGGGGTGGAAATATGTTGTCCGATGGAAAGGGGGTGTCACCCTGAGTTCAATGACACCTCATTCGTCAAAATCCAACCAGGGGTTCGAGAGATATCGCGTCGTCGCCATCTTGTAAGGTGGGGAGGTGGAGGTGGTGCTAGAACCGCTAAAAAAACACTACTGGTATATTCCCTTATGAATATATTAACTGACTGGAACGTCTTGAGGAGTGTTCTTTGCCACCAAAAGATGCATTTTACAGTTCCCTTGGACTGGTCCCTATGGACTGGCCCATGCATTTATCCAAATTATGTCAAAGGGTCCAGGGACCCAGTCAACAAGGTCCCGTCCTGAGGGACCCGTCAAAAACGACTCCCTTCAAAGAGGACCCGTCCAAAACGGATAGTCAACAGGGACCAGTCCAAAGGGATACATCAACAGAGATCAATCAAAAGGGATCAATCAACAGGGATCAATCAAAGGTTAAGTTAAGCTACGGCAGCCATTTTGGAACTTTTTGATCACACCTCGTAGGTTAGGTTAGGCCATTTTGGAACTAGCTATTGTGTTGGCTTTTATGTTGGCTTATGTATTTGCTTTCGTGTTGGCTTTTTGCGTTGGCTTTTGTATTGGCTTATGTGTTGACTTTTGTGTTGGCTTATATCGGATTTTGTGTTGGCTTATTTGACATGTTATTTTTCAACAGATGCATGTACTAAAAAGTATGTTGATATATACAGCTTACGACGCATCAAAGGAGATTATGACATGCAAAATAAACAATGGCTTGTGTGTTGGCTTTTATGTTGGTTTATGTATTGGCCTTTGTGTTTGCTTTTGCGTTGGCTTTTGTATTGGCTTATGTATTGGCTTTTGTGTTGGTTTATATTGGTTTTGTGTGTGTTGGCATATTTGACAAGTTATTTTGTCAATATATTTAGTGTTTTTTTTTTCTTGGTCTTGGAAATTATTTCAAAGAAAGGAAATATTTAAAGACTTAACCTCAGCTCACCTAACATAACCTAACTTAGTATAACTTAACCTTGTCACGTAACATGTTCTACAAGTTTAGACTTGCTTTAGGACTGGCTATGACGTCGTACTTAGATCACCTAACTGGCGGCCGCTGGTTTCTATCACGTGACATGTTCTACAAGTTTAATAGTAAAGTTAACTCGATAATAAAAATGATAATTTGTAGTATGTGTAGTTTAAAGTAAGTGCAAAAGTGAGAGTCAAATGGTAGAAAAGTTTTAGTAAAGTGGTGGAAGAGTGGTAGCAGTTTATAGTAGTCATGATTTTTTACCAGAATGTGATTTGAGTAAATGTAATTTCTAAACCTTAGCAGTGAGTAGTCAGTTAGTCTTGGTTCAGACAACGTAAACAGTTCTCCAATGAATCAGAGCTCAAGATTTTCATTATGAAAGAGTTGTGTAACCAATCAGGTATCAGTACTTAATAGTTTTACATATAAAAAAATCCAACATATCTGACATGAATTATATGATTTGAAAGTTGACAAAAAAGGATTGAGGAATTGGTATTTCTTTGTATTCTATTTTGTAAAGCCCTATTTGTTGTGAAATAAAAACAAGGTTTACCAGATCACGTCTTTTAATTTTAAAAATGGTGATAGCCATTTCTTAATTTTTTATTTTTTAACACATGAATATTTACAATTTTCATTTTACATTTTTTTACATTCCCCTTGTTTAGTTCACACATTCTGTACATGTTTTTGTTATGAAATAAAAATAAGATTTACCAGATCACTATGTCATTTAATTTTAAAATGGTGATAGCCATTTCATTTTTTCACACATGGATATTTACAATTTCCACTTTACATTTTTTACATTCTCCTTGTTTAGTTTACACATTCTTTACATTTTTTGTTATGAAATAAAAATAAGGTTTACCAGATCACTATGTCTTTTAATTTTAAAATGGTGATAGCCATTTCATTTTTTCACACATGGATATTTACAATTTCCACTTTACATTTTTTACATTCCTCTTGTTTAGTTCACACATTCTGTACATTTTAGAAAATCATTTTCGTTATATAAAAAAGCAAACATTTTACACTAAAATGTATTACTTATCTTATTTTTGCTAAACTACAGTAGCCTAACATTATACATTCTACTTGCAGTTTTTACAAATATATATTACAATATAAACATACTACAAATAATACAATATGGTGAACATTAGACTTAAGTAAAGTAATAGTCGTCAATGCGACTGTTTCCCCAAGCGAGAGTATCAAATGAGTTGGGTATAATGAATCGTTTGTTGTCTTCATTACTTAAAGCAACTTTGTTCATTAAATTAGTGTACAGCTGACGATTTTTACTTCTAAATACACATATTCTTATATAATATAGGTGGGTTACTGACCATACAGTTCTTATAATCACTTATATCTAACTCTTTACTAACAACGTTCTTCTTTACTCCTTTTAATTTTTTCATTACTACATTTTCAATCGTCATATAGCTGTATGATTTATATTTTGTGCCTACAAAGGTGTCTATAACAACACCAGCACATTCATTCTTAAATTTTCCAAGAACCTTTTTGTTTACAAGAGGTAAATGGTAAATATTATCCTTGGGATATTCACTTGTATCAAACCTATTTAGCTCAGCTTTGATATCATCATAAAAATCATCAGTTTTAAATTCATAAATAAAGAAATCTGTGTCTGTATAAAGTAATTTTGGATTATCATGATAGCTTTTCTTTACATAATCATAGTGAAATTCATACATAAGTGTTTTTGACAATTGTAGCATTGTGTAACCCACATATATGGGTTTGTTGTAAGTTACTTTAAGACGATTCATTTGTATTACAACTAAATCCTCATGAATAATTGAACAGCTATGGAAGTTAGGCTTGCTTATTAAGTTGCTCGCATCATACCTTTTACCATCATTCTCCCACTTTGTTATCAGCTATACATCAACTCGCTTATCAACATACTCCATAGTCTTTCCAAAAACACTATTATTCATGAGTTTATAAAAATCTTTTTCAAACGTTGTCTGTGTTCTTAAATTATTGTATAGATCAATATATGGTTTGAGCCATGCTGACTGATGAAATTGTAATACGCGATGAATTTTAGTTAATTTAAATCCATGCTGTAGACACTGTTTCAGGTTTTGATAATGTATTACATATTTGCATTTATCATTCAAATTAGCAATTAACATTTTCGTTCGTGATGTAATGTACGGAGATTTCATAGTCTTAGGACAGAATGGTAAATCATTATGATCATCATGTATCTCTTTAGGGTACTCAAGATTTACCTCTAAAATATATCCTTTATCATCGTTATCATTTAGAGTGTTAACATGTAAGACATCAATTTAAGATTGTGTCAGCCAGCGAAAATCTTCTAATGGTAGATATTGACTCATAGCCCAACCATATTGGTTATTTGCATCAAAGTAGACAATATACTTTGACTCTTCACAAGGGTTATAACTAGGCATGTATTTATTATTCGCTTTAGTGTACCGTCCACTACATTGGCTTAATCCACCTCGAATTGATGATTTTATAAAATTAATCATGTCTATATCAGTCATTAATTCTAAATTTACTTTCGTTTTTTCAACATTGAACTGAAACTTAACCCAGGTGCAGTAAAATACTGACAAGGGTCAAGGTCGTAAGTTTTCATACAAACATTCCGGAAATTTTCAAAAACATCTGCTAATAACAACACATCTGTCTTCAAATATATGTCTGAAAATTCACCTGAAATTTGAATGTCAAACTGTGTCCATACACGTTGTGCATGTAAATATTCCTGATCACTGATATGACTTGTGTTTAAGGAACTGTAAAATGCATCTTTTGGTGGCAAAGAACACTCCTCAAGACGTTCCAGACAGTTAATATATTCATAAGGGAATATACCCTTTTGACGAATCAAATTAAAATCATGTTTTTTAGGAAGGACACGTTGAATTTCACGAAACTGATCTGATTTTAAATTACTAGCAAGCTTATCAAGACTACTTGGCATAAAGCGAAATGAATCTAAAAATCTCAGGTTTATAGTTTTTCCAGTGTCAGTTTTGATATGTCTTGTGAACGATATGTATTGCTCCTTATTATTTGCAATCACATCAATTTTCACATCTGAAGCTCCAAATTCTTTAACGATAAAGTGGTTATCGTATTTGATACCATTATGTAGAATGATTGGAATGAATTTAGTTACTCTATACTTTAAATTACATTCTTGGTGAGCAGCACCACGATATTTCCCTGTTAAATGGTCATGATCGCGAACCCTATCTGTATGTAAACATTCACCACATATAAAACAATTAGTTTCCGTTTCAAAACTCATTTGCTCTGATGAAGTTAGTGGCTCCATTGGAATGATAGTATTTGAAATAGAGGATATACGGATTGCATCTTTCTCAAGTCTTTCCATAAAAACTTTAGGTGCATCAGGTCCTCTATAGAGCTCAAACTTATTTAACGAGTCATCATAACTACATTTAATATAATATGCAAAGCTAAAAGGATCATGAATGTGAGTAGTGTTGGTAAAAGGTATGGTTGGATTCAATGAACATGTATTAAAAGGTTTAAGCAGAGCCTCAAAGTCAGCATATATAACAAATGGTACTCGAAGCTGCTTCTCAAAGTCCTTAAATTTTAAAATGTTATTTTTAAGAGTAGGTAATACCGTACAAACATGATTACAACCCCATTTTTGATGTTGAGTTAGTTGATCCTCTTTTCTGAAATATAGCAAACAACCATCAAACAACCACTTCTTAGATTTATGGTTTGATACTTGACTACCAACAAGTCTACTTAAATGTTTTATCCAACAACAGTGGGCATTTTCACCTTCGGTTATGCATAGTAAATTTACATGAGCATCCTTTTTTCCTGAGTATAATATAGAGGACCAACTATGCTCTAGTTTTCAATTCCATACACATTAATACTTACATTGTTCAGCCCTCCAAAACGTTTAATGTCTTTTATCTCAAAAGGAAATTCCACTTCTTCTAAATCTAACACTGAGGAATAGTGAGGATAAGATGACGTTCTCTCCACAGCCTTTCCTGCTGGATGGAGAGCTGAGGTTACAGCCCATGCAAAACATGCATGGTCACTATTCATAACGTTCACAACAGCTTTCAGGTAAATCAATGTATGATGATGCTCGAAGGGGGTTATATTTATTCATGTTGGTTTCTAAATAAAGTACTTCAACCAACGCCCAGCCTGACTCCCTTTCCTGGAACTCTTCACTCTTCACAATGATAGCACTTGAAATATATTGGTACATATCACTGATATTAGTTGATTCACTAACAATTATGCTTCTTGTAATAAAGGATTTGATATCAGTAATTTCACCTTGACTCCCAGTTTTTACATATAACCCAAAGAGTTCAAAATTCATTTTGAATGTTTTATGCTCTACTAAAACATTATTTACCAAGCCAAACACACTAGGTTGAACAGTCTTTAAAAAATTTCAATACTTTGAGTTTTTTCTTCACTATGAAGTCTGTAACTAACAATTCGACTTTTAAACGCACTACCAATTTGTTGAATATTCGCAGAATTTCTTTCATGGGAAGCGTTATTTTTATGATGAATGCTGCGTAAATGTCCATGAAGGATTGAAAAAGGTATATCAATATTACATACATCACAATACGTTATCGAAGGTTCACCCTTCTTCATTCTTTTTGTTGTACAACTATTTTCACAATCTTGAGAACATTTACGCTTTTGAGCATCACATTTGTTTAAAGGTTCCGTGTTAGTTAATGGTTCTGCAGTTAGGTAGATTTCATTAGAAAGCTAACTATTGCAAAGGGTCCCATGTTTCGACTTCCGGAAAATTTCGACATATCTTCGCGTTTCACATCCCCCAGACCCCAAAACCACCGTCAGTTCAAAAGTTTATATATAATTTATGTATGTATATATATATATATATATATATATATATATGTATATATGCATATATATGTATAGATATCAGTTTCTTGTGGACACGATAACTGCCGTAATTTTGCACCAATCACTTCGAATTTTTTACATAATATGTATCTCCTTAAAATCTCGGTCGAGTTCGTTAATGGGCAAAATCGGTCAAAGGGGGTGAAAATGGGAGGCTTTTTTCGAAAAAGTGTAATATGGCTATAACTCTCTTAATATCTGAAATATTGAATCCATTCAAAGTTCATACTAGGTGTCGGACAAGGCCCTAAAATTTATGTTTGAAACGATTTTTGATAGCACCAACCATTGACCAAAGGCGTGGGAAAAAGTGGGTTTTTCGGAAAACATTAATCATATCTCTGTTAATAGGCACAATATCTAAACCGTACAAAATGGACAATATTCCTCCAATCATTACCTATAACTTTTGTCTGAAAGAATTTTTGATATGACCCACCATTACGCCACGGGGTGAGCAAAATGATTTAAATTATAAGAAAATGCCAAGTGCCAAGAGAGGTTGCCATGACAACTTTACATTTAATTGATAAGGGATGAGCCATCAGACGTTGCCATGACAACGCACTTGCGCAAGATCAGATTCAGATTTCCATCTCACTAAATGTGAAGCGGCTTCGGTGACGTAACTGGTAGCATGCTGAACTTCTATGCCCAAGGTCGCGGGTTCAAAGCCGGCCAAAGTCGTCGGATTTTCTAAGAGCGCTAAAAATCCCTCAGTATGCTTTCCTTTGGAGGGGAGGTTCCAACGTTCGTTGCGAGTAGCTGTTTGCGGTGGCATCTAGTAGCCAAGTTCACAGCTAGGTGTCGTTGACGGTAGTATCTGGTAGCAACATTAGGAACTACTGCTTGAAATTGAGCGTCTGCATTCCTTACCTGAATTACAGACTAATACAGCCATCACAATTCACACCGTTTATCAGACAGATTGTACACTCACCCAAAGTACACGGGGTTACATGACCGCGTTGTCGCAGCCCCTAAACTGAGGAACCAACCAACATCTCTGCGGGAGATATAATTTTGCGTGAAGAAGTAACAGTCCGTTACATAGTTACACATCAGAGTCGAAACCTTGCATAAGGACAGTGTGACCACAAGTATGAAAATGGACTCCAAATGGCAAGAAGGTTACCGTCATCATAAGACAATAAAATGTTTAAAATATGCATAAAATGACGAAAAACAAAGTTAATTAATCTCCAATTATAAAATACTTTCACGCAATAAATGAGGTCTGATCCTTCTACGAAAACCTGCATATTCTGCCTATTTTCGCCTATCCCCAAGTTTGTCCGGTGAAATCTACCTCCACCTTCCGGCGTGCCGACAGGACTTTTTTAATTCCTGTTGTTCACCATGCACTTCAACCATGTGGGACTGATATCACTTTACAGTAGAAAAACCAAGATCACAAACTGAACACGAGAAAGGTGATGAACTGACATGCTTTAAATTTACATGTCGTGTAAGACTATCCTGTCTGATAAATGACGTAGAGCAATGACTGCACACAAACATTTTAAGATTATGTTTAGTACTCGCATGGCGTTGAAGGCTGTCAGGTCTTGAAAACTGTTTTTTACAATCACTACACTTGAACATAATGATTATCAATCACATTCCAAATTACTTATAAAGAAAGAAATCATAATTGTTAATAAAAGGTAAAACAAAGTAAAATGTAAATATTTTAATTAAATTACAGCCAATGGCCATAGTAGGGTATTTGAATTGAATATCTGTGGACTCTCAGCAAGTCTAATTTCAAGTAGTTCCAACTTTGGTTAAGAGATATCATTGTCACTGACACCTAGCGGTGAACGTTCGAACTTAATAGAGCGTTAATCTAATCTAACCTACAAATTTAGCTTCAGACGATTTTTAAGTATTTCCAACTTTGATTACCAAATACCATTGTCACTGACACCTAGCGTTGAACGTTTGAACTTCTTAAAATGCTTATAACCAACTAAATATGATTTTAAAAAGAAAACATACTTACCAGAATAGTTATGTATTTTCAAGTCCTCTTACACCACACAGGTAAGCTGTAGAGATAACACGTTGTCAACTGTCGTTCAAGAGATTCAAGTACAAAGTGAGAAAGGCCTTCCCACTCCCTAGCCTTTTATACCACAAACACACCTATGTCATGTGTGCACCTGTGTCTCCTCAAATATCTGTCAATGTAACGTTTCTCATGGTCGATAATAAACGCCTACATCACGTGATGTCATACATCTGCAAGATTTATGTTTCACACACCTGCATCCTGTAACATAGCACCGTACATCCGGTGGCAAGGTCATGTTTTACTAACATCCTACGTCTGCAAAGATCATGTTTCGCAAATTTGCTATTTTGTAACACTAAACCTTGCATCCGGTGGCGAGTTCTTTTTTCGCTGACATTCTACGTCAGCAAGAATTATGTTTCACACACTTCCTTAAACACCTGCTTCACGTGATGACATACACTGCGAGAGTTGGCTTGTTTTATATCATACATCACAGGCTTGTCTCATCCTCTAGAAGAACAGTATGGGATAGTTGCATGTGCCTCATGTTCTTTGGTGAGTGCATTAGCCCCGGCGCTAGCTTTCCCTCATCCTTCAGAAAAAAAACAGCAAGGAATAGGTCGTGTGCCCCATGTACTTGGGTGTATGCATTCGCCTCAGCGCTATAGAGCATTCATTTACCAAGTTTTGCACTTAGACCCTTGGCATGTCCTCAAATAGGTTTGATTAGGTATACTAGACTAGAATAGCTAGACTAGGATAGGCTAGCTTAAGCTATGCTCACTATCTTTATTTGAAAAGCGCACCACCCATGGCAAAATTTTCAAAATGTGTAGTTAGGCCCTTTGTCAAAATTTAATGAAAATAAATAATGGACTGGAAAGGTAGCGTCACTCCGAGTAATTTGACACCTAGCATGATTTCTTCCAATAATTCTTTCGAAAGATATCGCCATCTTAAAATTCCAGCGGTGGAGCGGAGGCGGTGGTGCTAGAACCCCCCAAAAACCACTACTATTATACATAGCACAATACAATAAAATATTGGCAAATATGAGTTCAAGGAACTGTTGTTCAGAATCGGGCTGGTGTTAAATCTGCAGAAGCTTTCGGTACAGGTTACACGGTCCATGTTCGTAACATGGAATGTTTTCCTTTGACAATGCATCTACACCATGTTCGAAGGCAACCTCTTTCAAAGACCTATGGAAACAAAACAATCAGGGATTTTCAATATTTAGAGAGGCATGTGAGGCAAAAGGGTCGCCTCCGTAGCGTAGCGGTCAGCATGGTTAGCTGCCACCCCGGAGGTTCTGGGTTCGATTCCCGGCTCTGCCACGAAATTTGAAAAAGTGGTATGAGGACTGGAACGGGGTCTACTCAGCCTCGGGTGTTCCAAATGAGTAGAGGGGGTTCGATTCCCACCTCAGCCATCCTCGAAGTGGTTTTCCGTGGTTTCCCACTTCGTCTTCAGGCAAATGCCGGGATGGTACCTTCTTCAAGGTCACGGCCAAGTGCCCTTCCTTGCCTATCCATCCTAACCATCCATTACCTTCCCTCATGTGGCCCCTGTTCGCTTTGCAGGTGAGGCCGCCTGGGCGAGGTGCCAATCACACCTCACCAGTTGTATCCACTCCGATTAGATGTTCCCAGCTCTAGGACACTGCCCGTAGAGGCAGTAGTGGTGAGTTCCCTCGCTGAGTCCGTGGGTTCCACCAACCTGGAGGGTAAACGACTAAGAAAAGAAAGAAGAAAAAGTGAGGCAAAAGGATTGTTGAAAAATTTTAAACCCAGGTATATAACACTGGAAGAGGCTGCATAATGTACATCAGCGGCCAATGAGAGAGATATTTTACTATAGGTCTATTAATAGCGACATGATGACGTTCAAACCATCAATAATTGTGGGGAAATTACACCCTGAATAGCTTAAGGAAAAATACTTTTAATTTCCCGTTCCATTCTGCAAGAGTGCAGTTCCCTCTTCAAACAATATTCGCCATTACTATTAACAAAGTGCAATGACACACACTTAACAGCAGCAGGTGTACATTTAGACAAAACCTTTTTTTTTCTTTTCACGGACAAATGTAGGCTATGTGGCGTGCTCACGAGTATCCAGACAACAAAATTGTTATGTCTCACAAAACATGCCAAAACCAAAAACGTAATTTAATTTTCTACTTTTCAGGACGGGTCAGGGAAGGGATTATGAAAGGAACCGGCCAGGTATTTGCCTGGAGGTGAAAATGGGAAACCACGAAAAACATTTTCAGGACCGCCAAGGTGGTATTCAAACCCACGCTCTCCCGATGCCAGCGATACACGAGGTAGCGCTCTCGGCCACCGCGACCGTAATTTTAAAATGTGTTCATATATGGTAAAAACTCAGCTTTCTCAACTCTAATCTCGAAGACAGCTCGTTCGCTCGCCTTGCTACTGCCACTGCACGCTCTCCTTGTTTGTTATTATAGCAGTCTGTCACCACTCATTACTCGTCACCACTGATTGCTCATTCACATTGCTCTCGTTTCAAGCAATACTGTAGGCTACTGTAACAGTTACTATGCCGCTGCACGTGCAGTTCGTGTATTAGATATTGACATGTTGCGTGTGTAGTAATGTGTTTTACATTTTGATATTCGAAGATAAAAAATAAAATAAAAATATGAGTATTGAAACATTAGTGAAATTCCTTATTATTTCCTTCTACTCCTTGTAGGAACATAGGGTAGCTACAAACTTCTTCCATCTCACTCTATTGTTGGCCATCCTTTCAACTAGGGTCCATGTCTTTCCTTCTGAGAAAACTTCTCTTTCTATTGTTTATAAAGCCAAAAGTCGTCATTTGTTTATCATTAGTGAAATACCGGTACCATACCGAAAAGAAAAACAGTATGGACGATCTGTTCGTAGAAGCATACACTTATTATTCTCTTTATTTTTTTTTTCTCGCGTGGGGTCGATAACCAAGATGTTAGGCCCCTTAAAACAACAATTATTATCATCATTTTTCGCGTATACCGGCGCGTCACCATCCGATTCCATTTCCTACTTTTCACTAGGTGATGATAAGACGTACCTCCCCGCAATTTTCGTTTCATTTCTTACTTGCTTCGTGATATCCATTATTTGGCTGCTCTGAAACCGTTGGGTACATTATCTTTATGGCATAAATGGGAGGAATAGTTTTTTTTAGTTCAGAGTTTTTGTCCATAGAAGTTCGCTTTTCTTTGTGAATCATCATCATAATGTTCATTTCTTAAAAAAAAGGTAAAAAGTAGTTGTATCACCACATATCGACAAAAATAAATGTCAACCAATTCATCTAAATGGTAATGTTAATCCAGTTCGCCGATTTTCTAAATAATTGGACATATTTTCAAATAATCCAAAATGACTAAGTTAAATAAAACTGTGGAATTATCCCCACATCTAAATCAGTTAACTATCAGTAACTTCAAATTATGAACCGCCACTGTATAACATTACAAATATAAGGTAGTTATTACCTATTAGCGTGTTAGCACTTGTAGTGTGTTATACTTAGGGCTCGGATTTTTAGGTAAATAAATCTTTTTTTATGTAAATACATATTTTAAGCATTTTTCTATAAATAAATAAATTCCTGCTTTTCACTTATTAACACATAAAAATACATAATATTTACATTTTTAAATCAGTATGCTAGATCTATCAGTTTACTGAATTTTTGTCGCCCCGTGCCACTCACTGTGGAAGCCGGGGATTTCCTCGCCCATAGCCATATTGCGCCACGTGGTACCCCCCTCCCCAGCTACCAGGAACAAGTGTCACTCACATGCAGTTCATTTCTGGCACTGTGGAGTTCAAGGCAATTCTACGATGCCTAAAGTAAAAGCAACTACAAGTTATCGTCTGCAGCAGTAGTTGCAGAATTTAAAGATAATTTACTTCTGACGGGGGCGTTCTGTTCTGCCAACCATGTGGGAAAGCAATCAAGGCTGAACAGCGATCTCAAGTTACACAACACCTCAAGGGCAAGAAACATACTGCCGTCTTTTCGCGCCTTGAGAAGAAGTGTTTCGCGATAATCGTCGGTCATTTGTGATGGACAACCTGAAGATATATCTCGTTGTTTATTGTAATTCTTCAGCAGTCAGTGAGACATAGCATATATTGCATTCGTGAGTACTGCATATTGTTTATATTCACATTAATAAACTAAATTATAATTAAATATTTTTACTTTTTTGTCACATTTTTTTGGTATTTTCAATACATAAAAAATAAATATTTTCCAGATTTTTAGCACCTAAAAATCCGAGCCCTAGTTATAATATTACGTTTTCTCGAATATTATAGGTTATAATAAATTATAATTATGAATTTTTTCACGAATTTATACATGATTTGTGGTCCACCTAATGTACCCAACTTTGTGTGGTCAAGTGGTGGTAAGCAGCCGAACTTAAATTCTTAATTTCTAGTTTCTTGAATGAGACGTTGTTCAATTTTATATAGTTCTTCAGTTGTGCCCATACCATTTCGATGGGATCTAAGTTCACTGTGGTATGGTGGCAAACGAAGAACATATTTTCCTGCTGATTCAGCCATCTCGGCAATGATGTATTTATCATATCTGTCTCTGTTTTGAGTCACAATAAAGAGAAGCTCCCGTTTTAACAAATCATTTCGAAATGGGACCCCTATTGAGTGAGCAATCTATAATCCGATCTTTTCTCCACGAAATTGTAGGTAAAAGTTCGCTTTTCCGACTGTGATAGCCTACATTGTCTATTACTAGGATAGTTCCTTTGGGAACATTGGGCAGCAATTCCTCGGCGAACTACTTTTCATACAGTTCACCGGTCATTTCGTCGTGGGTGTCTGCCGTGTTCTTTTGGCACAGAATCGTTAACTCTGCACAATTAATGAACCCTTGTTAGCAGTGGCTACGCCCGCTAAAGCCAAGCTTTAGGTCATGTGGCCAAGCTCACTGCTGACTCGGTAGGCGCGTGGGTTCGAGCACCACCTTCGGCCATCCTTGAAATGGATTTCCGTGGTTTCCATTTTCAACACCAGGCAGATGCTGGGACAGTACCTTCTGACAGGCCAAGGCCGTTTCCTTCCACATCGTAGCCCAGTTTCATTCATCTTCATCCATTCCATCTCTAATCCCGACGCGCAGGTCCTCCACGGGCGTCGACTAGAAAGACCTGCACTCGGCCTCTCAGGAGGCCACACGACAAAAAAAATCCCTGGATGAACAAAGGCAAATCACGGAAACCATTTCGAGGATGGCTGAGGTAGGAATCGAACCCACCTCTCCTCAGTTTTGTCTCATGAAGTTGAGTACACCCAGTTCCAGCCCTTAGACCAGAATTAAATTTCTTGGCAGAGCCGGGATTCAACCCCGGGCCTCCGCGTTGACAGCCAAGAATGCTGGCCATTACGCAACGAAACGGACAATTTATAAAGAACTCGAGGACCACTTCATTTCACAGTTTAACTTCGCACCATAAATTACCCTCCAACAAGCGCAGTCGGGGAGATAGCCTATGGGCCACTGAGTAAACAAATTTTTGGTGCGTCAGCGCTGGGCGGGAGGAGTCGTGACCAACGCAAGTGCGATAACTTACGAATGCTATCTGATATCGAGCTCTGGTTTGTTTAAAAAACAATTTCAGACATTAATGAACATTTCTTCTCCCTTAGTCACCAATGTAAAGTCAACAGCAAAAAAGTTTCTCGCCATCTAACTTTTCTGTGATACCATCAAAGATTTTTAAGTAACATTAAAAAAAACACAAGTTTCTTATTATGAAAATAATTACTCCCCTGAGAAATAGGGTGTCTTCTACCAACATCAGACAATCTAGAAATAAATTCTTGAGCTGTTGCGATCATTGGTTCATTATTTATGGCGTGATAAGTTTTATATCTGCAAAAGTATAGATTCGCTCTAAAATATTGTAATTGTGAATATTGGGCCTTTATTTTTACATCATCATAAAAAAGCGCAAAATTCTCTATAAGACTACGGGAACATTTTCTTAGATTTGTCACTTTCAATATTATTGGGAAATGGCAACATCGCCGGGATAGAAAAGACGAAGCTAATTGCAGAACATAGGAGTGCGAGTGAGAGGCAATAATTCCATACTGTATTTTAAGGTAGAGATGCTCTATAGGTATAAATAGGCCGTTCCGATTCAACCGGTACAATTTGCTTGTGGAGTGGTGTTACAGCGCACAGTGATCCTACTTACGTGCATAATATCCCCATGCTCAACGCATACGTAGGCCCTATGCCAGAGCCTACTTGGATGAAAATCTACCTGGACGATGGATAGGCCGGAGCGGAGCTGTTGAGTACCCACCACGGTCTCCAGACCTTACACCTCTTGATTTCTACCTATGGGAGACCTTGAAATATGAAGTTTATCAACAGAAGCCAGCTACACTGTACGAACTACGAGAAACCATCGGGCCTCCTGTGTGACTATCACACCGGCAACACTGACAGCCGTAGTTCAGCGGCATCGACGTTGTTTGGCTGCTAATGGGGGTTACTTTGAACACATTAAATAACCTTCTCCCCGTGTGAAAATTGTAATGGTATGTCATTTTGTTCCATAGATATTAACTATCAAAGAGTGTCTACATTTCTCTGGACCCCTCTGGAGTATCTCTGATCAATCTTCAAATATTATATTGTAAATTCTCGATCCATTAAATGCCTTAAAAATTACTTGCAATTAGATCCTGATAAGTTTTGTTAATTAATTCATTCGAATTTTCCTATTAGCTTCGGGCCTGGCGCAACTCTGGCTCGCGTCGAGGTTACAAGTCGCGTGTCACTAAGTCACCCTTCTTTGCTCTGCGGATTGCCTATTTGCCCCTGTCACTAGTCTATCTGCGGTGCACTAAGGTGCCAAATACCGAAAACGTGGCGAAACGTTCCCCAAAAGAAGGTTGTAAGTAGGAAAGTTTTAAGTCCCTCAATAGTTAGGTAGGTACTGCACCCGAAATTTGGATAATTTAGGATGAAAATGATGTTATTATCCG
This sequence comes from Meconema thalassinum, assembly GCA_946902985.2. Lineage (NCBI taxonomy): Eukaryota > Metazoa > Arthropoda > Insecta > Orthoptera > Tettigoniidae > Meconema > Meconema thalassinum. The sequence continues at coordinate 368,452,596 of OX336393.1, forward strand.
AGCCCATGATAAAATTTAACATTAGAATATAAATCTTAGAAGTTGGCTCAAGACGAGTTTTGTTAGCGAACGCGAGCTATGGGACAAACCCATCACGTGATCAGAGACGCCAGAATATTCTAGACCATTGAAAAGTGCATAGCACCAAGGAAATTTCACGTAATATTACCAGTTAATTGTTATAAAATATATCATTGGATATATGATTTCAGCCAATGAGAGGAGGCTTTACGAAGCAGACATGGATTTTTTACCTAGTTAATGTGATTAACTATGCCATTTAAGCCCTATGTAACAATTTTACTTCATAGAAAACATTAAGAAAATTAAAAGAAGATATTACTGCTACTTTGATTGACGCTAAACGGAAGATTTTCACTGTAATAAGGATTATTACAAGTGCGCGCCACTAACTGCGCGGCATTGACAATGGCGCAATTTTCAGACTAGTTGAAGGGGGGACGACAGCTCAGAAGGTTCTTCTCTCGACAGACTTCATAGCGATAAGACGTATCGTCCGGAGGAAATTCATTCCCGTTGACTAGATACAGTGCGAGGTCCTACGTGATACAATAGGCTGCGTTGTTACCGGCCAACATATTTCGAGAGTCCCGCTTCAAATTAGGTGAAGTTGAGCGGCGGACAATTTATTTAACAGCAGACAAGTATTCGACTTTGTCGAAATAAAAGTGTTTCCCGTTTACTAATACAGTGATAAAGTATAACTATAGAAAGATTCATTAAAATAAAGCAAGTATTTTCCGAGATATTTGAGACTTTGTGGTGTCAGACAAAGTTGCTCAGTTCCAAGCAGGAAAATCATTTTAGTGTGGTGTGACTTCAACCAAGCAAGTCCACATAGCAGCTCGAAGTAAGTACAAGTGACATTACACAAACATTGTGACATTGTGTATAAATAGTATAATGGATACAGACAATTATGAAGAGGAGATAGTTTATGACTTTTTAAGTATTTTTGTGATAATGTATTAAATTATTACGCGTCTGGGGTATATCAAAACAGAGTTGTGATTGCAACAATGGAACAACGTTAGAGAAACAATGTGAAGATCTATAACATCTATATAAACAGAATGCCGAGACAACAGGATGCATTAAGTACATTTCCATCCAGTACATTTAATATATTTCCATGTACATTCATTCTCGACCATGAGCATATATATATCTTTCATTGACCAACCAAATGCATTTTACCATCTGCGGTAGTGAATCGACAGTCGACTTACGAATGTATATTGTAACGATTATGCTATCCAGAATATATTGCTCAATGATAATGGAGGAACTTCCAGAGATAGAGCGATTGAAGAAGCATCAACGGAAGACAGAAGATATCAGCCCGATGATAGTTCGAGACGGAACTCAAATCCGAGGAACGCAGTTCGATACCAGGAGGAGACGGAGATGCCGAGAAGGTATCCTTTCCATTCTCGAGGAAGCAACTCGTATCCGATGGAGGGGACTGGGTTTGATTTGAACAAATCAAGCCTGGATGATGACGATCCAGTTGGGCATTTTCTGTTACCCGACAATGTACTTCAATTTTCTACAAGACCCAGGTCGATGTTTTCCATAATTATTTTTGTTTGAGTGTGTAAATGGTATTTCGGAACAACAATTCTCCATATTTGTTACTCATGTATTTTCACTTCGGTGTTTAGTATATTTTATTCTTCGAATTTGTATAAGATGAAAGTCAGTTTATCATCTATACTCATTAAATATTTCAAGATTCAGTTTCTGAACTGAAGTCAGCTGTTAGAGAAATGTATTTTCCATTGGGAAAATATTTAAGGAAGACATTATCCTACGATTTCGATTTTTATTCAAGACTTCAGACTTTTAGTCTAGAACATTCATTAAATTCATTTTATTTAAATGAACTTGGGTGTTCTTTTTGTAAGAAGAAATATATTATCTAGGAGAAGAAATGGACGAGTGATATAATGTGAAATATCACTATAATTAGAAATAATTCGACGATCTAAGCAAGCTATATTCGTCATGTATACAATGTGAAAGTGAATAGTTATGAACATTCTTTTTCTAGGATGAAGCTACATTCAGATAACGATGAACTTATATTGAATTGGAGGAAGACTTTGTTCTTCATTAAATATAAATGATTAGAGACAAATCTTTTGAAAGATAACTTATTCGATCTTAGGAAAGTATAGTTAAAACTTTTCCAGTCATGATCGATCCTTATTGAGCGATAAGATAACATGAGATGTTATCAAGGCACACGAGTAACACTGCGTTATGTGTCAATGCAGTTTTACAACCGTGCACTTTAATAATGACCAGAAAGAAGGAACATGTATATTTTTATTAAATATTTGGAGACATGGTGTTTTGTGTCTGAGTAATTTTGTTTTAGTAAACCATTGAAAGATCTGTTAATACCATCGTTTGAAGATGATCAATGTAATTGTCGAACAGACATCGCTGTTCATTGATATGTTGTATTGTTTAGGCAACAATTAAAATCGAAAAGAGAAAGCTATACCAGTACTGTAGAACCAGTGTTGAAAACAAGAGTGTTATTGACTTGTAATTTTATAGAGGAATTATGGAGTTTTTTGCCATAAATAGTTGTTCGTTATACGAAGGAGATTTCCGTATTTATTGGCATGATGTACTGAGGATTGTATAAAAGTAGCGTTGATGTATTTTAAAGAAAGACAGTGAAGATTTTTCATATAATTAGATCTGCGGCTCGAATGTCGTTTATTGGCGGAAATCCATTAAGAAAAGATATAATGTCCCTGTTCTCTGAATTAATATTAACTTTATTAAACTGAATTAGAAACAACAATGTACTCATCTTAAATGATCGGTCATTGAGACACCGATATTGTCCTTTAACTTGATATTGGCAAGAATGTGGTCAAGCATTGTAAAGAGAAAGCTATAGTAATTATACTATGAGAGAGTAGCGTTAAGAATGAAGCTAACGCGGTCGTATCGCTCAAGAATTATTCTTAGAGGCGATAGACACCAGTATATAGTGTACAAATATTTTATTTTGTTAATTTGAAGGGTTTATTATATCTGATAATAATTATAATAGTTAAATGTTTTTAGTTTAGGTTATAGTTAGAAGGAGCGAATGTTTTTTGAACGAGTGTTTGATTTTTTATTGTTAATATAGCGTGAATATTAGCGTCTGTGGTCAGGAACACTGATCGCAGTTGTAAGAATGATTGTTTAAAGAATGAATGAGTTTCACAGAGAATTAGTCAAGTGATGAAAGTTTTTATAAAGCCTGATTTTGTTAAACGCGAAGGCTGCGTTTTTATGTGTTCATCAGCCGGCGTTGTGAGTCCACTGTTGGCTACAACAGCTGTGAGAGCATGCAGACTCGTTTGTGTGTTGGGGTCGTGCGAGAAATGAATGAACGGAACTCACACCTGTGATGTGGAAGACAGCATAGCAGGCTATGGTATAACAAGTCCAGTTATTCGCAGACACGCGACAGAAATATGTTTGTTATTTTATTGGAATGCACGTTTCAAGGTGCAGTGGTATTAAATGTTTTAATTTATTTTTAACACTTGTAGACGGCGGAGCGTCTCGTAAATTCAACACATGAAACATGTATAAATGTAGGGAGTTTTTATGTGTGTGTCAGTGGCGTAAATGTAGATTTAAATGTAGGGTGTTATGTAGTTTAGGAATTGTTATTTAGTTTTATTAATACATTTATATTTTCTACAGGTTTGTTCGATGTTGCTTTATTTCTATAAATGAGATATGTTATGGAACAGCATAAATTAGAGAGGATGTCTTTTTCCCATCCGACATAGCCCCGAGAAAAGCAGGTAAGTTTGCACACTTGCGTATAAAAGATAGTTATTTATATCCATAACATATTTCCAGCTTGCTGTGTATAATCTTGGAGAACTCACTGGCGGGAATGTGATGTAATCTTTAGCCGGGATGTTCACATTTCAAGAATCCAGCTTCGCTTTGGACGAACAGTGGGCACCTCCTTGATTTTTACGGGCACAGTACCTATAACGTTCAGTATAATCAGCTAACTGCTATAACCTCTAGTGAATGTCGAGTCGCATACCGCACATTGAAACGCTTCAGTTATGTTCTATTCGACCACGCAGAATATTTCCTATATTTCACTAACTTGGCATACATTCCAATGGAGAAAACTATTGAAATTAAGTATATTCATTGTTATTATATAATTTTAACAATTAAAATAAGCTTGTAAACTGTCGATTTTCAAATGCCGTGATGCAAAATTCGAAAGTCCCACGATGTCCCACCATCAAATGACGTTTTCTTATGACCAAAATCATTGTTAAACATAGTACCGGTACTCCAAATCCTGAAGCCCGTTCGTGCCCGTCTTTTATTGTTCGTTTATTATTCAATAACTTTTCCTTTTTGAAGCATGAAACATTTCCCTGGTTTTAGTTCTTCAAATAATTGTTGTATTGATCTGATGTTGAATTTTCTTTGACTGTTAGTAATACAAATTATTGTTGACCATTTTCATTAACAATATTTCTTTATTGATAAACATGTATGTTAATAAATGAATAAATAAATAAATAAATAGAAAAATTATTGAATGAACTAATGTATGATTAATGCATAATTAATAACATACAGTATACAGTATATAAGCAAACAAATATATATATATCTTATTTTTAATACAAAAAGTGTATACAATGTTGAATGTATATTTTAAGAAAGATTGGGACAAGAGGATGGAAAAATGTCGCTCAAAAGCAAAGACCTTTTTAATCTTATCCAAGACAATCTCAGCGCTGACAACGCTGTATTGTTTGTAGCAATTGAAGAACATTTGTCGAAGATTAAGAACTGATCTTATTATTTGACAGACAAAACGAAGTGTGACTTTAGAAAGTTAATCAACAAATTTAGGACAAAGTTAAAAGAATGCAACATAATGCGCGTCAGGTTTAAGGCGACAAATGAATCGTGGCTGGACGTTGCCGTTAATATTATCGAGGTTTCTAATGAACCATCTACAAGTGCGCAAATCTAAGAGAGTTCATCTACAAGGGAAGTTATTACGGGGCGTCCATCTAAAAGTTTTCCAGAGTCAAGCGATCGAACAAAGCGTCAGCGAACGCAGGGCATTCGAGAGCAGTACAGCGCCGAAGAACTATCGTACGCTACGCAGATGAGTTTACGGATGTCTGGACAATTGGATGCAGCGAAAGTGGTTCAGGACATAGCAGAAGGAGGGCCAACAACAGCTAAGAGGTACAGAGCATCATTATCTTATGAACTAGAAAAACAAATGTCCGAGGATGAAGCTCTGACGCTTATAATCGAAAATACACTTTCAAAAAATAAGTATAAAAACATAAGAGCAAGAAGCATGGAGCATAATTGCAAGTTGTTCCCTTCGTATAAAAAGTGTTTTCTGCTAAAAAAAAAAAAAAAAAAAAAATGTTATCCTCCCGCTATACGGAAAGTAGTGCTACAGCCAACCTACAAGCATTGTTAAATCATACTGTTAAACGGATACTTATCCTTCAAGAATATGTAATTAAGAGTCTCAGTTGTGATATAGTTAGTAATGTGCTTTTAATATATAAATGGGGATTTGACGGTTCATCTGGTCATAGCACTTTTAATCAAAAATTCGATGATGATAATGATGGCAAAAAATCTGATGCGAGTATTTGTTTTACTACGCTGGTTCCACTTCAACTTATGTCTGTTGATGACACTACAAAAAGGGAATTACCATTTGGAAAAATCCTTGACTTTCATCTCCTCGGTTTTGTCGCCCGATCAAAATAGAATTTTTTGCATGAAAGTGTTGAATCTACTAAGCTTAAGGTAGAAAGAGTGAAATAGCAAGAGCGAAATTTAGTTCCTTTTCAAACTATTATTGACGGAAAAGTAATCAATGTTGTATACAAATTAGCATCAACAATGATAGATTGAAAAGTATGTACTGTAATTCATTAACTGACACAACATCCAGCCATAGGTGCTATCTTTGTCAGTGCACTTCATCACAATTTAATAATATAGATTTAGTATTAAAAAATGAAATCAAGGAAGATAATTTGCAGTTCGGTATTTCTACTTTGCATGCATGGATTCACTTTTTCGATTGCCTTTTGCACGCTTTTTTATAAATTAGAACTTAAAAAATGGTGAGCACGTACAAAAAGTTATGAAACGCGAAAAAAGCTCATCCAAAAAGGTTTTCGTCAAGAGTTAGGACTTTTGGTTTCTCAACCGAAACAGGGATATGGGAGTACGATTGATGGATACACTGCGCGTCGTTTTTTCGAAAACACAAAGAGCACTGCTTCAATAACGGGACTCGATGAAAGGTTGATCAAACGATTTCACTAAATTTTGCTAGTGATTAGTTGTGGGTTTGAAATCAATGTTCCTCAGTATAAACAATACTGAATAGAAACAGCTCGCTTATTTGTTGAATTATATAATTGGTTTTATATGTCAACTACGGTGCATAAATTGTTATTGCACAGTGCAAAGATTATCAAGGCGCCACTTTTGCCTATCGGACAAATGTCTGATGAAGCACACGAGTCTTGCAACAAATTCATAAAAAAGAGTCGACTAGATTTTGCTCGTAAAACGAGTCGTGTAATAAAATATGGAAGATGTGATTTTAAGGCTCTTGGCTTCTTCAGATCCCAAAATATCGAGAATTCAAAAGTTGCCAATTAAACGCCTGAGATCACTGGACCATGAGACTATTGTACTGTAAAATGCACCTACTGATGAATGCCACAGTGATTTCAGTTTCTCAGCTGACCTATGTAGTAACTCGGATGAATCATATCATACTTCTGATGATGAATATTGAAGCAGGTGATTTGATGTATAATATGTTTATGTTTAAGATACAAAATAAAACATAACTTTAATACAACTTCTTATGTACATAATTCATTCCACATCAGGTACCTTAATAACCCTAGTGGTGTATTCTTTGGAATACACGGTCAGGCAGAGTTAGCTTTTGCTGCTCTTTGCTTATTCCTTTTATTTAATTTCTTTCTTTGCAGACACCAACAGTGATCTATCTGTATTTCCTTTCTCTTTGTACAGGCATTTATGTTTCTCTTATGCCTGTTCTAGATATATATCTTCCATGGACTACCTAGCGGCATCTGGCAGCTAACCTCTGAAGTTCCTCAATATCTCCATACTCAAGAGGACTTCCTCAGCAATCCAATCCACCAGGCTTCGTCGTTGTCGCCTGTTAACATCTCCATGAAAACTGATTCCTGAAGGAAGTTCACATCAATGAAGAGTCTTTTGTGTTTTTAATGTTGGTTATAATGATGTAATTTCTATTGTCTATTCCCCCCACACTTTTCCGTCTTCTTGGTCCCTCCACGCTTCGTTGAGTCGCTCTCACTTGTGCGTCAGACGTCATACATACAGTTGGGGCTCTCTCAAGAGCTTGTCTCATGAGCTAGAGGCATTTTTAAATTTGACGCCATGTCTACATCTTAGACCAACGGTCTCCAGGAACCATCGCCTACTCTACAAAATGAGCTAAGTACTAATCTCTAAAGATTTCAAACAATTTTAATGAATGTTAATACAATTTTATAGACATTGTGAAAAAATGCTAACTATTATGGAATAACCATCTTCGAGGGATTTTTCTAGTCATGCTCTAACTTCTAAGCTGACTTTAAAACCTTAAAATTTAGTACTTCTTGTACAAATTAACTGAGAATGCTTTCTCACACCGTGGGATTCTTGTCAAACTAATCACTGTCTATTAAACTTAGCTTTTTCAACCGTAGGACCTTACTGCCCCATTCAACAGGCTTCAAAACTCCAGAACATTCTAACGTCAAGTGATCTTTCTACAAGTAAAGTAATCGAATATTTTCCACTCAATTATGGAGATGCCTTTCCTAACTGAGAAATTTACGCTACATAAACTGCTGGTTAACACCTAATTTGCTTACCTCCGTGGGGAAATTACCTCATCATTCAACTGCAATACATCAACTTTCTAATGCAATTCAACTAGTGATCTCCAACAATAACTTTTCTCTTTACAAACTTTCAGTGCCGCAATAGTGAAATTTGCAAACCCATCACTAAACTATAGTGGAAAACAGTGTCCGTTCAACTACCAACCGCGTCGCGTTTGATTGAGAGCAATACATTTGGCCAAGACTTTTTCCCAAAGTTCCCATTTCTTCCTTTCCAAACACCTTACTAACACAATCTAATTAAATTATAAATTTATGTCTATTTCAATGAGGCCTCGCTTGCTAGCAAGTGCCCTCCCATAATTGTTACGTTTCTCATAACTTAATTCTGCATAAAATTGTGTCTAGCACATATTTTAAAACATATTGTTTTTCCCTTCTAACTAGGGAATTCTATTCTTTCTACTCACGAGTGAGTCAACTAATTTTTCTCTCCAGGTTTCACGAAAGGGCGACTTGCCCTATTTTTTATTTTAAAAAATTCTCGTGATTCCTGTTTATATATCTGAAGTTATAGAAACTTCTTCTCAATTTTTCCTTTTTTTTTTGTTATTATAATTTTAAATTTAATGTTTGTTCATAGCCTTTAAGATCTCCATAAAGGGGTTCTAAAGACGCTTACATTGTACCTGATTTAATCATCAAAGTTATGATTGCTTCATAATTGGTTCTATAAACGTTAAAGTTCTTATTGTTAAGCACAAATTTTAAAAATCTTATGCAGATTTTAGTGCTTACAGCAAGTTTCAAACTTGAACCCTATTCAACATAGTTTACCAATTATAAACATGTTATTATTAGGTCTGAGACCTTTGTATGTTAAACCTACTTATTGTTCTTAATTCAAACCCAAATCAAACTTACATGTTTTGTTCAGTTAACCGTTTTCTATTGTAAAAGAAACTATTTCACTTTTTCGCTTTATCTCTCTAAGTAGAATAACGATTAGGCAGGACCTTGTCTTGCCTGATTCTTCCTATAGGCTTAAGCTCTAAGAAAAAGAATAATTACTCAAAAGTTTTTACTACTTGTTGCATTTGAACAAAAACTTCCAGTAAAACATTTTCAAAGTTTCTCTTAGCTGTCATAGCTAATTCTAACGAGCCCTTAAGGCAAGCAGAGCTATCTCTGCAAGCTTCCTGCTTGTTGAGATTTTTTCTCTAACTTATGGTTTGTTTCCAAAATCTAAGTTTTTCCTCTGGTCTAAACTTTCAGTCGGCACTCTACTGGGTAAAAGCTTAGCTTTTCTTAAGTGTAACCATTTGGTATTCTTACCAAAATTTTCAAGGAGAACAGCAAAGGTATTCTTAAAAGCATTAAAACCGCTTCATTGCTTCCCTTTCTTGGAGCGCTCGATCATTCGCTGGAGATCCGACAGTTCCCCGAACTAAAAAATATCACGGCGAATTCAAATTGTTTTAGCATTTCAAACCATAGCTCCCTTGAAGGGAAACCCAGTAATTCTTTATTCCTTATCATTCTTTGTCTTGCCAGACCACCACCCATCCCCATAGTATTCAAATACTGGCTTGGAGGGGAAGGTGCGTTTACCGCTTGCTTGCAAATAGCCCAAGCTCCAGCTGCATTTCCCGTTAGCTGTGTCCAGGTCCCTACCCACTTTAGATATCTAACAGTTATTGTACGGTGGAACCAGTGACTGATTACTTACTCCAGGTTTAGGTTTATGTTTTGTATTGAACTCCCGTCCTATCTATCCTTACTTTTTCTTCCTGCTGAAACCCCCTTCCTCTTTTCTTTTTATCAACTTCCCTTGGGTAGAGTTAATCCTAAGCTAAAACTACCAACCTAGTACATATTTTTTCTGTTACTATATACTGTATAATTAATGTTAAATCTGTCATTTGTTACATACTATACATGCCGATTTCCATTGATATAATAATAGTTTCTACATTTAAGTCCTCCATATTGGATCCGCCATTTTTCTTTTTCACAAATAACGCCAAATTTGAATTCAGCGACCCCAAAAACGTATTATATGAACGTTTTAAAAACAACAAACCGATTTTCATTGATTGCACAAATTTTTAAATTTCATTTTCGCCATATTTGATCTGCCATTTTGTTTTCTGAAACAATAATGACAAATTTGAATTCAGCGACCCCTATTGTAGTGACTTTACTGAGAAATCAATCATGTTTGGGGCTTTTCGCCACGTTTTTGGCACTTGGCCCCATTGTGCGGTGTCGGGTCGGGCGATTCATCAATCAAGACTGGTTTCCGCCGCCTCGAATATCATTTGCCCATAGTAATTTTCTGATTGGTTCGTCGTTTTACAGAGACACCGTCCCCTCGCTGCTTTGTGCTAGACACTGCTCGACTGCCAAAATCCAGCTACAATAAATTTACAAAACTGTTGCGTTCTTCATGGGCTATGATTACTTCACTCGAACCACAAATTTGAGTACAGTACTGAACCGTTATTTTATGGCCTACAAGATACAATATTTACGAGCATCGAACTGTGGCTAGGTAAGCAGCGAGCCGACAGGCAATCGCCCCGTCACAGACCTGCTGAGTACCTGGAGAAAGGTTTAGCCTGTCCTCCACGATCAGCCACCGAACGCACTCGAAGGGTAGCATGACTTACAACTCCGTGACACGCATCGATTATGACTTCATGCTAATCGAACTATGCACCTGAGCTATAAATATATTGATTAAATAGAATTAAAAGCTGTTCACGCAGTGTTTTGCATATCAGAAGTCACATTATTTTGGTTGGAAGCTAATACATGTATACATTTGTTAAGATTCATTCATTTCCGTGTCCGATCATTTCCAGAATGTAGCAACTCCGATGGCCTTGTTGTTTGCCTCGATCAGGTCCTGGGTAGTGCAGGGTTGTTCTAGTAGTGGACAAATGAGCAGGTGGGCTGGGTCTTGTGTTGCTCCACACTCGCAGGACGTGTCTCCATCAGCTGGAAGGATACCCCATTTCTGCATGTTGGTCTTGCAACGAGGGACGCCTACCCTGAGACGATTAAGTGATTTCCAAACAGGGTAAGGCAGGTCATTTCCTGGGGCTAGCTCTTCCTTAACAGGGATATCCGGCGGCAGCTTGCTCTTCCACCTGGAGATGCGGTTAGATTCCGATGTTCCCTCCAGTGGTTGAGTCCTGGCGATGAAACTCTTTCTTGATTTCAGTCGACGGACAACAGCCTGATGATTATGCAGTGGATGACGGGGATCATTTGTTAAGATGAAGACTATTTATGAAATGAGATGCATATATCACCACCACGTGCGATTATCATCGACCTGTGACACACCAGAGTGGGGGAAATCAAGTTTGCTTGAAACCTGCACGTCAGTCAGAAAATCAGAACATATTGTGAACCCGGTCGGGAACATTTATCTTGGGAGTGCACTGTAAAATGTGAAAACGTGTGCCGGACGATATCATTCTCGTATTTTCACGTCACAAGGACTTAGAATAATTCGCATTCTAGTAAATTACAGCGAACACGGCGAGATGGGACTTAAACGTTTTAGTTAATCTCATGTTATATTCGCGAGTGAATTCATAAAATATACAGCTTCGTGCAACGCGGAGTGATATTTCCAAATAACAACACATGCTTTCAATACGCCATTACGGGCTTGCATTTGTGTAATTTCATGCAACGAAATACAACTGTGACTTTATTTTCGAACGCATGCTGTTATAAAAGTACATTTACAATTTATAAACTATTCTCCTACTGTACGTCATGGCATTATCTGAGACGTCAGGGGGAATTATTACGATGAAAACCGAATCTGTAAACATGCCAGGCTAAGGTTCGACTTGAATGCTACGTGCAAAGCATTAGCAGGAATACATAGTGCGTAAATACTTTTCACCATGTACTTTGGAAATGCATTTTAAACAACTCAAAACTTTTCGAGCATGAACCGAAGAAATAATGTAACTATTGTGGAGATGGATTTAGTCCACAGTTACTTGCGAATGCCTGCTTGCTATAATAAACTGATAGACTTCATTCGGGAGAAAGGTGTTCGTCAACCCGAGTCTGGAAGACATTTACGTTGCGATGGTGTGATGCAGTGCCGAGCCTGGAGCTATTGGGACGTGGGAGGTTCCTCGGTTCGAGCCCTGGGGAATTGGAAGGAGCATACCGTGTCTCGGTATCGTCCGGAGATGGTTATCTGGGCATGTATATCCTTTTATATGCCACATCGAGAGCCTTTGCAAGGTAGAGGAACATCAGTTTATTAAATGTTAGCTTAGTCGGGTATTTTAAGGTAACCATAATTGCCATATTTTCTTGTTGTTTAGCATGATTGAACAGGGGTCTAGGTTCGATTCTTATTTCTAGACTGACCTCATGCTTAACGAACGCATCCATTTTTAGTATAGTTTTTAATTTTCAATTGTAGTATGTTTGAAATTCCATTAAAATTGTAGGCATATTTTCAGTGACAGGAAGACAATCGTTAGGAGGAAGTAATTCTTATTTCCAAGAAGATTTAGTTAACATGTATTTATTGCAAATAATGTTAGGACATTGATAGACTGTTCGAGTGTCGTCTATACACTCACAAGGGAAGTCTCTGAACCGGAGAATCGCGGATCCAGCTGGAACTTAGCAGATGCGTTGCGTGAGCCCAACTAGGCAGAACCGTTAAGAAAAATCTTTCGGAAATTAACTCCTACCCACCGTAGACGGCAGTAAGTACAACAATTTTGAACTGTGCGCGCTGGTCAAGCGGGAGTGTGCCTCACTCCTGATTGGTGGCTCAAAAGGTCACGTTCCAAACGACTTCCCTCCCGTACTCGCTCTCATAAGCTGGGCTGCGGCATGGGACATTAATGTTGCAGCATTACAATATATTGCACGTCGTGCTTTATTATTAATTATGCAATGTAAGGTATCACCGATATACATAATTACAACACAACACAGAATAAACTGAACCAATGGTCACACAAGTGAGTAAGAGACCAAGCTATTTCGCATAGTTCTGACAACAGTGATGTTCGTGGTAATAATGTTGGAAAAACAAACTGCTTTTACACCATCCTCACCGTATAAGACACGGACGAGTGCAAGTACTACATTTTATTGCACTGATATCGAAACAATATGGCACAGGGTGTTCAAACCGTTCGGGATTGTCGGACAGATACTGACTTCGGTACCATGCGTATTGTCACATTGAAGTAAAACTAGAGGACGACAATTAAGTGGTCAGAGACTGCATTTTCAAGATTGTAATTCTCTGGGCCAAATTGATGTCAAAATTCAATAATCGAACGGTGTTCCAAAATCTATGGACAAAGCTTTTCCAGACCTTAATGGTTGAAAATAGGCTGTGGCCCCAGGAGGGATGATTATCAGTCGTATGCGCTCTTCACTTTCTAACGATTTATGTCCAGAAAAGGAATACAAAAGGAGTGCCACATTGCCAGACGGTACATGCCGTTTGAAAACATTATGAAACCAATTCTCCAATTGTGCGGATCCCATTTTGCCAGAATTTGTGGGAACAACGTAAATATTGTCATGTGCAAGCATAGTTTCTTTCACCCTTTTACCAAACACACCTTTTGGTTCTTTCAAAGTTATGAAGAGAAGTCCAAGCAGCTAGCCCGCTGCTGTTACTGTTGGCATTATTGTATAACAGTGCGTTGTGGCCCCCACTGATTGCACTTTGGAGCAAACCGTTTTCGACCCTTTTATAGCCAGTGTCCTACCCGAACACATCTCCAAATTGAACCCACTTTGATCACTATTACAGTACATACGTTTCCAGGGCCGAGAGAATCTAGAACCGATGTAACCTCTTCTACGAATATTTCTGCTGCTGACATAATATCCATTTCTCGATGGGCATTCTTTGATATCACCACAGTTGCTATTTTTCGCGAACTGTTATTATAGCGATCCTTAAAGTGCTGCACCCAGGAATGGCTGGCTTTAAACCTCGTACATTTTACGTCCTGCGCAGTTACCATAGCCCATTGCTGAATTGTCGTGTCATAGCCTATATTAGGTCATTATTCTGATGGGCAATGTAAAATTGGGCTTTTAAGACACATGTTATTCTCCTCAATTTGTCGCGGGGGGTGCCGCCCCTTATCACTTGTTCTGCCCACAAATATAAATCTTTCTTACTTTCGTTTACCGAAGAAAGGGAAAGCGGACGCCTCTTACCGCTTTTCCAATACACAACAGCATTTTGTTTGTATTTCATACCTAACACACTTGTTACAAGAGACGAAATCCAGATAGGCACATAACCATCCAAACTGTCCAGCAGGTCCTGTTCTTGAATGATGAGAGGCCTTTCCATACATTTTCCATATGCTTCCTCCAGACAACATATAACTTTTCCAATGTTAACATTCATTATGCAATGCATGGGACACTCTCCGTATACGGAAATAAGCGAATGCCGGGTCAGTCGCCTCTCATTCGGTGACTGTACACCGTAGGCCAGGAAGCAACCTCTGACGCAGCCAATGAAGCTCACGCCACTGGCGCGCCAATTTAAACGTGTAAATCTTAATTTTTCATCTAGTAGAAGGGGAAGTTAATTTCCGAAAGATTTTTCTTCACGGTTCTGCCTAGTTGGGCTCACACAACGTATCTGCAAAGTTCCAGCAGGATCCGCGATTCCCCGGTTCAGAGACTTCCCTTGTCAGCTATTCATCTACGTCAGCGGTTCCCAAACTTTTTCTTTCCGTGACCCATTTTAGCCGCGACCCCCGTTTTAGCGCAGGTGTCTGTGAGGGGGGGACAAAGTGGAGGGATAAAATTACTTTGGAATTTAACTTAAGTGACCGGTAGGTTATTCGTTTAAATGTTTATTTATTTACTTTGTTCAGATTTTAAAATTTTAATCTTATTCTGATGTTACTGACCTGTTTGATGTTTACTGAGAAACTTAAATGTAAAATAATATGACACAAAAAATAATATTTGGCGGTTCAATAGTATAATGATATTTAAATAAATGGTAGTAATTCTTTTTAGACTACCAGGGTATTATTTTAAAAACGAAAAGTAGTAGTGCCTATAACCTGCTATTAACTTTTATAAATGCTTTTAAATAGTCACAAAGGAACCTAGTAGCTCGACTGTCCTGACGTGTGGAGGGAGAAGGGCTCGTGTGAGCATGCGCCAGCCGCGCTTCAAGCTGCCTGGCTTGTACTGTACGTCTCTTGTGTTTTTCTCGCTCGCGTATTGTTTGATTTTGTTCTAACTTTGGATAAGTTTGTTAAGCGTGCAGGGCCTTCGACTTCTCATGATGATCATGAACAGAAGAGGGTACAGGTGAGAAAGTATAGTGACAGTTATATTAAGTATGGATTTACGGTGCTCGGAAATCGGCCACGGTGTGTTATTTGCAGCGAGTTGTTATCGGCCGAGAGTATGAAACCTTCCAAGATGATTCGCCATTTAGAAAGTAAACATCCCAGTTTTAAAGATAAGCCGGCAGATTTTTTGAACGTAAGTTAACTGCTTTAGATTACCAGAAAAATGCAGTAGTTCAGTTAAGTGGAAATAATATGAGCAAAAGTGCTTTGCTAGTATCGTATCAAGTGGCTTTACGAATAGCAAAGAAAGGTAAACCACACACGATTGCTGAAGAGCTCATTCTACCTGCTGCTCAGGATATGGTTTCAACTATGATCAGCCCAGATGCAGCTAAGAAGCTTTCCACCATTCCTCTGTCGAACAACTCGGTGGGGAGGCGCATTACCGAGATGGCTCAAGACATAAAGGATCAGTTGAAAACAAAGTTGCAGAAAAGTGAGTACTTTTCCATTCAAGTTGACGAGTCTACGGACGTGTCGAGTTTGGCGCAGTTTATGTGCTTTGTTCGTTTTGAGGGTGACGGTAGTGTGGAAGAAGACATTTAATTTTGCAAACCTTTGCCTGACCACGCAACAGGTGAGGAAATGTTTAAAATGTTCATGTCTGCAACCGATTCGCTTCAAATTTACTTTCAAAAGTGTATTTCAATCTGCAGTGATGGTGCCAAAGCAATGACTGGGAAAGACAGCCGTTTCGTGAGACGGATGAAAAATGTCATGCTTAATGCCACTTGGGTTCATTGTTTTCTGCATCGCCAGGCATTAGCTACCAAGGTCATGCCAACTGAGCTAAAAACAGTGTTGAACGAAACTGTTAAGTTGGTTAATTTTGTAAAAAGCCGGCCATTACAGTGTCGACTGTTATCACAGTTACGCGAAGAAATAGAGGCACAGTACAAATGCCTCTTGCTTCACACAGAGGCAAGGTGGCTGTCACGAGGGAAGGTGTTTTCTCGAGTGTTCGCTTTGCGCTCTGAGCTTAAGATATTTTTTCAAGTTGCAAACAAAGACCTTGCCGGTTTTTTGAGTGACAATGAATGGCTGTTAAAACTTGCTTATTTAGCGGACATATTTCATCATCTGAACGATCTCAACGTTTCCTTGCAGGGAAGAGACAAAACCATACTTTTTGCACAAGACAAAGTCAATTCGTTTTTAAAGAAATTAGCCACTTGGTCAACCAGGGCTGAGAAGAATACATTTGAAAACTTTGAACTGACAAATGAGCTTATCACATCCCTTTATCGAAGCGATGAATATTATCCCGACATTGACAACCTGTCCAAACTGGTTACTACCCACTTGCAAGGTCTACAAGAGCAGATCCTTAGCTACATTCCCGAGGATCAACACACCGGTTGGAACTGGGTGCTTAACCCCTTCAACGAGCAGGCTGTGAACGAGGCAGACTTAAACCCACTAATTCATGACAAACTCATCGAGCTATCCTGTGACATGACTTTGCAACTGTCCTTCAGCACCCAAAATGTTGACAAGTTCTAGCTACAAAGAAGAGCTGAGTATCCAAGCTTAACACCAGTGGCTCAGAGTCATCATGCCCTTTGCAACATCCTACCTCTGCGAACTCGGATTTTCTACATTGGTCAACATTAAAACCAAGGCAAGAAATCGACTGGACGTAGAAGACGACCTTATTGTATGTGTATCTAAAACTAAGCCGAATTTTAAGAAACTTGTTGACAAAACACAGGTCCATGTTTCTCACTAAAGAAGTCTTTTTACTTAGAAATGTATTAACAATTACATATCAAAATTATTAAATGTTTCTGTTTTGTTTTGACAAAATCTGTAAAATATATTGATATTTTGTAAATGTACAAAGTTATTTAATTTAAAACTCCCGATGGCCATCTAAGTTTAAGTACATAGTTCACCATTATTTGTATACATCTCGCGACCCCTTTCCGAACGGCCCGCGACCCCCCAGTTTGGGAACCGCTGACAGCGGTTCCCAAACTTTTTCTTTCCGTGACCCATTTTAGCCCATACATTTTAGCCGCGACCCCCGTTTTAGCGCAGGTGTCTGTGAGGGGGGGACAAAGTGGAGGGATAAAATTACTTTGGAATTTAACTTAAGTGACCGGTAGGTTATTCGTTTAAATGTTTATTTATTTACTTTGTTCAGATTTTAAAATTTTAATCTTATTCTGATGTTACTGACCTGTTTGATGTTTACTGAGAAACTTAAATGTAAAATAATATGACACAAAAAATAATATTTGGCGGTTCAATAGTATAATGATATTTAAATAAATGGTAGTAATTCTTTTTAGACTACCAGGGTATTATTTTAAAAACGAAAAGTAGTAGTGCCTATAACCTGCTATTAACTTTTATAAATGCTTTTAAATAGTCACAAAGGAACCTAGTAGCTCGACTGTCTTGACGTGTGGAGGGAGAAGGGCTCGTATGAGCATGCGCCAGCCGCGCTTCAAGCTGCCTGGCTTGTACTGTACGTCTCTTGTGTTTTGCTCGCTCGCGTATTGTTTGATTTTGTTCTAACTTTGGATAAGTTTGTTAAGCGTGCAGGGCCTTCGACTTCTCATGATGATCATGAACAGAAGAGGGTACAGGTGAGAAAGTATAGTGACAGTTATATTAAGTATGGATTTACGGTGCTCGGAAATCGGCCACGGTGTGTTATTTGCAGCGAGTTGTTATCGGCCGAGAGTATGAAACCTTCCAAGATGATTCGCCATTTAGAAAGTAAACATCCCAGTTTTAAAGATAAGCCGGCAGATTTTTTGAACGTAAGTTAACTGCTTTAGATTACCAGAAAAATGCAGTAGTTCAGTTAAGTGGAAATAATATGAGCAAAAGTGCTTTGCTAGTATCCTATCAAGTGGCTTTACGAATAGCAAAGAAAGGTAAACCACACACGATTGCTGAAGAGCTCATTCTACCTGCTGCTCAGGATATGGTTTCAACTATGATCAGCCCAGATGCAGCTAAGAAGCTTTCCACCATTCCTCTGTCGAACAACTCGGTGGGGAGGCGCATTACCGAGATGGCTCAAGACATAAAGGATCAGTTGAAAACAAAGTTGCAGAAAAGTGAGTACTTTTCCATTCAAGTTGACGAGTCTACGGACGTGTCGAGTTTGGCGCAGTTTATGTGCTTTGTTCGTTTTGAGGGTGACGGTAGTGTGGAAGAAGACATTTAATTTTGCAAACCTTTGCCTGACCACGCAACAGGTGAGGAAATGTTTAAAATGTTCATGTCTGCAACCGATTCGCTTCAAATTTACTTTCAAAAGTGTATTTCAATCTGCAGTGATGGTGCCAAAGCAATGACTGGGAAAGACAGCCGTTTCGTGAGACGGATGAAAAATGTCATGCTTAATGCCACTTGGGTTCATTGTTTTCTGCATCGCCAGGCATTAGCTACCAAGGTCATGCCAACTGAGCTAAAAACAGTGTTGAACGAAACTGTTAAGTTGGTTAATTTTGTAAAAAGCCGGCCATTACAGTGTCGACTGTTATCACAGTTACGCGAAGAAATAGAGGCACAGTACAAATGCCTCTTGCTTCACACAGAGGCAAGGTGGCTGTCACGAGGGAAGGTGTTTTCTCGAGTGTTCGCTTTGCGCTCTGAGCTTAAGATATTTTTTCAAGTTGCAAACAAAGACCTTGCCGGTTTTTTGAGTGACAATGAATGGCTGTTAAAACTTGCTTATTTAGCGGACATATTTCATCATCTGAACGATCTCAACGTTTCCTTGCAGGGAAGAGACAAAACCATACTTTTTGCACAAGACAAAGTCAATTCGTTTTTAAAGAAATTAGCCACTTGGTCAACCAGGGCTGAGAAGAATACATTTGAAAACTTTGAACTGACAAATGAGCTTATCACATCCCTTTATCGAAGCGATGAATATTATCCCGACATTGACAACCTGTCCAAACTGGTTACTACCCACTTGCAAGGTCTACAAGAGCAGATCCTTAGCTACATTCCCGAGGATCAACACACCGGTTGGAACTGGGTGCTTAACCCCTTCAACGAGCAGGCTGTGAACGAGGCAGACTTAAACCCACTAATTCATGACAAACTCATCGAGCTATCCTGTGACATGACTTTGCAACTGTCCTTCAGCACCCAAAATGTTGACAAGTTCTAGCTACAAAGAAGAGCTGAGTATCCAAGCTTAACATCAGTGGCTCAGAGTCATCATGCCCTTTGCAACATCCTACCTCTGCGAACTCGGATTTTCTACATTGGTCAACATTAAAACCAAGGCAAGAAATCGACTGGACGTAGAAGACGACCTTATTGTATGTGTATCTAAAACTAAGCCGAATTTTAAGAAACTTGTTGACAAAACATAGGCCCATGTTTCTCACTAAAGAAGTCTTTTTACTTAGAAATGTATTAACAATTACATATCAAAATTATTAAATGTTTCTGTTTTGTTTTGACAAAATCTGTAAAATATATTGATATTTTGTAAATGTACAAAGTTATTTAATTTAAAACTCCCGATGGCCATCTAAGTTTAAGTACATAGTTCACCATTATTTGTATACATCTCGCGACCCCTTTCCGAACGGCCCGCGACCCCCCTGGGGGTCGCGACCCCCCAGTTTGGGAACCGCTGCTCTAAGGTATTCGACTCAATCAGCAGAAGTATGATCCTTGACTAGTTAGAAGCCATGATTGGGGAACATCTCATTCTAGAACATGACGGGCATCCTATCCGAAAACTACGTTAAGATTTGTGATAACATCATCATATCAAGTCCAATCCTACAGACAGTAGGCGTAGCCTTCTGCAAGGAGACCCGATTATCCCTCTGCTATTTAATTTGGCAACTCATGATGTCGTCCAAGCAATCAGTAAGGACCGTGTAAAAATCTGCATGTACGCAGACGACATGGTGCTAGTATCACAACAGCAAGACAGCCTACAGGAAGCTTTCAATGGACTAACGGTATGGTCAAAACAAAATGACCTGAACCTAAATGAGGATAAAACTGTCACAATGATCTTTAGGAGAGGAGGAAGGTTTTCAGCACATGAAGGGATCATGTGCAACGGCAGAAAACTAAACATAGTAAATAAGTTCAAATACCTGGGGATGACTTTCCAGACCCGCGGAAACGTTTTCTCCGCACATATAAAAGAAAGAGCATCAGCGGCCACGATAGCAATAAGTGATATTACACAAATCAACCAGATATCCTTAAAAACAGCAATGAAGTTATTCAAGCTAAATTAACCCCGGTAGTAACATACGGACTTGAAATAATTTGGGAACATATGAACAAAAGAGATCTAAATTGCATTGAAAAAGTTAAGACAAGTTTCGTGAAAAGAGTTCTAGGTGTCTCCAAGTTTACGCTATCAAGACTGGTATACGAGATGGCGAGAGAGCCCTTTTTCCTATTGGACCTGAGGCACCAGCTGATGCTCCCCTCTACAGACAGCTACAGAGACTTACTACAGGATCTAAGAGATAAGAAACAAGAAATATGGAGCGAATTCTACATGACAGACGCTATGACATCAAGCAAATGGTCAGGATCCGGCTTCGAATTAAGACACACTATCACTAGATACACAGTACATGGCTTTCATCACAAAGTGTGTTCTACAAAGAAGTTCCATGAACCCGGTACGGATTGTTCATGTGAATGGTGTGGGCAGAAGTGTGGACAATATCATGATCAAGACTGTCAAAGGAGGAATATCTCACTAACAAGGCTTAGCCCGGAGTAACGCAAACACGTATGCATATTGTGCGAACTTCTTTATATTAAATTAAATAACAGAGTTTCATGGCTCTAAATATTTATAGATGCATGTTATGACTCTCTGCGATTAATTTTATTTTTGTATGGCCATTGGCTGCTCTAATAAATTATTATTATATCCTAATCGAAGCTTATTAATGATGCCAGCAGGATACGAAGATCATTCTTATTATTTATTACGCATTGGTTAAATAAAGAATTCTACTTAGCTTCAGTGCTTGATAGAAATAACCTAAAACGAATACAATTGGACAGGATTTAAGAAGTGTTGGTTGTTAATGTTGGCAGCATGAACAAATGAATGTATGTAAGACAGGCCATCATGGCGACGGTTTTAAGTTGAGTCGCATTTTAAGTATTCCATTCGTGTTATATTTGTTACCGGTATTGTAATGCAATTTAAGTGCAATAAACCTAATGATAGCATCCGGTAGAATCAGTGTACATTCTATTGTAGTTCTTAACGCTACCAGACTAACATTTAAGTTTTTTTATACATTAAAATTGGTCCTCCTGGATCGGATGCTATTAAGAGGCGTAATCGAAGCCGAAGTATGGTGAGCTCTTTAGTGCTATGGTTTTAAGTGAATATGAACATCCCACAGATTTGTGAGTGTTATATACAATGTGCTAGTGAATACGGTACCGTAGGCCTACTAAAAGCCGGTATGATTT
This sequence comes from Meconema thalassinum, assembly GCA_946902985.2. Lineage (NCBI taxonomy): Eukaryota > Metazoa > Arthropoda > Insecta > Orthoptera > Tettigoniidae > Meconema > Meconema thalassinum. The sequence continues at coordinate 368,474,425 of OX336393.1, forward strand.
TAAGCTTATATTTCATTGTGGTGGATGCCTGTTGCGTTCCACAACTGGTATTCTTAAGGAGTGACTGTTGCTGATATTTTAATCTCAGACTGTAAATGTCGTAAAACATTTAATGCGCAACGAATGTTCTGTGGTCTGTGAACTGGTTAGAACGACGGTGTGATTATTTCCCATACAAACTGGAGTACCGAAATAAATATTCGAGTGAATAACGATATGTGTGAAGTTCAAACTGGGTTGAAGTGGAGCGGCGTTGCCAACTCGTGGACAATTGGGAACCAGTGGAATCAGCTGTCAGTCTATGTAAAGGTTATCGATGATCAACAATAAGATAAGTCCTCTCCTATTGTCTATTCCTTAACCTTAGATTCACAATGGATCGTAACACAATTAAGGGCCTTGTAAAGCAAAGGGGAATATATATTGCATCTTTAACACGCTTGCAGACATTTGTAACTGATTATGATACCCAAGGAGATGCTATTAAAGTAGAAGTAAGATTACGGGATTTACCAAGTTTAAGAGAAAATTTTGAAAAAGTACAATTAGATCTAGAATTAAATGATGAAACTCAAGATCATTCAACTGCTAGAGTGAATTTTGAAGATGTCTACTATACAGTATTAGGAAAGTTAGAGGCCTTGGCTAAATCCATAGTCTTCTCAAAATGTCAGCATATCTGAAAATACAATTTCAAACGGTATAGCAGTGAACAATGTGCATTTACCTAAAATATCAATTCCTCAGTTTTCTGGCGATTTCAAGGAATGGGTTAGCTTCAAGGATACATTTGAAAGCTTGGTAGGAAATAATCCTTCTCTTACTGGTGTTCAAAGGCTACATTATTTGTTTTCAGCATTGAAGGGTGAAGCCAAGCAACTTGTATTGAATATTCCTGTCACAAATGATAATTTTACTGTTGCATGGGAGTTGATAAACAGTAGATATGATAACCCTAGATTAATTGCAGTAAAACATGTTCATGAATTGCTGTCTCCTCCATCTGTTAGTGAAGACTCTGCAGTTGAACTCAGGCGATTGATAAATCACATGGCCAGTAATAAGAATGCATTAGGAGCACTTCAATTAGATGTCTCCTTGTTTGAACTGGTTATTATCCAAATTATGCTGAACAAGGTTGATAGTAGAACCAAGAAGGAATTTGAAATGATTTCAGCATCTAAAAAGGGTTGTGACTGAGGGGATTTAAATGAGTTTTTGGAAATAAGGTGTCAGGCACTAGAAGTAGTGAGCTTAAACTCACAGTCAACTAACAAATTTAAGGTTATACCAAATAAGTTCAAGACAGAGGGGTTCCACAGGTTTTCCCAATCTTATGTTAGCACAGACAAGCAATGCAGATACTGTAATCAGTCACATGTTCTATATCATTGTGGTACGCTTAAGGGCTTGTCTATCTCACAGAGGTTGGAATTTGTTAAGTCTAAGAATCTGTGTTTCAACTGTCTTCTTACAAATGATCACAAGTCGTCACAGTGTAAGAGTAGCTCTTGTCGAACGTGTAAGGGGAAACACCACACGCTACTCCATGCTGTAAATGGTAATGTTAAGGAAGTGGGTGTTATTCACGAAACCCAATCCCAATTCACTCACGGAAATGAAGCAGATGTCAGGTCAACGGAGATCAAAGCTGGAAGCTATTGTTCATTTGAAGGCCAAGAGAATGTTAATGTATTGTTGGCAACAGCTATCGTACACGTTTTGGACACGAAAGGAGTAAGGCATAAGGCGCGTTGTCTTATTGATTCTTGTAGTCAATCTAGTTATGTGACGGAACGATTAGTTCAAAGGTTGAATTTAACAAGATCGATAAATCATGTCCCAATTGAAGGAATAAGTGGAATTAGTCATCAATCGAAATACTGTGTTAAGTTGTCAATTAAGTCGAGGATTTCAGAGTTAAATGCTGGTGTTCATTGTCTGGTATTAGGTAAAATAACTAATTCCCTACCTGCCAGACACATGGACGTATCTATATGGAACCTCCCTAAGAATATCCAGCTAGCCGATCCTGAATTTCACATTCCCGGAAATATCGACATTTTGTTAGGAGCAGAAGTGTTTTTCGACATTATGAAGCATGATCGCAGGTCCAGACAAGGTGACTGGCCAGTCTTACAAGATACGCAGCTGGGTTACATTATTTCTGGCAGATTTCAGTCAACGTCTCATGTTCGTGGGTCTACTCAAAATTTCTTCCGTGTAACGAAGCACTAGACCAGCAATAAACAAGGTTCTGGGAATTAAGAGGATGTTCCGAACAACTTGAAGGGAACCGACCATGATGTCTTTGAGAGGCATTTTCAGAAAACCACAGTACGTGACGCAGATGGACGATTTGTTGTAAACTTCCCATTTAAGAAGGATTCAAGTAATCTTGGAGAGTCTCATCAGAATGCATTAAGTCGTTTTTATCTTCTGGAGAGGCGTTTTGCAAGACAACCTGTTCTGGCTGAAGCATACAAAAATTTCATGACTGAGTATGAAGAGCTAAATCATATGAAGGAAGTTAAGGAGACTGAAGGACGTCTATTACATTCCTCACCATGCTGTCTTTAAGGAATCAAGCACGACAATTAAGTTAAGAGTAGTCTTTGATTGTTCAAGTAAAATGTCTAGCGGGTGCTCTCTGAATGTCTTACTATTATCTGGCCCCACACTTCAACAAGATTTGTATTCAATAGTACTAAGATTCAGAACTCATCCAGTGGTATTCACGGCCGACATCGAAAAAATGTACAGAAATATACTAATATGTCCAGATCAAAGGCGCTTCCAACACATCCTCTGGAGATCTAATCCCAAGGAACCCGTTCGTATTTACGAATTAAGAACGTTGACGTATGGAATGGTGCCAAGTTCCTTCCTAGCAACGAGGTGTTTGCTACAATTGGCATGCGAAGAAGAAACGAGAAATCCCATTGTATCTCGACTGTTGATGGAAGACTTTTACATGGATGATATACTTACTGGAGCTGAGAATGTCTGTGAGGCAGTACAATTACAGCAAGAGTTAATTCATATTCTGTTGAATGATGGATTTCCATTAAGAAAATTTTCCTCCAATCATCCTGCCTTGATTGAAGCTGTACCGCCGGACTGCAGGGAAACTCAATTGCCAGTTTCATTGGATAAGGAATCAGGTGTTAAGACATTGGGAATATTGTGGCACCCAATATCAGACAAGTTTCTTATCGCTGCCAAGGATCTCAAGTCAACTGTTAAGGAGAATGTTCCCACGAAACGACAAGTGATGTCAACAATTGTTTCAGTGTTTGACCCAATTGGTCTCATTGGTCCTTACGTTACTGGTCTTAAAATGTTTATGCAAGAATTGTGGTCGCATAATTTGCAATGGGACGAACCCTTGTCACAATCATTGAGAGATACCTGGTGTGACTTAAGTTCTCAGCTATCTGATGTCAAATATAATTATTCAGATTGATCGATTTGTTTTAAGTTCTCCAGTTCCGAAAGAAATACAGATGCATGCATTTTGCGATGCGAGAAGGCGTATGGATTCTGTATTTATCTTAGAAGCGTCAGTAAAGAAGGTGACATATATGTTAAATTCCTGTGTGCCAAGTCTCGAGTGGCTCCCTTAAAGAAAACCACCCTTCCCAGACTAGAATTGTGTGCAGCTGCACTTATGGCCAAACTTGTACAGAAAACCACACCCATCTTGAAACTTAACATTTCTCTCACCTTTTATTGGTCAGATTCGATGGTCGTTTTAGGATGGTTGTCTTCTCCAGCGTCACGTTGGAAGATGTTTGTTGGAAACCGTGTATCGCAAATCCAACCATTGACCGAGAATAGTTGTTGGGGACATGTATCATCATCAGATAATCCAGCGGATGTAATTTCACGAGGTCATAAGGTGAAGAATCTTCGACAATCGTCTTTATGGTGGCAAGGCGCAGCCTGGTTGAAACAATCACAGTCCTGTTGGCCCAAACAAGTCCAGACAATTCATAAGGATGAGTGGCCAGAAGAAAGAAATTCAACCTCTAAAACCTTAATATCGTTGGCAGACTCGGACAAATTTATTGGACGGTTTTCAAGTTTTAGTAAACTTATAAGGGTTGTGACCTACTGTCGAAGATTCATCTACAACGTCAGGCATTCTGACAGAAGGACTGGAACTTTGAGCGGCCATGAGTTGAAGACATCCTTGAAGATCTGTATCAAGATGGCACAACGTTCTGCTTTTAAGAAGGAGATTGATGCTCTAAAGAAGAAAGAACCGATATCGAGGAGCAGCCGTCTTCTTAACCTTAATCCATTTCTGGACGAAGAAGAGGTATTAAGAGTAGGGAGAAGATTGAATAAATCGTTTCTGCCACATGAAAACAAAGAATCAAGCGATTTTACCTTCAGAACATCATCTGACAACCCTCATCGTGGGAGCAGAACATTACCGCTTACTTCATGCCGGACCAGAACTGATTTTCTCCAGCTTACGTCAGCGATATTGGATCCCAAGAATTCGGCAGGTAATCAGACCTATTCTAAACAAATGTCTGCAGTGTGTCAAACTGAAGGGAGCGGTAAGAACACAGTTAATGGGACAGCTTCCCGATGCTCGTGTCCAAGCTTCTCGTCCATTTACAAATGTGGGCGTCGACTTTGCCAGGCCTCTTATGATGAAGGTTGGATCTGTTAGAAGTAAATCGGTCCAAAAATGCTATATTGCTCTGTTTATATGTACTGTATGTGCACTAAGGCAATACATACCGAGTTGGTTTCCAGTCTATCATCCAGTGCGTTCATAGCAGCCATAAAACGATTCACAGCCCGTAGAGGCAAATGTTTAAATATGTACTCCGATAATGGAACTAATTTTGTCAAGGCTAATAAGGAATTGCAGAAGTTTCAAGGACTCTTTTCGTCTCCATCTTTCAGGGAAGATTTGGAAAACTTTGCAGCCAGTGAACAGTTCCGATGGCATTTCATACCGCCTGGCTCCCCACACTTTGGTGGTCTTTGGGAAGCAAATATAAAATGTTTAAAGTATCATCTCAGACGCATTGGATCAAATTTACTCACCTATGAAGAGTTATGTATCTTGGTGTATCAAATATAAGCGTGTCTGAATTCAAGGCCTTTAACTGTGTTAAACAATGACCCTGACGATCCTCTTCCCCTTACTCCTAGCCATTTCTTGATTGGTTCTCCACTAGTATCCTTTTCTTGAACCCGATTTGAGTGATGTTCCAATGTCTCAGTTAAGAAGATGGGAGAGAGTGCAGCATTTCTTGCAGTATCTGTGGAAGAGATGGTCCACTAGCTACTTGAGTGGTCTCCAGCAGCGGCTGAAGTGGAAAACAGTGCAACCTAATGTTCCTGTCGGCACTGTTGTGCTCGTGAAGGTTGAGAACATTCCACCTCTCCAGTGGAAGATGGCGGCGGTGGTTAGGACTTATCCAGGGAAGGATGGACTGGTGAGGACAGTGGACGTAAAAACAACAATGAATTAATACATTGAATGATAGGATTATAAGCAAATGCTGATGTTGTAAACAACTAAGTGAACGAGAAATACACTTAAGGGTGTTCTGAAAATTATATAAATTATGTAAACTAGCGGACCCGTGCGAGAACTCTCGCATAATGGATTGTGTGCGTCCCCTTGTGTACAGACTACCCGCTCGGTTTAGTGCTCTGCGGGCTGTATGCGACAGAGTTCTCGCAGGGGCTATCGTCTTGTTTATTTGATTAAAAGCACTTTATAAACAAATAAATTATTTCCGTTTACTTTTCAAGAAATGCAAGATTTTTCCTGTACTATTGAGACGATTTGGAAGTTTTTGGTACAAACCACACCTTCTAACTCCTTCTGGTTTAGGAGCTTGAGTTTTGTGATACATACACCCTAGCCTTAGCGTATTATATAATAAGATATTATACTAATGATTAATAAGTGGTAATTAAACTTCGAATCTATATTAATATAATAAAGCTGAAGAGTTTGTTGGTTTGTTTGTTTGTTTGTTTGCGTGTTTAAACGCGCTAATCTCTGGAATTACCAGTCGGATTCGAAAAATTATTTTGTATATGATAGGCAGATTCAAGAGGAATGGTTTAGGCTATTTGGAATTAGGCTACACCTCACAGGTAACCAAGATTGATTTTTGTTCAGCAAGACGGAGGAACAAGCGCTCCCGAACAGCTTTATCCGCGTTCGCTGGCGTTATGGTTAGTGATACGTACACCGTTTCACCTATCTGAATCAAAATTTGTGTACATACCCTTTGCAACCCCACGGATAACAGCATTCACTGTACATTTTAGACAGACTACTCCATTCCCTGCATTTAGGCCCTTTGGCACAAATCTACACCGTTTCACCTATCTGAACCAAAATTTGAATACTTACCCTTTGGAACCCTGTGAGTAACACTGTCCACTTTAAATTTTGGACAGACCACTCCATTCCCACACCGTTCCTCCTAATTGCACCAAATTTTACTTACACTTTGAAACCCCGTTGGTAACGCTGTACACTTGATATTTTGGACAACGCTCTCCATTCCCTACAGTACATTTAGAATAACAGACAAAATGAACTTGAAAACCATGAATTAAGGCCCTAGAAACATTCATGTCTGTAATAGTGTAACTGTAAGAGTATTTTAATTAATCTATTGTTGACTGGCAATTCTGGCTGCATCACGTCGCCCCTACCAGTGTTCTGGAGCAGAATTGCGAAAATAGCTAAATCTTGCGCTGCTTATAAATTGCAGGGAGTACTTAGTGCAAAAAGATTTCTTAGGCCCCTTAAAACAGTTATCATGAAAATATTATGCCTCTGTATAAGTGCATTGGTGTTGGTAGAGTGCATTGTGGTTATCAGCTGCAATAAGCGTTGGTGCTTTCAAATTTACCTTCATTTATTCCGAACCTTATCGTTGAGCGTTATGTGGCGATAAATGATACTATGCTACCTCAGGAGTTCGGGACAGCCGAAGTTTTCCAAGGTGTTGCTATGCGGCAAAAGACGACACTATTGATCTCTACATTTCTAACAGCCACTGTTTGCCATCTCTTGATGAATGCAGTACTTTTAACTTTGTCTGTTGGCACAGGCTAGAGTAAAATGTGGCTTTTCACCAATGTCTCAGTCTCACTCATGGCTGTGATTATATGGATGCTGCTGAGGTATGGGTGGTGCTTAGTAATGACATTCAGGGCACAGTCAGTGCATGTGGAAGTTGTGAAAGGTTCTACTCATAGGGTTAGTACTGCTGTTCTGTCTCAGTGAGGAAAGCAATGGCAAACAACCTCACTCCTTATCTTGTCTAGTACGCCTCAATATAGCGCTGCCTTGGGTTTTTGTGGGTATCTACCCACATAGCCTAACGGTGGTGCTTTTTGGGGATTCGACCAGCCTTCGGGCTGACTACCTAACAGACAGACATGAGATATAGGCCCTAGTCAGTGTCTTTTATTTCACTTACTCCTCTTTCTTATCTTTTTTTTAATTCGTTTGTAAATTACATGTGTCAGTGCTGTAGTTAATGAATAGCCGTCTCCCTATTCATTATTATAATTTTTATCACTACGGGAAAATGACCTGAATGTTACGTCCATTATCCTATACTGTACTACTTATCACCCCCACTACAACCACCACCTCAAAAAAGTACTATTTTTAATTTCTTTTTCTGTTAGTTTAAGTATCATGCGCCACTTCTGTAGTAGTATTCATTATCATCCATAAAACAAATAAATCCACCGGGCGAAACCGGGCACTACTGCTAGTATAATTATAATGATGATTATGATAAATATAATTATGATGAATAAGTTATCATGAATGAGAAGATGATCCAACAACTTCACTTTCAGGGATCATGCCAGCTGTAAATGATTTGTGATATAGATGTTTATATCAAGTTTTTGAGCACTAATTGTTCTATTAGAACCACGTGCTAACTTGATGTTTGAATCCCTCGATCTTGTGGTATAAGTCAGTTCTTTTCCATTAATGACATTGCTATTTTATGTCATGTCTACATTTTTGAATTACCGTAATTTTATTTTCTTGCTTTTAAATCTTATTGCGTGATGCTTTATAGAGGTGATTGAAGGTCGCGCTAAGAAGGCTATCGCTGGGTATTCTTGGAGTGCCCCCACACTCCTGAGGTATTCCATTGGATGGAATCTTGTGTTCTCTGAGCTATGTTTGTTATTTTAGCCATGGTCTTTCTTAATGCCACCTTGTTAAGAAAACTTTTGCCCTATTTTCCCTTCTACTTGTTGATAGGATCTGGGGTTTTTTATAGCCGGGGATTTTCAGGTTCTGCGATCCAGCTGTCATCGTGAGGTTCAACATGTATCGGTAGGTTATTTATCGTAGGTAATACAGGTACAGTAATATCCCAGCATTTGCCTGGAGTAGAAGTGGGAATGGTTTAAAGTGGAAACGGGTCTCCGACAGGGAAGTGTATTGTCCCCATTATTATTCATCATAGTCATGGATGAAATCCACAAGAAGGTCAAACAGAGATTGGGACAAGAAGCAACAAAGGCCATGCTGTTTGCAGATGATATAGTTATATGGGGTGAGGATGAAAAGGATGTACAAAAACAACTAGATATATTGAACCCGCTGAGCTATGGTTCATGTGATTTTTTTTTATGACAGAGCATTTATGATGGGATGTTGTACTTTTGAACACACCCAGGAAGCCACGTGAAGCTGAGAGATCACGCGATACTTTTGAAGTAGCGGTGAATCGCACTTTTGACTTTGGTGAAAACTGCTAATTATTTATCTGAGGTCTTATTAATTATTTTTATCTTTCGACAAGACTCAGAATATTCCATTTTGTCATGCTGCATTATTAAAACATTTTGGAGAATGTTTATTTTTAATTTAGGTAAGGTAATACCCTTGCAGATACGCAAAAAGGAACGTAAGTAGTCGCTCAACGACTTCGTTTTGACGACCTACTTTCTAGAGACACCCAGTACCTGCACTGCGTCTTGAGAATCAGCCTTGTGTAGGCGTGGAATTACATTTGCCCTACGAGACGTAGAAGAATATCCGCTGTTGAGCGTTAAAAGTGATTATAAGGTGCCATCGAGCACGCTAATACTATTATTCACTGTTATTGAAGCCCAGTGAACTAAAGAAGAAGTTTGGGAAATAATTATTGGCAAGTATAGTGTATTGCACAACATTGTTGTAACACCACATTTTACCCACGCGTATGTGGAGGGCAGATGCCTAGTGGAAATATACAGGTAATAGTGTTACAAGTATCCTGAATAAGTGTGATTATAATTGTATGAGATATTTAAATTGCCAAAGTGGAAATTTCATTTTAAAAACGACGTATAATTTACGGATGCTGCGTGATACAAAAGTAGCGTCACTAGCACGTGCAGAATTATAAAACAGTGTTAGCTCACATGCTAATACACATCTGCAAGATTAAGGCTGTGTCGTATTTTATAATTGAAGCCTATAACATTCACGACAAACATTATAATTTTGAAAGTGAGAGGATAAATTATTACGCAACCTATTTCACTACCCACGTGATTGAACTTTTCTTCACCATGATTGAAGCAGTCACCATGGGCTAATACCATTCCGGTATGAGGGTGACGTTTCTACGGGAACCAGCATGATGGTGGAACTTCCAGGACGACGAACGAGAAGGAAGGAGCCAAAAATGCCATTTCCAGGCATACCCACGAAGTTGTCGACAGGGACAAATCGAACCCTGGTCTTTGGAGGAGTCCAGATGGGAATCCTGATGAGGAGGATACCGATCCAGAGAGCCAGAGAGGATTTTGTACAACCCTTGTTGTGGAATAGAGAGCTGAGTGAGAGCTCCTCCATTTCGTGAGTTTTTGTCACACCCCTTCCTTGTTCTAGTTTCTGGTGGTATAGTAGATTTAATGTAGTTTGTGAACCAACCGCACTCAGTGTCAGCCATTTTTCTAGGTAGGGATGTAACTAGATTAGTTAGATGTCATTTATTTCAGTTTAGAGTGAGACACCCTTGGGGTCAGACATTTTGGTCAGCCCTGGTGCAGCTTGATGAACGTCGTAGAACGTCAATGCCTACCTTTTGCTGAACCTGATCGTAGTCATTTTGAGGCTATTTTGTTCAACCCTACTTGGGGTAATTTTCAATTCTTTGCTGACTTCAGTGATGGCAATCAGATGCCATGGTTATTAATTAACTGCATTCTTTGCAGCCATCCTTTGTTATACCCCTGACTGTCGTTAGAACGGTCGTATCATTTAGGTAGTCGACTGTAACTACCAGTTTTGTAAATGCATTATATTTCATTTTGAATAAAGCTCAGAAGCTATTCTTGGTCAAGTTTGAACCCAACAACTAGAAGGAATGTTTCGTTGCCTAGCATCGAACTCAGTTCCCGACGTATCATTAAGCAGATCTAGTGTGTGAATCTGCGCCACAATTATCATTTTTGCTTGTGTCATGTAAGACACGTTTTTATTTGATGTACTATCAACTATTGAATTGTACTTTTAAAGCAAAGAGCTTCAGTTATTGTAAGATTACTTTCATTTAGACGTCTTTGGCAGAAAGACGGAATTGTATTGTTATACTCAGATTTATTGAGTGTGTTTTATACACGGACTCTTTAGAGGTCCGTAACCTATGGTAAAGTTTTTTATGAACTGGCCAGGTGCAGTTTTGTATTGATTATATCGCCGGCCTTGAATAAAACGGTTATGTAACCCAGTGACCTGAAAGCACGCCTGCTTCATTGTGAGACAAAACTCTTATTGACAAGGACAGAATACGATTTGTATTCGCATCTCCTTTCATTGCTATTTTGCTTATGGAAATCAGTTTCCCCTCTTGTATTTGATCACATGTTTTATAGATGGTTTTTTTTTAGTTAAACGCTCTGTTGCGTGTACTGTCGTCTGACAGGTACAGTTATGTAAGGTTTTCTATAGTATGGTGAAGGCTACCCTGTTATAGCAGGATGTTATTGTATGAAGGTATTTTGAGTATGCCTTGTCCGGGACTGATCCCGTTGACTAGATGTTATTGGAAGGTAACTGTTGTGTACAGGCCTATCCCAGAGTTATTGAACGCGAGCTTAGCGCCGCTGGTAACCCGTGTTATTGTATGTCCGAGTTGTTGTACTCGTTGATTATATTCCGACTGTTGAGTCGAGGATTTTTGGTGGAGAATGATCTCAGTGGAGACACTCCGTGCCCAAGCTATTGTCAATGTTATTCGACATAAACCTACGATAAACCTATAAACCGACATCTTAATAATAAGACGCATAATTGTTGTAAAACAAGTCTAACTAACGATATTTTCTATCTAACTTTGTTCTTTGCATTCTGGAACTGTTGACATAGCCGTGCAATTGAAGATAATTTCCTTGTGAGGAAATGACTAGGACAGTTGACATTTTTGTAGCGACCTGAAGCATGTGCGAACCTAGAGTTCGTAGCTTGTGGAGCTCAGGCCATGCGATGTCAGACGTGGTCTCAACTACGCATTCGTCACCGTAATTATACACATTAGATGACTATGGTTTACACAGAGTAAACCAAGGTGCAGGCAGGAATTTTTAATAAAACTACTGTGTCTATTTCATTACTTACTTATGATGTCAAGTGTATAAATCCTACATGTTACCTTATTGTGTGCTGTTAGCACATAGTTATTAAGCATAATTAAATTGTTTGTGTTTCATGGCTGTACACTTAGCTTTTGGATGTAATTGTTTTCTTTTACGGACGTCATCGCCGTAAATTTTGTTAATTGATAGGACTTAGCTAGATGAATCAACGTTAAATGTAAATGTCGAAATGGTACCATCCTAACTTAGATTTGTTTTGCTACCCTGTTAAATGTAAATTCAGATATTAGCTTAATCTTGTAACTTGAACTAGGGACTTGCGTTGTACCATATTCCTAGCGTTGCTGTTGTTGCTTTATTATTGTGAGTTAGATCTTTCGCGAGGGTTTTCCGTGTCTTCTCAGGTAGGGACCTGCTCTTTATTTTGTTTATTTATTAGTTTGCGGACTAGCCGATTATAACCCTCCGAACTAGGCTAGGGGCTTGTGAATTTTAATAAATTTTCACGGTGTTTTACATAAGTCTGGATGTTTATTTTCTCAGTCTAGTTTTAAGGTGAACCTTTCCTTAGGCGGTCTATGACCATCGTCACCAAGTACCACGATCCCTATGGACTACGGACTCTCGTGCCCCTTTAGCCTTTATGGAAGGTCACCTGATCCTCACGGTAATTTTATTCGATTTATGGGACGTTAGGAAAGTCATCGTGGTTGTTGACTCGACTAAACGGTCACATAAAATGGCGCACAACGCTGTGGGCGGACTTGGGCTACATAAAATGGCGCCCAACTCATGTGCCGACGTTAACGTGGTGACCCTCAGTACCATGTTATTTTTGAGGATCTTAATGTTGATTAATGGTAAATTGACAGGACTGGGACGAACTTAGAAAGCCGTACTGCAGATCAATTGACCGCATGGCATTCATGTTTGATAGAAGTCCATGGGGTGAGGCTTTAGTGTTGGATAAATGAAGGATAGGATTTGCTTTGATGATGCCTCATCCTAAGTAAATGTAATACTTTGCTTTGCTCACCGTTGTCTTTGTAAATGTAGAAGCACTCAGTTTGCATACTCCAGCTGTACTCGTGATATTTGTATAAATGAACCAAGTAACTAATCATAGCTGTAAGTTCCAGTAGAAATTGATCCCTCATTTTCTCATATATTTCTTATCTATGGATGAGGAAACTATTCGTCGTGTGTTTGGAGAGATGTTGGCAGGTGTAAATGCCAATCTTCAACAGATTACTGCTGACTTAGGTCAGAATACTCAGTCTGTCAATACTGTAAGTGGTCATGTAGATCAAGTAAGGTTAGATTTAGAGGCTAACACTCAGTCTATAAACAATGTCAGTGGTCATGTGGACCAGGTTAGACAGGAAGTCAACAATGTAAGTGGTCATGTGGACCAGGTTAGACAGGAAGTCAACAATGTCAGTGGTCATGTAGATCAAGTAAGGCTAGAAGTTAACAATGCTAGGACTGATTTAACTCAAGTCAGGGCAGACATGGACACATATAGGGTCGAAGCGAGAAATGATCTAACGGCAGGTTTAGCAGCTGTTAGGGTTGATGTCATACGACACCATCAGGAGGCTAACCAGCGCGTAGATTGCTTAACCGACCAGATGAATAGAGCTAGGGAGGATGTGCAAAACCGATTGGAGGAGCACACAGCTCAAATTCAGACAACCTTGAATAAAGTCCAGATAGACATGAGAGCAGATCTGGAACATACTAGGGAAGAATTCGGGACTCGACTAGATCACGTCGAGGGATTTATCGGCAATGTGAAGAAGGACATGGCACCCATGAACATTGGTTTGATCTTGATGAGAGGAGCTGCCAATGCCGTTAATAACAACGTGAAGACTATCATTGATGGCATGATGGAGGTTAAAGAAGAACTTAACACCAACAGGAAAAACATTTCTGAATTGACGGAAACCGTAGCCAGTCTACGTGAGACAGTTGATGTTCATCATGAGGAACACAAAATTGACCTCATGTTATTGAGAGGTGACCTCAACGAACACGAGACCACAGTCGAGGCTAAGGTAGCCGAGGTTAGAGACGATGTGGGTAAAATCCAAGAAAATATGTCCAGAGTTGAAGGAGAGATCGATTCCTTACAAAAAAGATTTGAGGAAGTCGCGGTGACCGAGAGGTTAGACCTCAGTTATAACCTTAGGACGGCCATACGCGAGGTAGACACAAACCTCAAGGGAAAGGTCGACAGGATCGAGCTGCAATTGAACGACTTAGGTAACAAAGTCGCAGCCAGAACCATCCCAGGACTTGAAGTGATAGAAAGACGTCTGGACAGACTCGAGGCGATTCCTAGAGAGAGACACGTACACCCACAGATGGGAGAATCTCAGGAAACGCCTATACCTCAATCAGGAGGAATGATGCCTACCCATTTCCAACCCAGCGCGCCTATGGAATCGCAATCGTCACAATTCACTAATTCAGCGCAAGGTCAGACCTTGAACTTTGACGCTCATCCGTTTCAACCAGCATCTAATCGAATTAGTCATGTGACTAACACTCCTACGCAGAGTTACATGCAAAATACGTTCAGACCCGCGCATACGCAGGGGAATGTCACCATAATTCGTTCAAGAGAGGAGCAACCAGCTCGCTTCTCAGGAACTGGAAGTGGTGTTACTCCAGTGGAATTCCTAGCCAATGTCGAAAGCTACTTACGTGATACTATGGTAACTCCAGAGAGGGAACTAAGAGTTATAGAGCGACTGCTAGAGGGACAAGCCGGTACCTGGTTCAGAGCATTCAGATACTCATTTACAGGCTACCAGGATTTTAAGGAAGCGTTATTAAGAACATATTGGTCGAGCGACATCCAGCAGAGCATCCGAGCTGAGATGTACACTCGAAGGTACAGTTCCAATACACCTACTCGTTATGCGAATTACTTCGCAATACAGCTCGCGAATCTTCGTTGTCTTCAGCCTCCGTTGTCGGAACAAGATTTGGTGAACACAATTGTTTGGCAGTACCCTGCGGACGTACAACGTGTGTTGATCGCTGCAGGGGCATCCACTTTCCAGCAGTGTGACCAGATACTGCGAAGGTTGGATGCTAATACAGAACAGTTTCCTTCACACCGTCAGCAGAAGGCTGATAGGCGCGAGGATAGACATCTGAATCTGACAACTGTTGATAAAGTGAGCCAAACGCCACAACAAACGCAAACCACAGAGGATTCTGGGCGACGTGATAACAACTACAGTTATAACAGGAGAGTATGGAACAACACTCCTTATACTCGAAATCGACAAGATGACCGGCGAAGTCATTGGAACCGGCGATTCGACCGAAGGACGGACGACAACCGACGTCATGAAAACAACCGCCGAGGGAATGAAGGAAGAAATCAACAACACGGAAGTATCCGTAGAGACTATCGATATAGCAGGGGATACGACAGAAATCGAGACCCTAGATACCAGCCAGACAGGGATTGGAAAGGAAGAGCACGGGAGAGCCGTGAGTACCTCCAACAACTGAGAGAATTGCAGATCCAAGAAGAGGGAGAACGGAACCCTACTTCGAGGGAAAATAGAAATTCGGCGCAGGAGACGGAGCAGAACCAGCCCAGTACTTCTCGCCAGGACAGAAAAACGCCGAAAAATCAATAGATTCTTGTTCGGTTGAGCACCGAGTAACTGCCACCATATTACTCTGGGAGCCAATCCAAGAAGACTTGTTGGACGAACGACGAACCACAATTATGAATTAACACGTCTACCCAAGATCGTAGCCACCTTGAATGAAGTCAGTGTAGTCATACTCATCGATACTGGGGCGATGATTAGTGTAATTTCCGCCGATTGCCATGCCAGACTGAAAGCAAACTCTGAGGTGACAGAGCTACCTATTTCAGCTGTAAGAGTCAGAGGTGTCATACCTGACCGCGTTGTAACATGCAAAATCCAGATTCTGTGTACTCTGAAGATTTCGAGCCACGTGTACTTGCACGAATTTCTTGTAATGAAGGGCCTGCATCATGATGCCATTTTAGGCGCAGACTTCATTAGAAAATATGATGGAATCATTGACATGGGACGGAATACGGTAGAGTTCAAGCCGAACGAACCCATTCAGATGAGCCTAATTGAAGAAGAACCGGAATTCCTATCCGAAGTCGACGTAGTCGAAGAATTAAATGGCAAGGAAATTGAGGAGACACTAGATGCCGACGAAGAGGCAGAATCGTTATCAGCACCCATACGTGAGGATCTTGAGGCAATATTGAACGAATACAGGGATATATTCGACACCACACCTGGTGAGATATTAGACTACGAGTATGATCTTGTGTTACTGGATGATTCCCCATTCCAGGAAAAGATCTATCCGATTGCCGAGAAACATCTCGAAGAAGCTGCTAAGAAGGTCCATGAGATGGAAGCAGCAGGCACAATCAAGAAATCACCGACTCCTTTCTTGAATCCCATAACGCCTGTGGTTAAGGTAGATGGAAGCTTGAGACTTTGTCTTGATGCCAGAGCCTTGAATGAGCGCCTAGCTCCTGAGCACGACAGACCGCCCAAGATTAGGGACATTCTCAGGAAGTTCAAAGGAAAAAGGATATTTTCATCATTGGTCTTGGTTCAGTCTTATTACCATATCAAATTATCTGAGCATACTCAGAAATATGCTGGATTCTTGTTTGATCAGACTACTTATGTCTTCCGAAAATTACCATTTGGATTGAAAAATGCCGGAGCCGCATTAATCAGAGCACTTGATGCCAAGCTGACTCCTGAAGTGAAGCAGAGAATAATATGTTATGTGGATGACATAATCATAGCTTCAGAAACAGAAGAAGAAGAGCATTTAAAGACATTGCGCCTTGTTTTTGAGAATCTTCGACATGCGAATTTTAAGGTCAAATTTGACAAGTGTCGATTCTTTCAGAAAGAAGTGAAATTCGTAGGACACATAATCAATGGAGAAGGATATAGACCGAATCCGGCAAAGATTAGAACTGTTGCTGCATTTCCAACGCCAACCCGTGTGAAACACGTGAGACAATTCTTAGGAATTCTCCAATTCTTTGCTGCTCATTGTGAGAAGTATTCCGAGACTGTTGCACCACTGCAAGGATTATTGAAAAAGAACTGCAGGTGGAACTGGAATGATGAATGCGAGATAGCTTTCAGGAGAGCTAAACAGATGCTTGTGGACTCAATTCAGTTAGAATATCCAGATTATTCTCGGAACTTTATTCTAGAAACTGATGCATCTGCTATTGGTATAGGAGCCATTTTACTGCAGGAGGATGATGAGAAGAAACGTCATTACATCGCTTTCTTAAGCCGACGTTTAAGAGCACATGAATCTCACTACTTCACGACCGGGATAGAAGCACTTGCAATTGTCTACGCACTTGAATACTGGCAGAAACTTCTGTTAGGCCAGAGGATTATTGTGAGAACCGATTATCATGCGTTAACCTTCATCTTAAGAACAAGACTGGCAAGCGACAGGATCACACGTTGGACGCTGTTTCTCCAACAGTTTGATTTGGAAATAGTTTATCGACCAGGCAGAGAGAATGTGTTGGCCGATATCCTCAGCCGGAATCCTGAAGCTACTGTTAATGCCTTATGGTGTATTCTTTGAATACACGGTACGAGAGTATAAAGTCTATTGCTCTTTGCATGTTCATTTCTTCCTTCCTCTTTGTCAAACACCAACAGTGATCATCTGTTTTCTCCTTGATGGGCAAATCTCTTATGTCTTCATAAGTCTGTTCTAGATATATAACTTCTGTGACCCACCTAGCGTCATCTAGCAGCGAATCTCTGAAGCTACTCAATTCCTCCTGGTGCGAGAGGACTTACATATCCATCTGGCCACCAGATCTTGTTACCATCGCCAGCTATTTTTTCCTTGAGCAAGAGGACTACGTCTACTGTTTCACTCACCATGCTGCGCTAATATCTCCTACTATCAACTCTTTGAAGACCATTCATCAAGAAGAACATTTATTTTTGATAAGTTGGTTATGCTGATATGTATACCCTTTGTCTCCTACCCCCACTCTTTTCCGTTCCTTGGACTCTCCGTGCTCCGATGAGCTGGTCTCTCTTCGCAATCGGTAGTTGATTCGGTCAGTTAAAGCTCCTCTCGAGCTAGCCTCCTCAAACCAAGAGGCACACACTCTTCTACGCCATGTTGGCAAGGTAGTTGTCATCCAGGGAAACTTCGCCTTCAACATGAAATCAAGATAAGTACCATTTTAAAAGTTTTAACCTCATCTTCATGGTTTTAACTTCCACGTGCTTTTAATGATACTTTTATAGACAGTGTGAAATTATTTATTTTGGGGCAAAAATCATTCTTCGTGGGATT
This sequence comes from Meconema thalassinum, assembly GCA_946902985.2. Taxonomy (NCBI): domain Eukaryota; kingdom Metazoa; phylum Arthropoda; class Insecta; order Orthoptera; family Tettigoniidae; genus Meconema; species Meconema thalassinum. The sequence continues at coordinate 368,492,431 of OX336393.1, forward strand.
TGCCATGTTGAGCTTTCGCTTGTATAAGCCAACCTTACTAAAAAAGAGCTTTTCTTAAGCTATTCAAATGAGAAATCCTCTCACTACGTGGGATATTACCTAATACCCGCTGTCTATAATTCATCAAGCTAGTTCCTCCGTTGGATTTTCTCAACCCCATTTTTCTACTAAGGTCGTTCTGGAACCTTCGAGATCTTGTACTCTATCTGCGAGTCTTGCCGTCAGGTAATTTTCACTCACTTGTGACAATAATATTTAAAATGAGGAATCTTCTTTACAAATTGTTGCAATAGCTAACTTTCTTCCACCGCTGGAACCACTGGAATGTTTTATGGTACATTTAATTGTAAATCACAACTTTTTCAAGAAATAGACTCTCACCTATATAGTGCAATCAGTTATTTCCATAATTGCAATAACTTTCTTTCTCATAAACTTTAGTGTTTCTATAGTGAACTTTGCATCCATCTTTATAGACTACAGTGATAACCAGTGCTTGCTCCACGTTTCTACCGCGTCGCGATCGTCCGTTTATATTAAATACGGCCATGAACATTGATCCTATATCCCAATGATCTTTCCTCAACCTTCTACTAACAACCTATATTAATAAAATTGTAACTTTCCTATAAGGTGTCACTCACGAAGTGCCCTTCCAACTTTGCTAGTTTAACATTAATTAAATTCTGCATTATTGCTTGTGTGATACAAGTTTCAAATTCACATTGTTCCTTTCCTATAATCAGGGAAAACAATTCTTTAAACTCTTGAGCGAGTCATGTTCAGGTTTCACGAAATGGAAACTGTCCCATTTGGCTAGTGATTCCTACTCAAACTTGGGAAGTCTAGAACCTTCCTTTTAACTCTCTTCAGGTTTCACAGTAAGTGACCTGCCCTTATTTGCATAATAACCAACATTAATTCTGTATAAATATAAGAAGTTGTAGGAACTTCTATCTTATTTTTCATGTTTTTATTATTGTTATTTTCGAAGTTGTCACTTTCTCTAGAACATTCTCTCAAGAATTTCTTAAGGTACACTCTTTGTACTCCAATTCACGTTCAAACTTTAATTGATTCATTGTTTATTTGTTTAAATCTTATAAAGATTTTAGAAACATGTAAGGTTTGAAACCTTGTACATTGTCAATTGCCTGGAGCAAACGTTTAATGTTGAGAGGTCTGCGACCCCATTTGTTAAAAAGTTCAAATGAACTATGTTTGTCAAAATTATATTACATAATTGTTAATTTCCTCAAACTTCTTTGAATTGTAAAATAAATGAAGCGTTTCCTTTCGCTTTTTCATTTACGAATACAAAGTTTAGGCAAAATCCTGTCTTCCTTGACTCTCCTCACTCAATGACATTAAAATCATTAATAGGGCTTTCACCATTTGTTGCATTTGAGCAAGAACTCTTAATTTTCACCTCACTAAAGTTCTTTTTAGCTTTAATAGCTAATTCTAATTGGCCAGTAAGGCAAGTAAAGCTCGCTAAGCCAGCTACCTGCTTGTGGAGACCCTCTCCGAAAACTTATGGTCAGTTTTCTAAAAGATAAGTGTTTCTTTTTGTCTAAACTTTTAGCCGGCTCCTCGCTGAGTAAAAGCTTAGCCATTTTCCAATGCAACCATTGGTTCATTTACCAAGATTACTCCATAAGGCATAATCTTTTATCATTTTTCTTCTTAGAGACACTTGGTCGCCCTTACAGGAACTCCATAATTTTGGAAATTGAAAATACCAAACCTGAGTTAAATCATTGGCATTCTTCGAATTATTTTGTAAAACCTAATTTCTTTGAGAAGACATACAGTAAATTTGATACTATCAGTCTTGCCAGACCATCAACCTTCCCTATAGTGGTTTCATACATGCTTGGGAGGAAATACACTAAAGCCTCTCTCTTGCAAATCGCCCAAGTCCCGGCTGCGGTTCCCGTTAGCTTCGACCAAGCTCGTACCTACTTTAGGTATCAAAGAGTTAACTTTCAGTGGCAACTGCCTCTAAAGGTATTTAAAGTTAAACTTATTAATTTTGTGGGACTCTCCTCCTATTTTCTATCCTTTTTTTTCCAATCCAAAACCTACTTCCTCTTCTCTTAATCATCTTCCCTTGGTGGGTGGGTTATTCCTCAGCCAATAAACTACCCACCATAGACATCGAGGGAGAATGCGAGGAACACCTTCGCCGACTTCGTCATCTACCTGAAGGACAACGACGTGAGGAGGAACTCAGACATATTATCCGTTTCCTAGAACGAAGAATGGATCCACAGGATGATCATTATGCAAGAATTGCTGCTGTTGCAGATGATTATTTGATTTATGATCGTGTCTTATACAAGTTTGTAGACGAGGATCACACTCAACTGCGTGCAGTTATTCCTAGGAGATACCAAGAATCTGTTATTCTTATGGTACATTTATCCATTGGACATGGTGGAACAGACAAAACCATTGCAACCATCAAGGAGTCTTTTACATGGAAAGGGTTAGGAGCCACCGTTAGACAGTGTTTACGTGCTTGCGACGCATGCCAGCGGAACAAGTACACGTCACACTTGCTGAAGGAACAACCTAGACCAATAATACCAACTCAACCCAGAGAGTTATATGCACAGGACCTGTATGGCCCAATACCTAAGGCTCGTCGTGGGAATCGATACATCGTTGTAACTATTGATGTGTTCACGAAATATACGATGCTTCATCCGATTCAAAAAAGCTACTGCACATCAGATTATTCAGAGGATTAGACGTCAAGTGATACCGGAGGCAGGAAAGCCACAATTCCTGTTGACTGATCACGGATCACAGTATACCTCAGCAGAATTTGCCAATGCCATGAATGAGCTTGAAATAGGTCATGTTTTATCATCTATTCGACATCCAGAGAGCAACCCAGCAGAATGCGTGATGTCTATTATCGCAAAATTCTGTCGACTATATTGTCAAGAAGAACACTGGCGATGGACTGAAGTCCTTGTTATTATGGCAAAATGTATTAATTCAACAGTACATGAGAGCACTGGTCAAATACCTATGGTCTTGCATTTGAACCAGATGCCGCTGAGAATATGGGATCGTGTGATTGTAAATCCACCTTGTTTACAACCATCACATGCCAGCAGACTTTTAGCTGCGAGAGAGACTATGGACAGACAAGCTGCCAAGCGCTTGAGAAGAACTAGACGCCAGAGGTTTAGAGAACCACTAGTAGAAGGAGACCTTATCCTTATAAGGAGACCTGGAATTTCTAGTCTTATAGACCGTATATATGGAAAATTTTTATCCTTGTATTATGGCCCTAGTCGTATCCGACAGCCTTTGAACAATGGAAGTTATGTAATAGAAGACATTAGGACAGGAGAGCGCATTGGAACCTTTAATGCAGCCAATCTAAAATAATATCATTCTTGGATGAATTTCAAAGCAAATAAAAATGTTATCCCAACATTTTATTTGAAACGACGGAGAGGCTGATGAACCCGCTGGGCTATGGTTCATGTGATATTTTTTTTTATGACAGAGCATTTATGATGGATGTTGTACTTTTGAACACACCCAGGAAGCCACGTGAAGCTGAGAGATCACGCGATACTTTTGAAGTAGCGGTGAATCGCACTTTTGACTTTGGTGAAAACTGCTAATTATTTATCTGAGGTCTTATTAATTATTTTTATCTTTCCACAAGACTCAGAATATTCCATTTCGTCATGCTGCATTATTAAAACATTTTGGAGAATGTTTATTTTTACTTTAGGTAAGGTAATACCCTTGCAGATACGCAAAAAGGAACGTAAGTAGTCGCTCAACGACTTCGTTTTGACGCCCTACTTTCTAGAGACACCCAGTACCTGCACTGCGTCTTGAGAATCCGCCTTGTGTAGGCGTGGAATTACATTTGTCCTACGAGCCGTAGAAGAATATCCGCTGTTGAGCGTTAAAAGTGATTATAAGGTGCCATCGAGCACGCTAATACTATTATTCACTGTTATTGAAGCCCAGTGAACTAAAGAAGAAGTTTGGGAAATAATTATTGGCAAGTATAGTGTATTGTACAACATTGGTGTAACACCACATTTTACCCACGCGTATGTGGAGGGCAGATGCCTAGTGGAAATATACAGGTAATAGTGTTACAAGTATCCTGAATAAGTGTGATTATAATTGTATGAGATATTTAAATTGCCAAAGTGGAAATTTCATTTTAAAAACGACGTATAATTCACGGATGCTGCGTGATACAAAAGTAGCGTCACTAGCACGTGCAGAATTATAAAACAGTGTTAGCTCACATGCTAATCCACATCTGCAAGATTAAGGCTGTGTCGTATTTTATAATTGAAGCCTATAACATTCACGACAAACATTATAATTTTGAAAGTGAGAGGATGAATTATTACGCAACCTATTTCACTACCCACGTGATTGAACTTTTCTTCACCATGATTGAAGCAGTCACCATGGGCTAATACCATTCCGGTATGAGGGTGACGTTTCTACGGGAACCAGAATGATGGTGGAACTTCCAGGACGACGAACGAGAAGGAAGGAGCCAAAAATGCCATTTCCAGGCATACCCACGAAGTTGTCGACAGGGACAAATCGAACCCTGGACTTTGGAGGAGTCCAGATGGGAATCCTGATGAGGAGGATACCGATCCAGAGAGCCAGAGAGGATTTTGTACAACCCTTGTTGTGGAATAGAGAGCTGAGTGAGAGCTCCTCCATTTCGTGAGTTTTTGTCACACCCCTTCCTTGTTCTAGCTTCTGGTGGTATAGTAGATTTAATGTAGTTTGTGAACCAACCGCACTCAGTGTCAGCCATTTTTCTAGGTAGGGATGTAACTAGATTAGTTAGATGTCATTTCTTTCAGTTTAGAGTGAGACACCCTTGGGGTCAGACATTTTGGTCAGCCCTGGTGCAGCTTGATGAACGTCGTAGAACGTCAATGCCTACCTTTTGCTGAACCTGATCGTAGTCATTTTGAGTCTATTTTGTTCAACCCTACTTGGGGTAATTTACAAGTCTTTGCTGACTTTAGTTATGGCAATCAGATGCCATGGTTATTAATTAACTGCATTCTTTGCAGCCATCCTTTGTTATACCCCTGACTGTCGTTAGAACGGTCGTATCATTTAGGTAGTCGACTGTAACTACCAGTTTTGTAAATGCATTATATTTCATTTTGAATAAAGCTCAGAAGCTATTCTTGGTCAAGTTTGAACCTAACAACTAGAAGGAATGTTTCGTTGCCTAGCATCGAACTCAGTTCCCGACGTATCATTAAGCAGATCTAGTGTGTGAATCTGCGCCACAATTATCATTTTTGCTTGTGTCATGTAAGACACGTTTTTATTTGATGTACTATCAACTATTGAATTGTACTTTTAAAGCAAAGAGTTTCAGTTATTGTAAGATTACTTTCATTTAGACGTCTTTGGTAGAAAGACGGAATTGTATTGTTATACTCAGATTTATTGAGTGTGTTTTATACACGGACTCTTTAGAGGTCCGTAACCTATGGTAAAGTTTTTTATGAACTGGCCAGGTGCAGTTTTGTATTGATTAAATAGCCGGCCTTGAATAAACTGGTTATGTAACCCAGTGACCTGAAAGCACGCCTGCTTCATTGTGAGACAAAACTCTTATTGACAAGGACAGAGTACGATTTGTATTCGCATCTCCTTTCATTGCTATTTTGCTTATGGAAATCAGTTTCCCCTCTTGTATTTGATCACATGTTTTATAGATGGCTTTTTGTTAGTTAAACGCTCTGTTGCGTGTACTGTCGTCTGAAAGGTACAGTTATGTAAGGTTTTCTATAGTATGGTGAAGGCTACCCTGTTATAGCAGGATGTTATTGTATGAAGGTATTTTGAGTATGCCTTGTCCGGGACTGATCCCGTTGACTAGATGTTATTGGAAGGTAACTGTTGTGTACAGGCCTATCCCAGAGTTATTGAACGCGAGCTTAGCGCCGCTGGTAACCCGTGTTATTGTATGTCCGAGTTGTTGTACTCGTTGATTATATTCCGACTGTTGAGTCGAGGCTTTTTGGTGGAGAATGATCTCAGTGGAGACACTCCGTGCCCAGGCTATTGTCAATGTTATTCGCCATAAACCTACGATAAACCTATAAACCGACATCTTAATAATAAGACGCATAATTGTTGTAAAACAAGTCTAACTAACGATTCTTTCTATCTAACTTTGTTCTTTGCATTCTGGAACTGTTGACATAGCCGTGCAATTGAAGATAATTTCCTTGTGAGGAAATGACTAGGACATTTGACATTTTTGTAGCGACCTGAAGCATGCGCGAACCTAGAGTTCGTAGCTTGTGGAGCTCAGACCATGCGATGTCAGACGTGGTCTCAACTACGCATTCGTCACCGTAATTATACACATTAGATGACTATGGTTTACACAGAGTAAACCAAGGTGCAGGCAGGAATTTTTAATAAAACTACTGTGTCTATTTCATTACTTATTTATGATGTCAAGTGTATAAATCCTACATGTTACCTTATTGTGTGCTGTTAGCACATAGTTATTAAGCATAATTAAATTGTTTGTTTTTCATGGCTGTACACTTAGCTTTTGGATGTAATTGTTTTCTTTTACGGACGTCATCGCCGTAAATTTTGTTAATTGATAGGACTTGTTACCCTGTTAAATGTAAATTCAGATATTAGCTTAATCTTGTAACTTGAACTAGGGACTTGCGTTGTACCATATTCCTAGCGTTGCTGTTGTTGCTTTATTATTGTGAGTTAGATCTTTCGCGAGGGTTTTCCGTGTCTTCTCAGGTAGGGACCTGCTCTTTATTTTGTTTATTTATTAGTTTGCGGACTAGCCGATTATAACCCTCCGAACTAGGCTAGGGGCTTGTGAATTTTAATAAATTTTCACGGTGTTTTACATAAGTCTGGATGTTTATTTTCTCAGTCTAGTTTTAAGGTGAACCTTTCCTTAGGCGGTCTATGACCATCGTCACCATGTACCACGATCCCTGTGGACTACGGACTCTCGTGCCGCTTTAGCCTTTATGGAAGGTCACCTGATCCTCACGGTAATTTTATTCGATTTATGGGACGTTAGGAAAGTCATCGTGGTTGTTGACTCGACTAAACGGTCACAGTATGGAATCAAGAGATAGAGAAATATGGGATGAAAGTAAGCACAGAGAAGAGCAAGACAATGGTAATGTCAAGAGGAAGGAAGAAAGGAAGAGGAAAGATAGAATTGAATGGCAAAATTCTAGAAGTCGTTAAAATTTCAAGTATTTGGGAAGTTTGATCACAGAAGATGGAAGGATAACTGAGGAAATTGGAAAGAGAATACAACAAGCGAACAGTTTTTACCAGAGTGTAAGGGGTATTGTGTGGAACAGAGATGTCCCAAAGAAATGCAAAAAAGTATTATATTCAACCTACTACAGAGCGTTGCCTACTACAAAAAGAGAGGAGAGTAGAATACAAGCCGCAGAGATGAAATTCCTAAGAGGTATAGAGGGCAAGACCAGAAGAGGTAGAGTTAGAAATGAAGAGATTAGAGAAAGGACAGGAATATTGAAGCTGCAGGACAGGATAGAAACAACAAAGTTAAAGTGGTATGGACTTATGATGAGAATGGGAGAGGAGAGAGTACCAAAGAAGACTTTCTGTGAAAAGATGACAGGGAAGAGACCACGAGGTAGGCCCCGGAAGAGATGGGCAGATACAGTGTGGGAGGGTGTAGAAAAGAAGGGAGGAAAACCCGAAGATGTACTAAAATCAGGAGAGGAGTGGTGGAGAGACAGGCAACGATGGAGGTCCTTAATTCACAACCCGACCCAGGAAGCTGGAAACGGGAAATGAAGATGACGATGATGATGAGAAGTGGGAACCGCGAAATACCACTTCCAGGATGGCTGATGTAAGAATCGAACCCGCCTCTACTCAGATTTGCCTCATGATACTGAGTGTACCCCGTTCTAGCCCTCACACCAAAATTAAAATTTCTTGCTAGAGCCGGGATCGAACCCTGACCTCCAGGGCGACAGCCAAGAACACTAGCCGCTACACCACGGGGTGGTCTGAAATTAACTTGTGAACTATTCTTTGTACTTTGGAAGTCTCAAATTGTTGTCAAAATGTAAAATAAAAAATAAGAGAGCAGCAATTATATTTTCATATAAAGGTAACGGAAGAGTAACGATACTTTACTTCGACCATAGCAACTGGATCGCAGTGGCTTTCCACTCGAAGTAATGGTAACTGTAACTTGGTAACATGGCCAACCATGAAATGTATTATACTAATACAACCCAAATATTAGAGAACAGCTATTATTATAACACCGGCTATTCGTGGCCGGTCATCTGCGCGTGAGGATTTGAGAACGAGTCTACACAATATCACGGGACTTCCCCTTGGCTGTCCTCCCGCCTCAGCTGTGCCCACTGTTTTAACCACTTAGTCTACACAAATATCATGGAATCAGATGAAGGGGTACTCACTCGTTACAAAATAAACTAAAGCGGATTCCTCCTTCGTCCCAGTAGAAACTCGTCAGGGCGAGAAAGATTGCTACTATTTTACGATTAGATAACAGAATACGAACGTTGACAGGGTACATTCCGGAAACACTGAGTCATTTCAGGATCACATAGTGAGCGAGGCTTCCAGAAACTCACGTGATGGAGAATGCATTGCGGTAATGAACCCCATTGTCAACACGGATCGTGAGATTTATTAATTGATCAACGAAGGCAACGTCGATGCAACATTCCTGTAAAATTCCGACTGAATGGATGGCATAATGAAATCAGCCGACCACTGTTCTGGCGCTTACATGTCCTCATCCTGTCTACTCGAGTAGACATTTAGAATTTTAGACCCGACCGACTCAATATAGGGCAGAGTCAAGTTACTCCGTGATATCAAGTAACACCGTGATAAAGCGTATTTCCTCTATCACTACGTAGGTTCAATTCTGAAAGTTCTAAGTTTTTACCAACAGATGACAGTAGAAACCAGGAATCCAGGGAGCCCTTGCGTTCTACCTTTGACCAACTCAATGAGGTTTAAAAAATATATTAACAGAGAGTTGACATTTCAACAAGTGATCCACATCCAGTGAAATCTGTGGTGAAGATTTTAATTTCTTATAAAAAGCTGTTTCATTGTATAACTTTCATTTTAACACCAGTCAGAGTTAAGATGCAGACCATTCGCATACAAAACTTACATGTATGTAGTGTTACGCATGCAAGGTGTGTGAGCTTAGCAGTAAGTACCGTTACGTTTTATCTCTTCCTAAATCTGATATTTTTTCACCACACTTTCTAATACAATCGCTACATTTTATGTATGCACATAGTCTCTACAATCACACACCACCACAGCCGACTCGATCCGTCTCTTCCCTTCATCTTCCACTGCCTTGACAATCTCGTCTTTTGTGATTTAATCAACAGTTTTCTCACCCCACCGCTTAAAGCGCTGCTTAGTGCCTGTATAGACACGTAGCAGTACGTTTTTCTTAGGTTTGACGCTGAAATGGCGTCAAAACGGAATAAAGAGGCTCGCTCCTAGCCTCCTGCACAGCTGAAACACTTAAAGAAGCATTGAGGTCGATGAAGGAAGAAGGATGATCAGTATACAAGGTCAATTGACGTTTTAATAACCCGTGGAGTACACTAAAGGATTATTGCACAAAATATTCAGCCGATCCAGGAAGTGCAGCCCTTGCAAAAATTGGAAAGCCATTCATTGTGTCACCTGAATTTAAAGTGAAATGGTGTGTCAATATAGACCCCAGAACAAAGACGATGATGGTTGTGGTGCGTGAGGTGGCTCCCCTGGCGGATGACACCAAGAGGAAGAATGGAGCCGAATGGATTTTTTATCAGTTTTATAATGTCTGGTACCTAAAATGTCTATTTTATGTGTGATAGGTGTGAGGAATCTGATAGTGACTAAGAAGACATAAAATATGTTTAATGGAATATTTTTATTAGAATGTTTTTATGATAAAAAAAACTGTGTAGTGAAATGTTTCAGTATTGGCAATATGGGGTAATAGAAACGTATAGTCCACATACGATTTGAACACTTTTATTACATTAAACCTTATTTTTCACGATTATAAAGTACACTGAATGGTGAACACCATGCTATCATGGAGTAACTTGAACACTATCACGGGGTAGCTTGAATATCACGGCGTTATCTACTTCTACTACCCGATTTTGTTAGTTAATACCTTGAAATAACTTATGCATATGTGTAAGATATATGCCAGAAATTTTCCGTAGGGTATTCCTCTTTAACATGAAATGAACCGAAATAACTGAAATCTAAAATTTCGGAAATAGTAACAAAAGAAGCTTAGTATCACGGAGATACTTAACTTTACGGGTAAAGTTAAGTAACTCAGTGATATCAAGTAACGCCGTGATATAGCGTATTTCCTCTATCACGATGTAGGTTCAATTCCTTAAGTTCTAATATTTTTTACCAACAGATGGCAGTAGAAACCAGGAATCCAGGAAGACCTTGCGCTCTATCTTGGCCAACTCAAAGAAGTTTAAAAAAAGTCCTCTCGGCGTAGGTAGATTTCACCGGACAAACTTCGGGATAGGCGAAAATAGGCAGAATATGCAGGTTTTCGTAGAAGGATCAGACCTTATTTATTGCGAGAAAGTATTTTATAATTGGAGCTTAATTAACTTTTTTTTCGTCATTTTATGCATATTTTAAACATTTTATTGTCTTATGGAGACGGTAACCTTCTTGTCATTTGGGGTCCATTTTTATACTTGTGGTCACACTGTCCTTATGCAAGGTTTCGACACTGATGTGGAACTATGTAACGGTCTGTTACTTCTTCACGCAAAATTATATCTCCCGCAGAGATTTTGGGGTTCCTCAGTTTAGGGGCTGCGACAACGCGGTCATGTAACCCCGTGTACTTTGGGTGAATGTAGAATCTATCTGATGAACGGTGTGAATTGTTCTGGCTGTATTAGTCTGTATTTCAGGTAAGGACTGCAGACGGTCAATTTCAAGCAGTAGTTCCTAATGTTGCTACAAGATACTACCGTCAACGACACCTAGCTGTGAACTTGGCTACTAGATGCCACCGCAACCAGTAACTCGCAATGAACGTTGGAACTTCCCCTCCAAAGGAAAGCATACTGAGGGATTTTTAGCGATCTTAGAAAATCCGAAAACTTTGGCCGGCTTTGAACCCGCGACCTTGGGCATAGAAGTTCAGCATGCTACCAGTTACGTCACCGAAGCCGCTTCACACTTCGTCAGATCGAAATCTGAATCTGATCTCGTGCAAGTGCGTTGTCATGGCAACGTCTGATGGCTCATCCCTCATCAATTTAGTAGTGTTGCCATGGCAACATCTGATAACTCTTGGTATTTTCTTATAATTCCGAAATAATTTTTCTCATCCCTTGGCGTAATGGTGGGTCATATCAAAAATTCTTTCAGACAAAAGTTTTAGGTAATTATTAGGGGAATATTGTCCATTTTGTACGGTTTTGATATTGTTCCTATTAAGAGAGATATGATTAATGTTTCCCGAAAAACTCACTTTTTCCCAACCCTTTGGTCAATGGTTGGTGCTATAAAAAAAACTCTTCAAACATAAATTTTTGGGCTTTATCCGACACATAGTATGAACTTTGAACGGATTCGATATTTCACATATTAAGAGAGTTATAGCAATGTTTCACTTTTTCGAGAAAAAAAAGCCCCCCATTTTCACCCCCTTCGACCGATTTAGCCCAGTAACGAACTCGACCGCGATTTTATAGGTATACATATTCGGTAAAAAATTCAAAGTGATTGGTGCAAAATTACGGCAGTTATCGTGTCCACAAGAAACTGATATACATATATATACATACATAAATTATGTATAAACTTTTGAACTGACGGTGGTTTTGGGGTCTGGGGGATGTGAAACGCGAAGATATGTCGAAATTTTCCGGAAGTCGAAACATGGTACATCTACCTAAAATATTAACAGAGAGTTGACATTTGAACAAGTGATGCGCATCCAGTAAAATCTGTGGTGAAGATTTTAATTTCTTATTAACTGCTGTTTCAGTGTAAAAGTTTCATTTCAACACCAGTCAGAGGTAAGACACAGACCATTCGCATAAGAAACTTACATGGATGTAATGTTACGCATGCAACGTGTGTGAGCTTAGCAATGGGTACGTTTTTCTTAGGTTGGAAGCTGAAATGGCGCCAAAACAAAATAAAGAGACTCGCTCCTACACAGCTGAAACACCTAAAGAAGCATTGCGGTTGGTGAAGGAAGAAGGACGGACTTAGTACAAGGCCAGTAGACATTTTAGTATCCCGTGGAGTACACTAAAGGATTATTGCACAACATATTTAGCCAATCCAAGAAGTGCAATCCTTGCAAAAATTGGAAAGCCATTCGTTATGCCACCTGGACTTGAAGTGAAGATAGTGTGTGTCAAGATAGACACAATAGATCGGTCTAGGCCTAATTCCAGACCCCAGGACAAGATGGTTGTGGTAAGTGCGGTGGCTCCCCTTGCAGATGACGCCAAGAGGAAGAATTGACCCGAATGAATTACGTGCCAGTTTTGTAATGTGTGGAACCTACAATGTATATCTTATGTGTGATAGGTGCGAGGAATCAGATAGTGACTATGAACCAAGTAGTTAGCGTTAGTCAAATCTAACCTATAATTTAGCTTCACACAAGTGTAATTAGTGGAAGGTTCTTCTACATGCTATAAATCTATGATATGGAGCCACCGGCTTTACTTCCCCTCCGAAGGGAGGCATACTGAGGAATTTTTAACGCTCTTAAAAATTCTGACGACCTCGGCCGGGTTTGAACCAGCGATCTTGCCCATAGAAGTTGGATTATTGATCCCTATATTGTCTATTATTACTGAAACTAAGTCAAGTTAGTGGAAAGTAATTTTTATTGATGGAAGGAAGTATGAAATTAAAAGAAAACGTATATAAATATTAATAACTAGCTGAAGTACCCGTTCTTGGAACGGCTTTTAGTACATGCTGGCCTAAGTCATTAATATATATAATCACACATTCATAATGTAGTTTTGTTATTTCCATGTTACCAACTACATGTGTAGACTACATGCATTTTCACTCACCAAATTATTAATCAGAGGTGGGAAAGTGAAAATCCTTAGCCTGCTTTCAGTCCACCGACCGGGTCAGGGAATGGAATTAATGAAATCCCCATCTAACAGCGAGGATAAGGACTGTGCCGGCTGCCGAAGCCTGTCGCACTCCCCTGGGGCAATGATTAAATGAATGACGCATGAAATGAAATGATAGTGGAGACTGTTGCTGGAATGAAATTGTGACAGGGAAAACCGGAGTACCCGGAGAAAAGCCTGTTGCCTCCGTTTTGTAGGTGAGAAAGTGCGTTTAAATATTGGAAATAAGTATCAGCTTCTATGTAGTAAAAGTTAAATAACCTGTCTTAAATATTGAACACCTATCGTTTAACGTCTTCATACTATATTTAAGCATATAAACATTATGCTAAAAATACATCAAACTTGATAGCAATTATCATATCCACAATAAGTAATATTGCGGAAAGTACGTACCTTGTCATGATAAAGAGTAACAGTAACGGAACAAACTTCAATCATCCCAAGTAATAATAACAAAAACAAAAATTAATCACAGAAAAATTTTCTAAGTTTATGCCGTGTCTTGTGCGAGATTACGCCTAGTAACTCCGAGATGGTTCATCAGCGGGCTCTTGTGGTCTATTTGCGGACTACCAAAGGAGTAGCAAACTGTATATATATATTGCAGTCGTTTCATTCCGCCGCATGGTTATTGCCCCTGCGGCGGCGGGCCCCCTTAGACGGTTTCGCCGTCTCTTCGGGCCAGGGGGTTAAGGTGTTTGGGAGAGGTGAGAATTTTGGTGGTGGGGGTTTTTTGGTTTTTGGATTTGGAAGAAAGTGTATGGGGATTTTTGTGGAGGCAGTGTGGGGATATTTGGAGAAGGGTGCGGGGGGTGAAGTATTGTTTTGAGCAGGAAGAGTTAGGAGCAGGAATGGGGATGTTGGAGAGAAGGGTGACTGCTTCATTTTTGTAGGGATAATTTTGAAATGTCGGAAATTTTCCAGACAAAGAAAACACGGAAACGACATGCTGCAAGTGCCAAAGCGGACTAAGGAACTTCTATTGCTCTGAGATTTTGTTAATTTGTAACGAAGTGAGTTTGGTGGAGAAGAAGTAGAGGGGGGCTGTAATATACGTCCAGATCATAAGTAAGATTTTTTTTTTTTTTTTTTTTGAATGATGGCGATGAGAAGGGAGTAATGCAAGATGTTTGCTGGGATGAGAAGGAAAGTGGTATGGCAGTAAGGAGACGGGGAGAAAGAATTATAAAACTGGTGATTGGAGGACAGTGGCGAATGGATAAGTGGAGCTGAGGGGAGTAGTGAAAGGAAGAAGGCAACGAGTAAAGGAGGGGATGGGGACGAAGTTGTTCGATTTGCTGGTATATGTGTTGGAAGATGATCATGATGAATGATATTTTTATTTTAATACATATATATATATATAGATTTTATTTTTATTTTTTTTTATAATGGAGATGAACAATGTTGGTGGGAAGGGGTAATGATTGATGTTGGTTGAGATGAGGATGAGACAGATATAGAATAGAAAGAGAGAAGAAAGAAAAGTTACGGTAAGATGAGAGAAAAAGGAAAAGAAAAGAATATTGCTGGCGATATGAAAACTGTGGCGATATAATGAAGTGAAAGGGGGGGGGGGGGAGTTGCAGATGATGTGGATGAGTAGTTGAAGAGTTATGAAAAGTTATATCGGCGTGAGATGTGCGTTATGGAGATGTGGAAAGTGAGAACCATTGGTTGCTACGTGGACCGTGCCGTCGGTGCTAGAGCTGGTGGGCGAGGCTCGTGTTACTGCGTGTTTGTCGCCCAACGCCATTTTCAGTCAGGGACTGGAGGCAGTGCCAAAAGACTGTAAATGCCCAATTTTGTCCACACCGGGGCGCGATGTGGTTGTTGGATGAGTGGCGTGACAATTTGGTTGCCGGTTCTTCGCGCTCTCGAGAGATATCGGCGATGCCGGAGGTCGATATAGGTGGTGAGCGGTGGCAGTGGCATCCTGTCCAGCAGGTCTGCCGTTCGGTATGTAAAAGGCAGCCGCATGGCGACCCTTGCGAGGCGGCGCTCCAGAGCAAGATAGGGGCGAAGGGGGCATTCGGGGAATCCTGGCCATGCCGGATGCCCGTACACTATGAAAGTGCGTATTAAGACTTTGTAAGTATATATTAATAACTTCTCGTTGAGGCCCCAAGTGGTCCCTGCCAATCGCCGCAGTAGATATGCGCGCTTGCGTGCATTTGGGAGTTTTAGTTTAAAGTGGGGTCGGAAGGTGAAGAACTCATCCAGGACCAAGCAAAGGTACCGAACAGTGCGGGTTGGGACCAGTCGACGGTTGTGCAGGCGGATGTTGAGGTTTTCGGGATTTCGTATAGGCACAGAGGCCCTCCGACGGGGGCGAAAGAGAATGGTTTGCGTCTTCGAGGAATTTAGGCGCAGGTGCCATCTGCCACACCAGGAGGAGAATAGGTCCAAATAGGATTGGACTTGAGTGTTTATGTGGGCGACGGTGGGAAAAGGCGCGACTATTGCCGTATCGTCGGCGAACTGCAATAATTGCATTGGAGGGGATGGTTGGGGGATATCAGCAACGAAGAGGACGTACAGAAGTGGGGAGAGGACGGAGCCCTGAGGGACGCCCTGTTCGAAAGGGATGGGGCGGGAGTAGTGGCCGTTGATGCGGATTCGTGCCGTGCGGTGGCGGAGAAAGGTATTGAGGAAGCGGAGGTAAGTGTGGGGGAGATGGAAGAAATGGAGTTTGAGGACGAGGGCATCGTGCCAGACGGTGTCAAAAGCCTTCTGGAAGTCGAAGGCGATGAAAAGGGTGGGAGCAGGGCGGTTGTAATTATCGGCAATGAGGGTGGAGAGACGGAGGAGTTGGTCTTGGGCGGAGAGGTGGGGACGGAAGCCGCATTGGGAGAGGGGTAAGAGCTGGTGTCGGTGGAGATGGGTATGGATACGCTTGGTAAGGATTCTCTCGAAGGATTTTGAAAGGACGGCGGTCAGGCAGATGGGACGGTAGGAATCGGGCGAGGAAAGTGGTTTATCTGGTTTTGGGAAGAGGAGCATCGTGGCTTGCCGCCAGGGGGTAGGGTAGAAACCGGTGCGAAGGAGATGGTTATAGAGGTGGGCTAGAGCGACGAAGAAAGGGGGTGGTGCTTCCTTGAGGTGGCGATATCGGATGGAGTCGGGACCAGGGACGGTGTTAGTGGTACGGGAGAGAGCGATGGTTATGTCGATGGGGGTGATAGGGTCGTCTAGAGGGTGGGGGGAGAGGGCATGGTTGGGTGAGGGCTGCAGATAGGGACGTTGAGGTACCGTGGAGATGAACTCGTCATCGTCGTATAGAAAGGTTGGGTCTGGTGCGTCTCGGAATACTCGGGCAAATTTGTTTGCAAATATAACTAATTTTGCCGGGTCGTCAGGTGGTGCAACGTTGTCATAGACAATGGGGTATTGCGGAGTGGACGTCTTTCCAGTGAGTCGGTTTAGGTGACTCCAGAAGCGAGAAAGGGAGGGCGATACTCCATTCAGCTTCGAGCAAGTGTTGTGCCAGGAGCGCCGCTTGTGAGCCTCTATGTACGACTTTACCTGTCGAAGTGTCTGTCGATGCCGCTGCAGGAAGTAACGGTCACGGGTGCGGAGGTAAGAGTTGTGGTAGGAGTGGGAGAGTGCTAGTAGTCGCCTAGCTTTGGGTGGGATAGGTGGTCGGTTTGGGGTCAATGGGGTAAGGGGGACGTGGCTTTGTGTCGCTTTTTGGAGCGTATCCTGGAGATGATTCGTGTAGGCATCGACAGTTTCCTGGGAGCTGAGCGTTAATGTGTCGGTTCGCAAACTTTCCGTGATCTGCTGGCGATAAGCTGGCCAATTTGCCGAGCAGAAGTTTTGAACCATAACGGGAGGCGGGTTGGGTACATTTCGATGAGGAACGTGAAAAGATAATAAAACTGGAGCATGATCGCCTCCAATGAGAGGTAGGACTGAAACGTGAAGGAGGTGGAGTAGGGAGTTATGCGCTATGATGGCATCAGGAGTGGTTTGGGAGGATGGGCGCGTGGGTTGTGGAATGGGGACGAGCGAGGCGTTGATGTGGTTGAGGTAAATGTCGAGGCTCCGGAGTTCGGTAGCCGTGCGATCATGTAGATTAAGATCGGCCATGATGATAAAGTGGGGGAAGTATTCAGCCACGTGGGCAATAAAAACCTTTGGAAGAGGATGGCGAGGACGGGTGTATATTGTTGCGAGATGGAGAACGCGGGATGGGAAATAAATCGTGGCGATGAGGCTCTCTGGAAAATGGAGGGGGGGAGGGGGTTATGTGGGCGGATGGGTAAGCGTGGTCGGTGGGCGAGTGCAGAACCGCCACGGCCTAGGTTATGGGGACGGTCTGCTCGTAGAAGGGTATATCCGGGGAGTAGTGCGTGATGATCGCTCCGAAGAAACGTTTCATTTAAAAGTGCCACATCGACGTGATGGGTGGATAAGGTGTGGCTCAATAGTGTGCGGCGGGCATTGAAGGAGCAGATGTTCTGGTAGAGGATGGTGATGTTGCGGGGTGTTCTAATCCTCGTTTGTTGTAGGGCCATTTTCGGTTTATACTGCGGTGACGCGGGGGTAGGGGAAGAAAGTGAAGTGAGTTAAAGGACCCGAAAAGGAGGGATGGAACTGCACCCCCGAAGATCTGCTGGGCAGCGTACTGAAGTTGAGTCAGTATAAGAGGGCGATTGTACGGCAGAATGTTTTGGATTGATATGACCATGAACCTGATCACATCCTCGATGGTGGGGGGAGGGAATTGGTAAAGAGCGGGTGCGGTAGGAGGGTCAATGGACCTGACCGGGGCCACGGTTTCAGGGCGGTTGGGGAGTGGTGCAGGCTTGGCCTTGCACTTATACGAATAAGTGGGATGGGGCTCGTGACATTGGTTGCATCGAGGAGGCTGAGCAAGGTTAGGGCACCGTCCGGTGGTGTGCGCAGGTAGGGAACAGTGGCCGCAGCGCGGGGGTTCCCGGCATTGGTCAGTAGGATGGGCGTTGTATTGAAGACACCGGTTGCAACGAAGTGCGACGGGGGCCGGTGCTTTGGAGGGCTCGACACGGTGGTGATAGCGGTATAGAAAAACCCCAGTAGTCAGAAGGCGGTCTACCTCCGCCTGGGTGGCCAGTAGGATACGCACCATCCAGGTCGGACCGTCAGCATTACGGATGCGAAAAGCCTTCCTCACATCAACCTGCTCCAGCCGAAGTTCCTGGAGCACCGCCTCCTCGGTGAGGGCTGGGTCCACACCCCGGATGACGCACGAGAAGTGAGGTTGGCGCTGGGGAGGGGGAGGGACTGCGGGGGTTTGGCGGGCGCGAAGAGGCTCCGCGGTGACGTTTGGGCCCAGCTCGCGAACGACGTCCGGGCTGTGCAGTACAGTGGCCGTGGCGTCGTCGTCGGTTTTGACGTACACACCGTTGGTAGAAGCTGTGGCGGTGAATTTAGCGTGGCCAAGCACACGGCGCAGTGCGTCGGTGAACAGGTATTTATTAGGGTGCGTGTGTCCACGAAAGAGGAAGACATGTTTATAAGTGGGTTCGGAAGCCTTGGAGGCGTAGGATGGGAGTGTGGAGGGGATGGAAGCTGGTGCGGCGTCGGAGATTTCAAAGTGAGGGATAGGGGCGGTGGCAGGTAAGCGTGGATCGATCGGAGAAGGATGAACTTTAGGTGGTGGAAAAACACTGCAGTGCCGCCTGGAAGAGGACGGAGCCTCCTCCATCCCTTCACGGACCCTCTGGCGGGAACGGTGGGCTGCCCCCTCAGTATCAGAAGAATCAGATCCGGGCCGCTTCTCGGAACGGCTCGGAGTTTGTCTCACCAGTCCCGGGAGGTGGAAGTGGGTTCCAGTGGGAAGTAAGGTGGGAATCTTGGGCGTGGTATTTTTTGGGGGGATTGCCCCCCCCCCCCTCCCTGAGGGGCGGGAGGAGCATTGGCGACGTTCCCCGGAAGGTCGGATGGGGTAGGAGTGGTTTTCTTCTGTACTTGGCGATGTGGCGAGGTTTTCCCCTTCCTCGGCCCATGGCGAGATGGTGAGAGTTTTAAGAAAGCGAGTAGGTGAAATATTAAAGGAAAGAAGCAAGGAAACCAGGGATGTCGACTGACAATGGGTAGGAGTGTAGGGAGGAGTCGAATAGGTCGCTAGGTGAAGTGGGACGGAAGGCTGGATGGCGCAGCGGTATGATGTCGCCTTCAAAAATAAGGAATGGAGTGGTACGTGAGAGGGAATGCGAGGGAATTATAGACTACAAAACGTAAGATGATGATGAGGATATGACGAAGAAGTGCCTACGTCAGGAGAAATATATCTCGCTGGCGAGGACTGAACGATAATGGGTGAATGAAAGCTGTGTGTATGATGAAAGAGTAAGTCTGGAAAGAAAATTTTTCCCCAGACGAGCTGTGTGTATGTCAGTGTAATTGTAATATGGATGATGTTGCGTGAAGAAAATGAAGTAGAAATGAACGTGCTGTCACTACAGCAGGACTCGAGAAGAAGGCTATATGCGAAACAGGCGCTACACAGAAAGAACGTAGCAGTGTATTTCAAGCACTAGGTATGCTGTGTAGCGTGCACTGGCGATGAGAAAACTGTTGGCTCTGGTCAATCTCCTTGAAGAAACGTAGATAGGCAAGCAGCGTTGTTACTCCGATGTCACCAGCCTGTTCAGTAGAATTAGGATGCGAAGAGTAGATGTAGTGGATGTTGAAATGTATTAAATTATGAAGACGAAAGTGCACTGACTGCAATGCAGTGGTGTGATGTGAGCTCCACGTGGCCAGACGGGGTCGCCTCGAAGGATCCAGAAAATTCTAGAGCCTTGACGATGGCGATGACGTGGCGATGACGTGGCGATGACTTGATGATGACGTAGATACTTTCTGGAGATATTCGGCGAGAATGACGTTCCTCTGAATAGTCAGAAATAAGATGAGCAAACTGTGCGATACCTCAATTCTTATTTAGAACACCTCAGCAACTTTACTG
Source organism: Meconema thalassinum (assembly GCA_946902985.2). Classification (NCBI taxonomy): domain Eukaryota; kingdom Metazoa; phylum Arthropoda; class Insecta; order Orthoptera; family Tettigoniidae; genus Meconema; species Meconema thalassinum. The sequence goes on from OX336393.1 coordinate 368,512,633, forward strand.
CGAGTGCTAAAGGTTAAAACAGTCTTTCACCTCCCTATAAAGGCTTCCAAAATGATTGTATATTCAATTTCAGGGCCAAGCAATTAAAACTAAGCAACTTTTCTAGGTTTACGCCGTCTTTCGTGCGGGTTTTTTATTGGCCGCAAAAGTCAAAATACCTACTTTATTGAAATAAATTTGCCCAGTTCTGCAGTAAGATCAATATGAACACTAAATAAACTAATGTGACAGTCGATAGTCTTCGACACATCCGTCTGTGAATTTGGGTTTCTGATCATGGTAAAAAACGACAAAAAGCAGATACATATTGGCCAACTGAAATATTCATTTAACGAAAAACAAATCGATAAAAAGTATGAAAGCATACCGTGCAAAGTAGAAAGCCCTATAACATTGTGAAACAGCGTAAAGATCCAAATACTCACATACAATAACCGGCACAAAGAGTATAAAATTAGACTCAAAATCACGTCTAGTTTCGGACCCCACAAACTATCTCTATACGGTAAATAAAACAGTTCATGTAGAGACTAACATAGACTAACATCGCTGGGCGTTGATCGTGTTTTATAAGACATATTTAGGTTTTACTCGCTAACCGTTGGGGATACACGAAAATTGATAAGGACCTTTCGGATAGAAGAACAAAAATTAAAGCTCGTAGTGCCATCAAAAGTTTGCTATATCTTAGCGTTCTCTCTTTATTTGAAATGGAAATATGAAAATAGTCGCCATTTTTAAGTAGTGCAAAATATCGAAATCAAAAGTAGCCTATATGTAAGCCTGGTAAATCAGCTACGTCCATGCAAAATTTCATTTAAATCGAACCAGTTGTTCTTGTGTTATTGAGGAACACACAGACAGACAGACAGAAAGACACACACCATCTCATTTTTAGCCTACTTTTCACATTTTGCAAAAATGAGGAAAAAGTAGACTTATGAGATCGATCCGGGAAAATGTGTGTCTGTCTGTCTGTCTGGCTGGCTGGCTGTGTGTGTGTGTCCCCCTATCAACCCCTAAACGGCTGCAGCAATCAAAACCAAATTTAGTATGAGTAAAGATGTGCACCGGAATAGCTCACGTCCATATTTGAAAATGAAGTCAGTGCTACCAACTGCTGATAAAACGCACTAGAAATTTGAGCTCCATGTTGGATATCTTGCAAGGTATGCATGGGAGGTATTCCAAAATTGGCACACATGTAGTTTAATTTCCAGGAGGCCAACCATGACAGAGTTGCCAAAATAATTTTAAGCCTTCTGATAGGTCCAATGTTTAAATGCATATAACTTCTACACTATCAATTGGATTTCAACCAAATTTTGTATGAAATATCTGTACATAAACAGATATGACTGAGCGTATTCTTAAGAGCCACCAGGGCTGCCAACTGTTAATGATTGCCCTCTATATTTTTTATCCAAATACCAATCAATATATCAGAAAGTATGCAAGCCAACAGCTTTAAACTATGCACACGTATATTCTGACATTTTAGATTAATTTGGAGTAACTTATATACGTCAGTTCTACCAACATGATTATAAGCCTGCTGATAGTACCAATTTTTAAATACATGTAACTTCTATACTATCAGTTGGATTTCAACCAAATTTCGTATGTGCTATGTGTACCATAACAGATATGACTATAAGTATTGTTAAGAGCAATCAGGGTTGCCAACTGTTAATAAATGCTGTCTATATTCTTTTTACCCTAATATCAATATATCAGAAAGTATGCAAGCCAACAGCTCTATACTTTGCACACGTATAGCACCTGACATTCTAGATTAATTTGGAGTAATTAATGCAAGGCAGTGCTGCCAACGTGATTCTATGCCTGCTGATATGTCCAATTTTAAAATACATGTAACTTCTATACTAACAAATGGATTTCATCCAAAATTGGCACACTAAGATATCATAATAATTCAGATTATATCTGACCAGCACATGCATGGTATTGTTGGCAACATACTTTTACGCGTGCTGATAGATCCAGTGTCTAACTGCATGTAACGTCCATAGGACTTCAACCAAATTTTGTATTCTGTACCTTAAGAGGTGGAACTAAGAATATATTCAGTCACCAGGGCTGCCAACTGTAGTGCTCTATTAGGCTACATTATACCAGGTATATTTTGAACTAATTAGATATTTCGATATTACCAACTTAATTTCGTCATTATTCTAGATAGGTTCATATACTGTAGAATAATCATTGGCATGAAAAGTAGGCTGTATAGTTCTTCACGGAACTTCTTGTTATACATTAGTATGATGGAAATATTAAATTTTGAAACCAAAGGGTGTAGTGACGTCACAAATGAGGGGTTTTACTCGCTAACTGTTGGAGATAAACGAAAATTGATAAGGACCTTTCGGATAGAAAATTAAATTCTAAAGCTCGTATTGCTATCAAAAGTATGCTACTTTTTAGCGTTCTCTTTCTATTTGAAATGGAAATATGAAAATAGTAGCCATTTTTAAATAGTGCAAAATATCGAAATCAAAAGTAGCCTATATGTAAGCCTGGTAAATCAGCTACGTCCATGCAAAATATCATTTAAATCGAACCAGTGGTTCTTGTGTTATTGAGTAACACACAGACAGACAGACAGACAGAAAGACACACACCATCTCATTTTTAGCCTACTTTTCACATTTTGCAAAAAATGAGGAAAAAGTAGTCTTATGAGATCGGAAAAATGTGTGTCTGTCTGTCTGTCTGTCTGTCCTTCTGTCTGTCTGTCTGTCTGTCTGTCTGGCTGTGTGTGTGTGTGTGTGTGTGTGTGTGTGTGTGTGTGTGTGTGTGTGTGTGTGTGTGTGTGTCATCAACAACGGCTGGAGCAATCGAAACAAAATTTGGTAGAAGTAAAGACCTATACCTGAATATTTCACGGCGATATTTGAAAATGATGTCAGTGCTACCAACTGCTGAAAAATCGCAATTGAAATTTGAGCTCCATGTTGGATATCTTGGAAGGTATGAATGGGAGCTGTTTCAAAATTGGCACACGTATAGATAATAATATTGCAGTTTAATTTCCAGGAGGCCATACATGGCAGTGTTGCCAAAATGATTATAAGCCTGCTGATAGGTCCAAATTTTAAATGCATATAACTTCTACACTATCAATTGGATTTCAACCAAATTTCGTATGTGCTATGTGTACATAAAGAGATATGACTGAGCATATTATTAAGAGCCACCAGGGCTGCCAACTGTTAATAAATGCTCTCAATTTTTTAAAATCAAAATACCCATATATCAGAAAGTATGCAAGCCGACAGCTTTGAACTATGCACACGTATAGTACCCGATATTCTATATTAATTTGGAGTAACTTATATACGTCAGTGCTACCAACATGATTCTAAGCCTGCTGAGTGGTCCGACTTTAAATACATGTAACTTCTATACTATCATTTGGATTTCAACCAAATTTGGTGTGGGCTATGTGTACCATAACAGATATGACTATGCGTATTCTTAAGAGCAACCAGGGCTTCCAACTGTTAATAAATACTGTCTCTATTTTTGTTACCCTAATATCAATGTATCAGAAGGTATGCAAGCCAATAGCTCTAAACTTTTCACACGTATATTACCTGGCATTCTAGATTAATTTAAAATAACTAATATAGGCCTACGCCAGTACTGCCAACATGATTCTAAGCCTGCTGATAGGTCCAATTTTAAAATGCATGTAACTTCTATACTAACTAATTGATTTCTTTCCAAATTGACACAACAATAGATCATATTATTTCAGATTATTTCTGACCAATACATGCATGGCATTGTTGCCATCATGATTTTACGCGCGCTGTTTGATCCAATATTTAACTGCATGGAACGTCCATGCTATCCATTGGACTTCAACCAAATTTTGTATTCTGTACCTTAAGAGATGGTGTAGTAATAATAATGTTATTGGTTTTACGTCCCTTTTAACTACACTGGCTTTTAGAGACGCCGGGGTGCCGGAATGTTGCCCGAGGGGGATCTTTAACGTGCCAGTAAATGTACTGACACGGCTCCCTCGCATTTGCGCCAGTTGAATGCGCCAGGTTACGAACTAAGAATATATTCAGTCACCAGGGCTGCCAACTGTAGTTCTCTATTAGGCTACTTTATGCCAGGTATACAGTATTTCGAACTACGTTAATTAGAAATTTCGATATTACCAACTTAATTTCGTCATTATTCTAGATTGATCCATATAGATAAATCATTGGCATGAATCTTAAATTTTAAGAAAAGTAGGCTCTTTAGTTCGTCACGGAACTTCTTGTTATATATTAGTATGATGGAAATATGAAATTTTGTAACCAAAGGGTGAGGTGACGTCACAAATGTGGGTTTTACTCGCTAACCGTTGGAGATACACGAAAATTGATAAGGACCTTTCGGATAGAAAATTAAATTTTAAAGCTCGTAGTGCCATCAAAAGTTTGCTATTTCTTAGCGTTCTCTTTTTATTTGAAATGGAAATATGAAAATAGTCGCCATTTTTAAATAGTGCAAAATATCGAAATCAAAAGTAGCCTATATGTAAGTCTGGTAAATCAGCTACGTCCATGCAAAATTTCATTTAAATCGAACCAGTGGTTCTTGTGTTATTGAGTAACACACAGACAGACGAAAGACACACACCATCTCATTTGTATATTTTAGTATGATAGTTTAAAGTGTATAGTTAACATAATCGTGTTTAGACTAGGATTAGTGTAGGAACCAGGAGTCCTGTATAGAGTAAGAATTAGTCAATGTAATAGCGACAGACCATCGCTAAATAACATCTTTTACGACGATTTTATGTAATGTTAGTAATTTTATTTTGGTTGGTTGGTTGGTTCCTCTGTTTAGGGGCTGCGTCAACGCGGTCATGTAGCCCCGTGTACTTTGGATGTGTGTAGAATCTGTCTGATAACCGGTGTTAATTGTGAAGACAGTATTAGTGTGTACATCTGTTTTCAATTCAAGTAAGAACCGCAGACATTTAATTTTTCAAGTTTTTCTTACTTTTGCCGCCAAACGCCACCGTCAGCGACTACTGGTTCAAAACCTCGTTACCAGACGCCACTGCAGTATGCTTCCGGCGACGAACATCGGAACCTAAGAGCGTTTGTCAAATGTTTAACCTAACCTAATTTAGCTTCACACAGGTGAAATTTGTGGAAGGTTCTTTAACATGCCATAAATCTATGACATGGGACCGCCGGCTTTACTTCCTTTCGAAGGAAGGCATACTGAGGGATTTTTAACGCTCTTAAAAATCCGATGACTTCGGCCGGGTTTGAACCCGCGTTCTTGGGCATAGAAGCACAGCATGCTACCAACTACGCCACCGACCCCGCCTAATTTTATTTTACTGATACTCCTGAAACAGCAGTGAGTTGTCAGAAAGTTCTTTTTTTCGCAGCGTAAGGTATTTAGCAGCAACGATTAGGAGGATTTTGATTTTGATTCTATTTCAAATTATTGTTAATTATTCCCTTTTTGTGAATAAATCAGACAGGCACGTGTTTACGAATGCTTGTAATAATTTTCTAGACCTTCTGCGTTATCCGAGCGCAGTAAAACAGGATACAGCAAATGTTTGTAACTTACACATTGTAATGCACTGACTTCCAATTTATTTCAATTGTTTTTGTTTTCATAACCACGAGATGGCGACTGTGCGAAGTTTTTAAATCTCGTTTTTAATTCTTGTGTCCTAATCATGCAATTGTAATTTGAATAATACACCCACGCAATAACCTTCATGTACTGTAATAGTACATAACTCTATGGCCTACATATACAAAAATCCAACATGGCGACCATCCGAGATATTTAGACGGTTCTCAATATCTACGAATCTATTGCAGCAATCAAACTGAAATGTTGTAAGTTGATAGAGGCAATTAATATAAGTATGATATATGAAAATAGCCAATTAATTATTCACGAAACTACTTGTCTTTTCTACAGAAACCTTCCTGGAGAAATCCTTTACAGAATGGTGAAAACTGCATCAAAATCCATCCAGAGGTTCTCGAGGTTACCCGTTACATCCAAGAATCGGAGACTTAGTTTTATACTACGGTATGTAGAGATTACAGGTCTGATCAAATTATTCGACTCAAACACACAAATTTCCGCCATTATTAAATAAACCGTATTTCAAAATAGCTGTTCATGGAAGGGAATGATCTTGTTAGATTATTGGTATAATGCGCAATTACAGTTCCCACTCGATTCATGGATTCATCCAAGATGTTGGCAACTATGCTTTGACCTTCAGCTGTTTAGTTTTGAAGGGAGAATCACTCGCTGCTCTGCAACTGAAACTAACAGCTTAAGACTACAATGAAAAATTGATCTTATGGTCATTTTTGGTGCAATATATTGTTAATAGGGAGTTGCTAGTGAAGTGTAGATACACGTATTTCTCACAGTTAATTTCGAAATGTTACTATACAGTGATGCGACTAGTTCATCGCATTAGTGTATAAGAGCTACTGTACCCGTTCGTCCTGGGGATGCGATGACCCATCTGCTATAACATCGCATTCCTGGAGTTCCAGGACAGAGCGGAGTTAAATGAACCTCTAGTCAAATAAGGAATGTGTCGGAAATTCAGCTGAGTTATCGAAAAAGCAGTGGGTATCACGAGACAAAGTATCTCTAGGGTCGTTACGGGCTTAAGTTTAATAGAAATAATGCAAATATAAATGGGCGCCATCAACTGAATTCCTAGCAAACCACTTCCTTTCCGGATAAGCCTTACTCAAGACAAGGAAAGAAAAAGGAACATCACACCATCATCAGATCACAACTAAGATAAAAACAAATTTATTTTACTTTGATAGTCAGACAGACATTTTAAATATAACTCCTACCTAAGAGTATGGTCGAATGCCAACGTTAAATTGTCATTGTCCAAAAATCGAACCATCTCTTTTCTAATCCAAAATTATTTTTATCCACATAACAAGAAAAATCTCTAAAGTTCTCTTGGGTTCTCAGGATCACTGTAGCACTATGTCTTTCGTCACTGACATTTGTGAAACCTGAGACCTAATTTCTCTTTAATTTAACATCAATGTGGATTTAATAAAGTTATTAATCTGTCTAAACATACACATTTTATAATCACACATATTAAATATCACGTAAATTATGGTTTGCATGGCATAATTTGAATGTTGAACATGTTAATCAAATGCTCCTAAACATCGAATAATTAATTTACACTATTTACATTGTCATTCATAATTATTTATCTGTGAATTACAGAAAATTCATGGATCATTGGTCATCGTTATCGTCATCATCAAAATTAAACATTTCTCACATTAATTCTCACTTCTAAATTCTACATATTCCTGTCAGAATCGTTAATTCATCACCATTACATCATTTAAATTCTCAACTCAAGTTGCAATTCCTTCAAATTATTTCTCAATTAAATTTATTTAATTCCATATAAATTCATTAATCACCAGCTTCTTTAGTTAATTATCACCTTCTAATTCAGTTATTCATCATCATTACAATCGTCTATTAATTTATTTCAATCAGTTTAATTTATCCAATCTTTAATTCATCCATTTATTTAATTCATTGATTTATTTCAAAATTTAATTTATCAAATTATTTAAATTTCAATCATCTGGTTATTTAGTTTTTTATTATTTCATCTAGTCATTCTGATTTTTATTTCATTAGGTCAGATCGTTAATATGCTTAATTTTCAGATTATTATTTCATTAATTATTATTTTCAGAAAATCTTGTATTATCACCTTCATTTATTTGTTTAATTTCCTAACAAATTGTTTAATATGGTTTATAGAACGTTGTCTTACAGTTTTATCACTTCCAAGTTATATCTCGTATTTAATTTATCATGCCAAAGAATATTATTGCCTCCACGACATCACGTTGGATCAAACTATCCACAACGACATTACATTTCCCCAATACTTCAAATATCACATTTGAATACAATAATTACTCCACAAAACTCCATAAATATTCAGCACATACAGCATGAATCTCAACAATTACGCTAGACTGGGTACGACGACCTCATGTCTGCTTCAAAATACATTAGCAACATTGCTACTATCACGTGGCAACTTCCACAAAATGCCTACCACAAACTCCACTTAACCATGTTGCATGATCTACCAAAAATATATAACTGGCTTCAAATTATCAACGTACACAATCTCCAATAACTGTAATTAATCTGATCACATCTAGACAACTTCTTAAACAATTGGAAAAAAATATATTACCTCAGTAATTTAAGATCTGCTTTCAAATAGCATAAATTCTCTTACAATTTTCATAACTCACATCACAGAAAAACACCAATGTGCCATAATCTCTCATATCAAAATCTGCAATACTGATCTGCCTTAAAATAATTCTGACCATTAATGATTAATCTTACAAGATTCAATTACTTTAAATCCTTCTCAATTGTATCAAACACAATTATAAAAACTCATCAAAAGCATCAGCTGCAACAGCTGTTAAACTGAAATTACTCTCAAAAGAGTACAGCAACAAAATATTGGATTGGCAAACAAGAATTACTAAATGCAATCCTGCTGACATTTATCGTTGCTTTATTTAACAAAATTTCGACTGATATGTGACTAGTAGTTCCTTGTTTGATTCACTTACAATCTCGTGTACATTCGGATGATAAAAATGAGTCCCTCAATGGCAAGTAAGATGTGTAACCACCGTACAGTCGTATAAATACGAAAGACCTCGCCCCGTCGACTTGGATGATAGTGCCCTGAACGATGGGTAAGATGAGTACCACCATACATTCGTATAAATACGAAAGACCCCATCTCGTAGACTATATGAGTGAATGTACCAGATAGGAATCAACAAGTTTCTAGTTGTCATATAAAAGCGATGTTCATTCACTAAAGTGAATAACTTCTTAATATCTCCGACCAATCCAATGGAAAAAATCCCTACTGATGAATAATACACACTCGCTAGTATGCAATGAACTGACGAAGTGATTTTAGATAATCAATTGCAGATCACGAGTTCGAAATACTCGTTACACAAAAAAAACTATTCATGAAAAATATCCTAACTGGAAAAATGTCTAAAAGACCAAACATCTGCTTAATAAAGCCAACCAATGGTGAGAATTTCATATAATGATGCCTGCCATATCATATGGTCACTCCATATTCTAGCAAACTCGAAGTATATAAAGTCAAACCATGTCTTAATAATCGTATCACTCCTATTAGAAAAATATACATGTGTGCCCAGTATTCATGAAAATAATCGTATCAGGTAGTTATGACTCTTACAGTACCTTTCATAATCAGCTGTTATTAAATTTCCAAGATCGTCGATTTTCCCTACATAATGAATTTCTCGAAAGATCGGCGTGAATATCATTCCATCCATGAAATGACGATTGCCTTCGAAATCCCAAGTGAATCAGCTGGTGGACCTCCTCTCGTCAGGAATCGAATCCATCGCTCTGCGGTGCCATCTTGTCTCTATCTGCGTCTACTCTGACATGTTGAACTTCGGATTACCCATAGCGGATATTGTCCAACTCCTCTCGACAATGTTCATGGAAACAGCGGACCCCCTACTCCTCTTCTAAGTTACGCCACTGTTCCATTAAATGTTCAGTTGAGTATTGAAAGACCAATCTCCAATAACTGCTAAGTCTCACTTTCGTAAAATAAAATTTTACATGAGCGTGTTCAAGTTTACTCAACACCCTGTAGTTGTCTGTATTTGGTAATTCATGAAACTGCATAAGCAATAAATTTCATTTTTTTTTTTTTTTTTTTTTTTTTAGCGTATGACTTTTAGTGCCGGGAGTGTCCGAGGACATGTTCGGCTCGCCAGTTTTGTAGCTGCTTCGAGACGGACACCCAATGGGTGAGCTACAAGTACCGTTGGGGAGGGAAGGAGGGAAGTTGGATTGTAAGGACGAGGAGTTGGAAGGTAGCGGCTGTGGCCTATAGTTAGGGACCAACCCCGGCATTTGCCTGGAAGGAAGATGGGAAACCACAGAAGACCATCTTCAAGGTTGCCGGCGGGGGGATTCGAACCTCCTCGCCTCCCGGATGTGAGCGACTGCCATCAGTCATGCCGTAACCACCACGGCTAACTCACCCGGTATAAATTTCATTAATGCACGATCTAATGTTCATCAGTGCCTATGCTAACAACATTCCGTTTGCTTGAAATTGTTAAAGTAGCTTTGAATGCGTTATGGAAAAGCATAGTCATAAAGTTATTCATAAAAGAACTGTGTTCAAACTGCATTGAAATGTAGCTTGTAATAAAGTCTCCAACTACTTGCAGTGCTCTTCTAACATATCCCGGCCGTCTGTGATTGCTTCCTCGGCAAGTCCGCCTGGATCAATGACCTGCTTGGCGTTCGCTGCTCGGCGATGCTGAAACTGTCGCCTACACTCTGCCGTGACAGTTTCGGTATGCTACGCGACCTTCACCGTGCGTCTCGCTTGCGCTACAGAGCTCGACCCTACTTGCTCGACTGACAGAGCTCCACTGAATGTGCTGGCACTGTCTTCACTCTTATCTGCCTGGCGCAGACACGTGGTGTAGTCCCCCACCACAGTGCTCTCGCGTCACGATCATAGTCTCGAACCCTCATCATCTCGGCTGTTCCGTTATAAAATAACTTAAGGGTTATCTAACTTCCTTACAATTATTTCCACATAAATGCATGTTATATATCCTCTTCTAAGATGTTTAAATACCATATTCCATACATATTTCAATAAAACTTCACATCTCTATCCATAATTCCATCTTCTTACAGATGTCAGTGCCTCCTTGATCCTAGACCTCCTACGTCATCTTGACATTCTTCTTGACTCGATCGGTGCGCTATCTTTTCCTAACTCTTCCCAAAACCTCAACTACGGCTTAATGTCTGCTGGCGTAGCCGATAGCCTAAACTAGGTATCGGGTACATCTCTCCCGTACATCTCCATTTTTTATCAGGATTGAGAAAAAAAATACACTCTCAGGCATTCTATATATAATACATGTACACGATAGCTCTACAATTCCCTTACTCAGCATGATGGTTCTTTCTGACTCTCAATAATGATGATTGACTTCCAATGATTACCATCTTGATTCCGTGTTGTTCTGACGTTTGTTTCTTCCTTCGCCACTCGTGCTTGCTCGATTGACATCTCTCACTGTCTCTTCGAGTGGTGCACTAGGCTGTCTATCTTCTGGCCTCGACCTCTCATGTCCACGATTATCTCGTCTGTCGTTAGGATCGTTTCTTCGGCCATCCTGCCTGTCGTTCCCATTATACTGTTGACCTTGGCTCCAGTTATTTCTGCCCCGATATCTATTGTTATATCGATTCCTGTCTTGATATCTGGAATTCTGGTTATAATTCCTATATCGGCTATCTCTTGCTTCTTGATCGTATGGCCTCTCATATGGTCCTCTATATCGATCATTTCCTCGAGCGTTACGGATGTTTCTCCGATTCCCTTCGTTCCGTCGGTTTTCCCAGGAATCTCTTCTGTCCGTTTGAGCTGCATTGTCTACGACTACCGCATTCACTTCATGCGTGTTTCTATTGTCGTTTCTGGTATTTCTAGGCGTAACTTGAGCGCTTGTATAGTCCAATCGCCGCAAAATGTCGTCATAATGTTCAAGTGTATTGGCTCCCGACGCTATTAGTGATCGCTGTACCTCAATCGGTAACTGTCTCGCGATAGCTTGCAAAAGCTCTTCTTCTGGCAATGGAGGAATCAAAAACTGTAATTTAGCCAGCTGTGACGTGAAATAGTTGGCATAATGCGTTGGATGTGACGTAGAATAGCGCTTTGAGTACATTTCCGCTCTTACGTTAAGTTGATCCTCGGCACTCCAAAATCTCCTCAAGAAAGCTATGGCAAATTGCTCCATGTTCGCAAAATTGCTTCTGAACGCTCTAAACCAAGTAAGCGCAGACCCATCTAAGGCGCGTTCGACTATCCTTAGCTCTCTTTCTTTGGCTACCCTATGTTCCGCCATGTAGTCTCGAATATCTCGCAGAAATTCGACTGGCGTGACTCCTGTATTTCCCGAAAACTTTCTCGGCTTGTCATCCAGATTTCTAATAATGGTGACTGGACCTGAGTATCGTTCGCTTGGACCCAACGTACTCCTATTCGAACTTGGATTATCCTGAGGGGTTGAACTGGCCCTTTCGAATGTCACATTCGGTTGCATTTGACGATCTTCTCCCATGCTCGCTTCTTGATTACTCATACTGCGGTCTATCGCTGTCTGGTTTATCAATGTTTCCCCTGATGTTATATTCTGACTGGTGAAACTGTTAAACATGGATTCTAGTCTAGTTATCCTGTCTTCTGCTAATTTCTTGACCTGAGTCTTCAACTCATCTAGCGATGTAACATCCTGCGTTTTGTTACTCTCGTCTAAGTCGTTTCTTAACTTGTCAATTTTGCCTTCGCACGTGTTCTTTACTGATGCGACTTGTTCCATTAACAGATCAACATCTGTTCTAAATAGAGTTGAATCTATCTTCATCGCTTCCTTGTTCTCCGTAAACCTCGCTTCTAAGTTTGCCATACCTGCGATTAATTTTTCATCTAACCCTTCACGTTTCTCTTTTGCTTCGGCATCGACCTCACTATACCGTTCTTCCACAATTGCACCGACTCTATTTTTGAACAAAGCTAAGTTTTCATTAACCTTTTGCTCTATATCGTCGTCTATCTTCCTAATATCTTTCTGCAATGGATTTTCTAATGATTTTAAATTAGAATTGACCTCTCCTAAGACTTCCTCTTTAATGGTCCCAATTACTGTCTTTAAATCTTTAATCTCATTACCTAGATTCATTTCTAGACCTTTAATCTTAGTCTCGAAAGATACTTCGGTAGACCACTCTTGAATTTTGCCTACATCTGCCACTAAACCATCGATGTCGAACCTCAACTTCGATACATCTGATTTAATGTCTTTCTGTATGGACATAACGTCTGTTCTTAAAGTAAAAATATTTTCTTCTCCTCTACTTTCTAATTCAATAATATTTTTTCTTAATATTTGAACATTTTCCTCTCCTTTCATATTTACTGCAATTATGTCTAATTGTAAAGTCTTCAGCATTTCATTATTCTTTAAAGTTAAGCTATTCTCTAATCTAGTTAACTTGTTTTCTAATTCAGTATTAGTTTCTTCACTACGAGCTTGTAATTTCTCTTCCAACGATTTAAAGTTAGCTTCACTAGCTTTTAAATGACTTTCAGTACTAGTCTGTAATCTAGTTTCTAATGACTTCAACTCATCTTTGCTATTTGACTGTAACCTTTCTTCTAAGGACTAGTTGACTGTAGCCTAGTCTCTAATGACTTTAAATTATCTTCATTGCTAGTTTGTAATGCTTGCACATTTTCTTTACATCTAGCTTCTAATCTAGCTTCTGAATTATTAATTTGTTCTTTAACTTCCGTTTCCATCTTAGAAATAGTTTCTGCAATACCAGACATACCCGTCTGTAACTCTCCTAACACCTTAGCTAAATATTCTGGCAACATAATTATATTTTCAATATACGTTTTATATAGAGACGTTAGACAACAACATATCACAATGTCTCAATTCCTGCATTCACTTGGGTATAGGAAAAATGTCTTATAACTAACATGATATTATACTGATACGACTAACATGAACACTGGATTGGGCACACAAGTACATTGTCTGACTAAGTTTAATAAATTTTGTAACACACTTAAATGAGCTTGAGATCAATCTCTCAGTAATCTAAATCTGATGTGATTCCATAGAATAAACAAAATCGATCCCCACGTTGGGCGCCAATTCTCCCTCTCTCTCTCTCTGTACCCGTTCGTCCTGGGGATGCGATGACCCATCTGCTATAACATCGCATTCCTGGAGTTCCAGGACAGAGCGGAGTTAAATGAACCTCTAGTCAAATAAGGAATGTGTCGGAAATTCAGCTGAGTTATCGAAAAAGCAGTGGGTATCACGAGACAAAGTATCTCTAGGGTCGTTACGGGCTTAAGTTTAATAGAAATAATGCAAATATAAATGGGCGCCATCAACTGAATTCCTAGCAAACCACTTCCTTTCCGGATAAGCCTTACTCAAGACAAGGAAAGAAAAAGGAACATCACACCATCATCAGATCACAACTAAGATAAAAACAAATTTATTTTACTTTGATAGTCAGACAGACATTTTAAATATAACTCCTACCTAAGAGTATGGTCGAATGCCAACGTTAAATTGTCATTGTCCAAAAATCGAACCATCTCTTTTCTAATCCAAAATTATTTTTATCCACATAACAAGAAAAATCTCTAAAGTTCTCTTGGGTTCTCAGGATCACTGTAGCACTATGTCTTTCGTCACTGACATTTGTGAAACCTGAGACCTAATTTCTCTTTAATTTAACATCAATGTGGATTTAATAAAGTTATTAATCTGTCTAAACATACACATTTTATAATCACACATATTAAATATCACGTAAATTATGGTTTGCATGGCATAATTTGAATGTTGAACATGTTAATCAAATGCTCCTAAACATCGAATAATTAATTTACACTATTTACATTGTCATTCATAATTATTTATCTGTGAATTACAGAAAATTCATGGCTCATTGGTCATCGTTATCGTCATCATCAAAATTAAACATTTCTCACATTAATTCTCACTTCTAAATTCTACATATTCCTGTCAGAATCGTTAATTCATCACCATTACATCATTTAAATTCTCAACTCAAGTTGCAATTCCTTCAAATTATTTCTCAATTAAATTTATTTAATTCCATATAAATTCATTAATCACCAGCTTCTTTAGTTAATTATCACCTTCTAATTCAGTTATTCATCATCATTACAATCGTCTATTAATTTATTTCAATCAGTTTAATTTATCCAATCTTTAATTCATCCATTTATTTAATTCATTGATTTATTTCAAAATTTAATTTATCAAATTATTTAAATTTCAATCATCTGGTTATTTAGTTTTTTATTATTAAATCTAGTCATTCTGATTTTTATTTCATTAGGTCAGATCGTTAATATGCTTAATTTTCAGATTATTATTTCATTAATTATTATTTTCAGAAAATCTTGTATTATCAACTTCATTTATTTGTTTAATTTCCTAACAAATTGTTTAATATGGTTTATAGAACGTTGTCTTACAGTTTTATCACTTCCAAGTTATATCTCGTATTTAATTTATCATGCCAAAGAATATTATTGCCTCCACGACATCACGTTGGATCAAACTATCCACAACGACATTACATTTCCCCAATACTTCAAATATCACATTTGAATACAATAATTACTCCACAAAACTCCATAAATATTCAGCACATACAGCATGAATCTCAACAATTACGCTAGACTGGGTACGACGACCTCATGTCTGCTGCAAAATACATTAGCAACATTGCTACTATCACGTGGCAACTTCCACAAAATGCCTACCACAAACTCCACTTAACCATGTTGCATGATCTACAAAAAATATATAACTGGCTTCAAATTATCAACGCACACAATCTCCAATAACTGTAATTGATCTGATCACATCTAGACAACTTCTTAAACAATTGGAAAAAAATATATTACCTCAGTAATTTAAGATCTGCTTTCAAATAGCATAAATTCTCTTACAATTTTCATAACTCACATCACAGAAAAACACCAATGTGCTATAATCTCTCATATCAAAATCTGCAATACTGATCTGCCTTAAAATAATTCTGACCATTAATGATTAATCTTACAAGAGTCAATTACTTTAAATCCTTCTCAATTGTATCAAACACAATTATAAAAACTCATCAAAAGCATCAGCTGCAACAGCTGTTAAACTGAAATTACTCTCAAAAGAGTACAGCAACAAAATATTGGATTGGCAAACAAGAATTACTAAATGCAATCCTGCTGACATTTATCGTTGCTTTATTTAACAAAATTTCGACTGATATGTGACTAGTAGTTCCTTGTTTGATTCACTTACAATCTCGTGTACATTCGGATGATAAAAATGAGTCCCTCAATGGCAAGTAAGATGTGTAACCACCGTACAGTCGTATAAATACGAAAGACCTCGCCCCGTCGACTTGGATGATAGTGCCCTGAACGATGGGTAAGATGAGTACCACCATACAATCGTTTAAATACGAAAGACCCCATCTCGTAGACTATATGAGTGAATGTACCAGATAGGAATCAACAAGTTTCTAGTTGTCATATAAAAGCGATGTTCATTCACTAAAGTGAATAACTTCTTAATATCTCCAAACAATCCAATGGAAAAAATCCCTACTGATGAATAATACACACTCGCTAGTATGCAATGAACTGACGAAGTGATTTTAGATAATCAATTGCAGATCACGAGTTCGAAATACTCGTTACACAAAAAAAAACTATTCATGAAAAATATCCTAGCTGGAAAAATGTCTAAAAGACCAAACATCTGCTTAATAAAGCCAACCAATGGTGAGAATTTCGTATAATGATGCCTGCCATATCATATGGTCACTCCATATTCTAGCAAATTCGAAGTATATAAAGTCAAACCATGTCTTAATAATCGTATCACTCCTATTAGAAAAATATACATGTGTGCCCAGTATTCATAAAAATAATCGTATCAGGTAGTTATGAATCTTACAGTACCTTTCATAATCAGCTGTTATTAAATTTCCAAGATCGTCGATTTTCCCTACATAATGAATTTCTCGAAAGATCGGCGTGAATATCATTCCATCCATGAAATGACGATTGCCTTCGAAATCCCAAGTGAATCAGCTGGTGGACCTCCTCTCGTCAGGAATCGAATCCATCGCTCTGCGGTGCCATCTTGTCTCTATCTGCGTCTACTCTGACATGTTGAACTTCGGATTACCCGTAGCGGATATTGTCCAACTCCTCTCGACAATGTTCATGGAAACAGCGGACCCCCTACTCCTCTTCTAAGTTACGCCACTGTTCCATTAAATGTTCAGTTGAGTATTGAAAGACCAATCTCCAATAACTGCTAAGTCTCACTTTCGTAAAATAAAATTTTACATGAGCGTGTTCAAGTTTACTAAACACCCTGTAGTTGTCTGTATTTGGTAATTCATGAAACTTCATAAGCAATAAATTTCATTAATGCACGATCTAATGTTCATCAGTGCCTATGCTAACAACATTCCGTTTGCTTGAAATTGTTAAAGTAGCTTTGAATGCGTTATGGAAAAGCATAGTCATAAAATTATTCATAAAAGAACTGTGTTCAAACTGCATTGAAATGTAGCTTGTAATAAAGTCTCCAACTACTTGCAGTGCTGTTCTAACATATCCCGGCCGTCTGTGATTGCTTCCTCGGCAAGTCCGCCTGGATCAATGACCTGCTTGGCGTTCGCTGCTCGGCGATGCTGAAACTGTCGCCTACACTCTGCCGTGACAGTTTCGGTATGCTACGCGACCTTCACCGTGCGTCTCGCTTGCGCTACAGAGCTCGACCCTACTTGCTCGACTAACAGAGCTCCACTGAATGTGCTGGCACTGTCTTCACTCTTATCTGCCTGGCGCAGACACGTGGTGTAGTCCCCCACCACAGTGCTCTCGCGTCACGATCATAGTCTCGAACCCTCATCATCTCGGCTGTTCCGTTATAAAATAACTTAAGGGTTATCTAACTTCCTTACAATTATTTCCACATATAATGCATGTTATATATCCTCTTCTAAGATGTTTAAATACCATATTCCATACATATTTCAATAAAACTTCACATCTCTATCCATAATTCCATCTTCTTACAGATGTCAGTGCCTCCTTGATCCTAGACCTCCTACGTCATCTTGACATTCTTCTTGACTCGATCGGTGCGCTATCTTTTCCTAACTCTTCCCAAAACCTCAACTGCAGCTTAATGTCTGCTGGCGTAGCCGATAGCCTAAACTAGGTATCGGGTACACTACCCTCTTGTAGCAGACCTTTTAGACAAGTAAAATTAGTTTTTTGATGGACATAATTTCCTAAGCTTTGATACTTTGCGGCTCAACGGCACTTACATTAGACCTATGCCTAATTAACCTAAATTTAAACGAGCGTTAATTAATGATCTGGTCAGGTGAATTCAAGAATGAAAAATAATACCAAGAAATGACATTTTTATTAACTAAAACAAGGCCAAATTACGTCACCTTGACATATGCCAGCATCGAGAATCTCCACCAGGTAGGGAATCAGATCTTATTGTAACGTCGCCAAGAACTTATTAAAATTGTGCGCGGAGCGCGGTACTTAAAACGAACGTGATCATGTCGTAAAATCCTTCCAGTGTGTTTGAACAAACGTATTGTATGTCGAGTGGACACTTAGAAAATTTCTTCAGAGTCGTGTCTACAGTTTTGAACTTGTAATATTTCAGCGAAGTGAAATATAATACAACAGTGTGAGCAGAACACTTCATAAATTTCAATGTTAGTCAAGGCTAATATGATACGCCTTCTTCGAATTATGTAATTATTTTAGACATTCTTATCTCAAGGAAAATAATAAGGATAGGAATAGGCTGTGTTAAATTATAGGACAATAGGGACGATTCCTACAAAATGGGGACGGTTGGCAGCCTTCTTCGTAGTTAGCAGACGATTTGGATTTTCCTCTCTGCCATTGGAAGTTCGCAAGTTCTATACTTCGTGTCTGTTAACTTGGACTTCCTCGGAAGGGCAGACTTTCATAGAGAGCGTAAGCGAAAGCTCGCTATACGCTATGATAAATGCACAAATAAAATTCGTAACTATGTAAAATGCAGATTCTAATAAAACAACTTAAATTATAAATAAACAAAAGTTTGGTGCTTTTCAGAGGTCAACACGAATGCACCCTAATAGAGCTGGGTTATGCCCTAATCCTGAAATAAATTACATGAGATTAATAAATGTAATTTATTTCAGGATTAGGGCATAACCCAGCTCTATTTGGGTACATTCGTGTTGACCGACTGAAAAGCACCACACTTTTGTTTACTTAGGCAACACTGAAAAATGGCTTCAAACCTCACAATTATAAATAAACATTTTATAATCCCGCTTTTATTTCAAAACGGACCTAACTTTGTTTAAATACAGTTTCGTCGTGAGTAACCGTCGCAATCGGTGGCTAGGCCATGGAACCAAGTTGTCTGCTATCGGCCGTCCGTGAAACGGTTTTCCGTGATTTCCAGTTTCAATCCCAGGCAAATACCAGGACGGTACCTTCTAATAAGCCACGGGCGTTTCCTTCCAACTCCTTGCCCAGTTTCATTCATCATTCATTTCTCATCAATTCCTTTCATGAGATTGGCGTCAGGAAGGAAATCCGACCGTAAAAACCACCACCTGATGTAACCTCATACACAACCTCTTTGAAACGGGAACTATCAGGGGTGCCATTTTATGTAATTTAAATGAAGTGGTGAAAATACATTGGTTGGTTCCTTAGTTTAGGGGCTACGACAATGCGGTCATGTAGCCCCGTGTACTTTGGGTGAGTGTAGAATCTGTCTGATAACCGGTGTTAATTTTGATGGCTGTATTAGTGTGTGTTATCTGTTTTTAATTCTAGTAAGGAATGTAGACAGTAGTTTCAAGTAGTTCCTACTTTTGCTACCAAAAGCTACCATCCACGACACCTAGCTTGCGGAGTTGCCTACTAGATGGCATCGCAGTCAGCACCTGGCGGCGAACGTTGGAACCAATAGAACGTTATCAATTCCAACCTACGAATTTTGTCTTCACACAGTGTAGTTAGTGGAAGGTTCTTTTTCATGCCATAAACCTATGACATGGGCCGCCGGCTTAACTTCCCCTCAAGGGAAAGCATACTGAGGGATTTTATACGCTCTTAAAATATCCGACGACTTTGGCCGGGTTTGAACCCGCGACATAGGACATAGAAACTCAGCAACTACGGCACCGAAGCCACCTGAAAATAAATTAATAACTCAGTTCACGTAGTAGGCTAACTATTTTAAGAAAAGATCTGAGAACAGCGTATTATTTATTATTTATTTAAATAACGACATCGTTCTGAAACTAATATTAATCAGAGATTTTTCATCGAGATCCCTTGTTATTATGAAACAAGAAGTTCCGTGACGAACTAAAGAGCCTACTTTTCTTAAAATTCAAGATTCATGCCAATAATTAATCTATATGGATCTATCTAGAATAATGACGAAATTAAGTTGGTAATATCGAAATTTCTAATTAGTTCGAAATACTGTAACCTAATAGAGAACCACTGTTGGCAGCCCTGGTGACTGAATATATTCTTAGTTCCATCTCTTAAGGTACAGAATACAAAATTTGGTTAAGTCCAATGGATAGCATGGACGTTCAATGCAGTTAAACATTGGATCTAACAGCGTGCGTAAAATCATGTTGGCAACAATGGCATACATGTATTGGCCAGAAATAATCTGAAATAATATGATCTATTGTTGTGTCAATTTTGAATGAAATCCATTAGTTAGTATAGAAGTAACATGTATTTTAAAATTGGACCTATCAGTAGGCTTAGAATCATGTTGGCAGCACTGGCGTAGGCCTATATTAGTTACTCCAAATTAATCTAGAATGCCAGTACGTGTGCAAAGTTTAGAGCTATTGGCTTGCATACTTTCTGATAAATTGATATTAGGGTAACAAAATAGAGACCGTATTTATTAACAGTTGGCAGCCCTGGTTACTCTTAAGAATCGGCATAGTCATATCTGTTATGGTAGCATACACGAAATTTGCTTGAAATCCAAATGATAGTATCGAAGTTACATGTATTTAAAGTTGGACCTCTCAGCAGGCTTAGAATCATGTTGGTAGCACTGACGTATATAAGATACTCCAAATTAATATAGAATGTCAGGTACTATACGTGTGCATAGTTTAAAGCTGTCGGCTTGCATACTTTCTGATACATGGGTATTTGGATAAAATAAATTGGGATCATTTATTAACAGTTGGCAGCCCTGGTGGCTCTTAAGAATACGCTCAGTCATATCTGTTTATGTACACATACCACATACGAAAATTGGTTGAAATCCAATTGATAGTGTAGAAGTTATATGCATTTAAAATGTCGACCTATCAGCAGGCTTATAATCATTTTGGCAACACTGCGATGTATGGCCTCCTGGAAATTAAACTGCAATATTATTATCTATACGTGTGCCAATTTTGAAATAGCTCCCTTTCATTCCTTCCAAGATATCCAACATGGAGCTCAAATTTCAATTGCGATTTTTCATCAGTTGGTAGCACTGACATCATTTTCAAATATGGCCGTGAGATATTCAGGTATAGATCTTTACTCCCACCAAATTTTGTTTTGATTGCTGCAGCCGTTTAGGAGTTGATAGGGGGGGGGCACACACAGACAGACAGACAGACAGAAGGATAGACAGACAGACAGACACACATTTGCCCGATCTCATAAGTCTACTTTTTCCTCATTTTTGCAAAATGTGAAAAGTAGGCTAAAAATCAATTTACCATCCACCTAAATATTTATTGTCTCCACGCCATCATCAAATCGTTTAACTGTTTTAACCCCCTTGCAGTCGGTAATTTCTACAAAGATCCCGTTAACGAGGTATGCGCTTTCATCTGTACCCTGACTAGTCTTCCTTGATGAACTATATTCTGTTTTCTCTCTCTTTACTGAGCATTTTTCAGATTCTCTCCCAGTTGAGGGTTCGCTACCACTGGCAGGTGTGACCATTAATTGATTGCTTCCCCTCCTAGATGATGTACCTTGTCTACCACGATAACACATTCCTGAATCTCTGTAAGTGTTGCCACTCATTCTTGAGTTTGGGTTGGCCCGTTCATTCATTCCAAGAATGGATGAACGCGACAGCCGAGTTCCAAGAATGGATGAACGTGACAGGCAAGCTCCAAGAATGGACGAACGCAACAGCCGAGTTCCAAGAATGGATGAACGTGACAGGCAAACTCCACGAATGGATGAACGCGACAGTCGAGTTCCAAGAATGGATGAACGCGACAGCCGAGTTCCAAGAATGGATGAACGTGACATGCAAGCTCCAAGAATGGATGAACGCAACAGCCAAGTTCCAATAATAGATGAACGCGACAGCCGAGTTCCAAGCATGGATGAACGTGACAGGCAAGCTCCAAGAATAGATCAATGTGACAGGCAAGCTCCAAGAATGGATGGAAGCGACGGCCAAGTTCCAAGAATGGATGAATGCGACAGCCGAGTTCCAAGAATGGAGGAACGTGACAACCGAGCTCCAAGAATGGACGAACGCGAAAGGCGAACGTTTGGAATTAATGAACGGGCTTACCCAAACTCAAGAATGAGTGACAACCCTTACAGAGATTCAGGAATGAGTGATCGTTGTGGACAAGGTACATCAGCTACGAGGGAAAGCAATCACTTAATGGTCACACCTGCCAATGATAGTGAACTCGCAACTGGGAGAGAAATCCAAAAAACTCAGTAAAGAGAGAGGAAACAGAATATAGTTCATCCTAGCTCCAATCGATCGCCTATCACGTTCATCCATTATTGGAACTCGGCTGTCGCGTTCATCCATTCTTGGAACTCGACTGTCGCGCTCATCCATTCTTGGAACTCGGATGTCGTGCCCATCCATTCCTGGAGTATGCCTGTCACGTTCATCCATTCTTGGAAATCGGCTGTCGCATTCATCCATTCTTGGAACTCGCCTGTCACGTCCTTCCATTCTTGGAGCTTGCCTGTCTCGTTCATGCGTTTTTGGAAATCGGCTGTCGCGTTCATCCATTCTTGGAAATCGACTGTCGCGTTCATCCATTTCTGGAGCTTGCCTGTCACGTTCATCCATTCTTGGAACTTGGCTGTCGCGTTCATCCTTTCTTGAAACTCAGCTGTCGCGTTCGACCATTCTTGGAACTCAGCCGTAGCGTCCATCCATTCATGGAGCTTGCCTGTCACGTTCATCCATTCTTAGAACTCGACTGTCGCGTTCATCCTTTCTTGAAGCTTGCCTGTCACGTTCATCCATTCTTAGAACAACTGACGCGTTCATCCCTTCTTGGAACTCAGCTGTCGCGTTCATCCATTCTTGGAGCTTGCCTGTCACGTACATCCCTTCTTGGAAATCGGCTTTCGCGTTCATCCATTCATGGAACTCGACTGTCGCGTTCATCAATTCTAGGAGCTTGCTTGTCACGGTCATCCATTCTTGGAACTCGGCTGTCACGTTCATCCATTCATGGAACTCGGCTGTCGCGTTCATCCATTCTTGAAGCTTGCCTGTCACGTTCATCCATTCTTGGAACTTTTCTGCCGCGTTCATCCATTCTTGGAACTCGGCAGTCGCGTTCATCCATTATTGGAACTCGGCTGTTGCATTCATCCATTCTTGGAGCTTGCCTGTCATGTTCATCCATTCTTGGAACTCGGCTGTCGCGTTCATCCATTCTTGGAACTTGCATGTCTCGTTCATCCATTCTTCGAACTCGGCCACCACGTCCATCCATTCTTGAAGCTTACCTGTCACGTTCATCCATTCTTGGAACTCGACTGCCGCGTTCATCCATTCATAGAACTTGGCTGTCGCGTTCATCCTTTCTTGGAACTTGGATGTCGTGTTCATCCAGTCTTGGAACTCGACCGCCACGTCCATCCATTCTAGGAGCTTGCCTGTCACGTTCATCCATTCTTGGAACTCGGATGTCGCGTTCATCCATTCTTGGAACTCGACTGTCGCGTTCATTCATTCTTGGAACTCGGCTGTCGCATTCATTCATTCCTGGAACTCGGCTGTCGCGTTCATCCATTCTTGAAACTCGGCTGTCACATCCATCTACTCTTGGAGCTTGCCTGTCATGTTCATGCATTCTTGGAACTCGACTGCCGCGTTCATCCATTCTTGGAACTCGGCTGTCGCGTTCATCCATAATTGGAACTCGGATGTCGCGTTCATCCAGTCTTGGAACTCGACCGCCACGCCCATCCATTCTTGGAGCTTGCCTGTCACGTTCATCCATTCTTGGAACTCGGATGTCGCGTTCATCCAGTCTTGGAACTCGGCCGCCACGTTCATCCATTCTTGGAGCTTGCCTGTCACGTTCATCCATTCTTGGAACTCGGCTATCGGGCCCACCTATTCTTAGAGCTTGCCTGTCACATTCATCCATTCTTGGAACTCGGCTGTCGCGTACATCCATTCTTGGAGCTTGCTTTTCACGTTCATACATTCTTGGAACTCGGCTGTCACGTTCATCCATTCTTGGAACTCGGCTGTCGCGTTCATCCATTCTTGAAGCTTTCCTGTCACGTTCATCCATTCTTGGAACTTTTCTGCCGCGTTTCAACCATTCTTGGAACTCGGCTGTCGCGTTCATCCTTTCATGGAACTCGGCTGTCGCGTTCGTCCATTCTTGGAACTCAGCCGTAGCGTCCATCCATTCATGGAGCTTGCCTGTCACGTTCATCCTTTCTTTAAGCTTGCCTGTCGCGTTCATCCATTCTTGGAACTCGGCCACCACGTCCATCCATTCTTGAAGCTTGCCTGTCACGTTCATCCATTCTTGGAACTCGACTGCCGCGATCATTCATTCTTAGAACTTGGCTGTCGCGTTCATCTATTCTTGGAACTCGGGTGTCGCGTTCATCCAGTCTTGGAAATCGGCCGCCACGTCCATCCATTCTTGGAGCTTGCCTGTCACGTTCATCCATTCTTGGAACTCGGATGTCGCGTTCATCCATTCTTGGAACTCGACTGTCGCGTTCATTCATTCTTGGAACTCGGCTGTCGCATTCATTCATTCATGGAACTCGGCTGTCGCGTTCATCCATTCTTGAAACTCGGCTGTCACATCCGTCTACTCTTGGAGCTTGCCTGTCATGTTCGTCCATTCTTGGAACTCAACTGCCGCGTTCATCCATTCTTGGAACTCGATTGCCGCGTTCATCCATAATTGGAACTCGGATGTCGCGTTCATCCAGTCTTGGAACTTGGCCGCCACGTCCATCCATTCTTGGAGCTTGCCTGTCACGTTCATCCATTCTTGGAACTCGGATGTCGCGTTCATCCAGTCTTGTAACTCGGCCGCCACGTTCATCCAGTCTTGGAACTCGGCCGCCACGTTCATCCATTCTTGGAGCTTGCCTGTCACGTTCATCCATTCTTGGAACTCGGCTATCGGGCCCACCTATTCTTAGAGCTTGCCTGTCACATTCATCCATTCTTGGAACTCGGCTGTCGCGTACATCCATTCTTGGAGCTTGCTTGTCACGTTCATACATTCTTGGAACTCGGCTGTCACGTTCATCCATTCTTGGAACTCGGCTGTCGCGTTCATCCATTCTTGAAGCTTTCCTGTCACGTTCATCCATTCTTGGAACTTTTCTGCCGCGTTTCAACCATTCTTGGAACTCGGCTGTCGCGTTCATCCTTTCATGGAACTCGGCTGTCGCGTTCGTCCATTCTTGGAACTCAGCCGTAGCGTCCATCCATTCATGGAGCTTGCCTGTCACGTTCATCCTTTCTTTAAGCTTGCCTGTCGCGTTCATCCATTCTTGGAACTCGGCCACCACGTCCATCCATTCTTGAAGCTTGCCTGTCACGTTCATCCATTCTTGGAACTCGACTGCCGCGATCATTCATTCTTAGAACTTGGCTGTCGCGTTCATCTATTCTTGGAACTCGGGTGTCGCGTTCATCCAGTCTTGGAAATCGGCCGCCACGTCCATCCATTCTTGGAGCTTGCCTGTCACGTTCATCCATTCTTGGAACTCGGATGTCGCGTTCATCCATTCTTGGAACTCGACTGTCGCGTTCATTCATTCTTGGAACTCGGCTGTCGCATTCATTCATTCATGGAACTCGGCTGTCGCGTTCATCCATTCTTGAAACTCGGCTGTCACATCCGTCTACTCTTGGAGCTTGCCTGTCATGTTCGTCCATTCTTGGAACTCAACTGCCGCGTTCATCCATTCTTGGAACTCGATTGCCGCGTTCATCCATAATTGGAACTCGGATGTCGCGTTCATCCAGTCTTGGAACTTGGCCGCCACGTCCATCCATTCTTGGAGCTTGCCTGTCACGTTCATCAATTCTTGGAACTCGGATGTCGCGTTCATCCAGTCTTGTAACTCGGCCGCCACGTTCATCCAGTCTTGGAACTCGGCCGCCACGTTCATCCATTCTTGGAGCTTGCCTGTCACGTTCATCCATTCTTGGAACTCGGCTATCGGGCCCACCTATTCTTAGAGCTTGCCTGTCACATTCATCCATTCTTGGAACTCGGCTGTCGCGTACATCCATTCTTGGAGCTTGCTTGTCACGTTCATACATTCTTGGAACTCGGCTGTCACGTTCATCCATTCTTGGAACTCGGCTGTCGCGTTCATCCATTCTTGAAGCTTTCCTGTCACGTTCATCCATTCTTGGAACTTTTCTGCCGCGTTTCAACCATTCTTGGAACTCGGCTGTCGCGTTCATCCTTTCATGGAACTCGGCTGTCGCGTTCGTCCATTCTTGGAACTCAGCCGTAGCGTCCATCCATTCATGGAGCTTGCCTGTCACGTTCATCCTTTCTTTAAGCTTGCCTGTCGCGTTCATCCATTCTTGGAACTCGGCCACCACGTCCATCCATTCTTGAAGCTTGCCTGTCACGTTCATCCATTCTTGGAACTCGACTGCCGCGATCATTCATTCTTAGAACTTGGCTGTCGCGTTCATCTATTCTTGGAACTCGGGTGTCGCGTTCATCCAGTCTTGGAAATCGGCCGCCACGTCCATCCATTCTTGGAGCTTGCCTGTCACGTTCATCCATTCTTGGAACTCGGATGTCGCGTTCATCCATTCTTGGAACTCGACTGTCGCGTTCATTCATTCTTGGAACTCGGCTGTCGCATTCATTCGTTCATGGAACTCGGCTGTCGCGTTCATCCATTCTTGAAACTCGGCTGCCACATCCGTCTACTCTTGGAGCTTGCCTGTCATGTTCGTCCATTCTTGGAACTCAACTGCCGCGTTCATCCATTCTTGGAACTCGATTGCCGCGTTCATCCATAATTGGAACTCGGATGTCTCGTTCATCCAGTCTTGGAACTTGGCCGCCACGTCCATCCATTCTTGGAGCTTGCCTGTCACGTTCATCCATTCTTGGAACTCGGATGTCGCGTTCATCCAGTCTTGTAACTCGGCCGCCACGTTCATCCATTCTTGGAGCTTGCCTGTCACGTTCATCCATTCTTGGAACTCGGCTGTCGGGTCCACCCATTCTTAGAGCTTGCCTGTCACATTCATGCATTCTTGGGACTCGGCTGTCGCGTTCATTCATTCTTGGACCTAGCCTGTCACGTTCATCCATTCTTGGAACTCGGCTGTCGCGTTCATCCATTCTTGGAACTCGTATGTCGCGTTCATCCATTCTTGGAACTCGGCCACCACGTCCATCCATTCTTGAAGCTTGCCTGTCGCGTTCATCCATTCTTGGAACTCAGCCACCACGTCCATCCATTCTTGAAGCTTGCCTGTCACGTTCATCCATTCTTGGAACTCGACTGCCGCGTTCATCCATTCTTGGAACTCAGCTGTCGGGTCCACCCATTCTTAGAGCTTGCCTGTCACATTCATCCATTCTTGGAACTCGGGTGTCGCGTTCATCCAGTCTTGGAACTCGGCCGCCACGTCCATCCATTCTTGGAGCTTGCCTGTCACGTTCATCCATTCTTGGAACTCGGATGTCGCGTTCATCCATTCTTGGAACTCGACTGTCGCGTTCATTCATTCTTGGAACTCGGCTGTCGCATTCATTCATTCTTGGAACTCGGCTGTCGCGTTCATCCATTCTTGAAACTCGGCTGTCACATCCGTCTACTCTTGGAGCTTGCCTGTCATGTTCATCCATTCTTGGAACTCGACTGCCGCGTTCATCCATTCTTGGAACTCGACTGTCACGTTCATCCATTCTTGGAACTCGACTGTCGCGTTCATACATTCTTGGAAGCTGCCTGTCACATTCATCCATTCTTGGAACTCGGCTGTCGCGTTCATCCATTCTTGGAACTCGGCTGTCGCGTTCATCCATTCTTGGAACTCGACTGTCACGTCCATCCATTCTTGGAGCCTGCCTGTCACGTTCACCAAGATTTTGCCGTCTCAGTTATTTCTATATAAATCTTCAGGATCTATAAACATAAAACTAGTCTCTCGATCCAAGGTATGAGATCCAAGTGCAGAATCCGGATCATTCATTTCACTTTCCATCCTGCATAAAACTTGATACGCTTCAGAAATTTCCTGGAATATCGTATGGGCTTCCTCGGGATTATTTGGGTTATTATCTGGATTCCATATCCGGGCCAGTTTTCGATACGAGGTTTTGATTGCTTTGAGGTCGGCATCGATAGGTAAACCCAGAGTTCTATAGTAGCGTTCCATTTCGTACACAATGTTTGTTAGATCTGTGAAAAAAAGAAAGTGAAAAACTTTTATAATACAGAAAACGGTACCTATGTGGCATTTGGAAGATGGCGGTGGTGGCGAATGATACTTTAAGGGGAAGGACGTAGAGATTATCATTCCCCCTGCTCCTATGCTTTGAAAACTAAAAATAAAAGGACACGAGTATCTAAAATTTCGAGAAAATATCTTGTACAACCTGCGTTAGAAATTCAGTATAGCAATTCCGTAAACCAACAATACTATTCATATACGCATCCACATTAAACATACAAGATCACCCTCTAGGTAGACCTGCTAGAAACATACTATATAATCTTATTTTTAAATTGTTTATTTTTTTCTATTATTGTGTGTGAGAGAATCGATGTGGGTAGACAGTCCTGCGCGAACATGAGATCTTAGAAGGGAGAGGAGTAGAAGGAAGACAGTGGAGGGGTTTACCGCTCCTATGTAGCTGAAAAATTCACAAACGTCAAATACAGCTTCAGTTATCGAGAGCCGATGTAAACACATCCGTAACAACTAGTGAAGTGGACGATTTCGCTCTAGTAAGTTATTGAGGTTTCAAGTGGCGGAAGAGCGAGGTCATCTGGCCCTTTCCTTCGGTCTCAATCACGATACAGCACATAGACTCGCCCGCATACGAAACGTATTGTGTGTGCATGTGTCATTAGGTATAAATATGCCGTTCCAATTCGACCGGTACAATTTGCATGCGCAATGGTGTTTCAGCGCACCGTGTTCCTACATACTTGCACAATGACTCCATGCGCAATGCCTGCCGATATTGAGTCGGTCAGGTCTCAATGCTCGACTCGAGTTGACAGGATGAGGATATGTGAGCGCCTAGAATAGTGGTCGGCTGATTTCATTATGCCACGCATTCAGTCCAAATTGTACAGGAATGTTGGATCGTCGTTGCCTTCGTTGATCAATTAATAAATCTCACGATCCGTGTTGACAATGGGGTTCAAACCGCAATGCATTCTCCATCATGTGAGTTTCTGGAGGCTGGGTAGATTATTGGCTGAGGAATAACCCACCCACCAAGGGAAGATGATTAAGAAAAGGAAGTGGGTTTCGGACTGGAAAAAAGGATAGAGAAATGGGATGAGAGTCCCTCAAAAGTTATAAATTTAACTCTCAATACACTTAGAGGCGGTTGCCACTGAAAATTCGTTCTTTGATACCTAAAATGAGTAAGGACTTGGTCGAAGCTGACGGGAACCGAAGCTAAGACTTGGGCGGTTTGCCAGAGAAAGGCTTTAGTGTATTTCCTCCCAAGCATGCATAAGACTACTATAGGGAAGGGTGATAGTCTGGCAAGACAAATAGTAGCAGATTTGTTCTGTATTAACGATGGCATGAACTTGGGAAGAGTCAGGGAAGACAGGATCTTGCTTAACCGTTGTGTTTTCAAAATTATGAATCCAAAAACAAATATTTAATTTATTTAAAAAGGCAAAAGAAGTTTATAACTTTAACAAACATATATTCAATCTTGTCAACAAATGTGTGGTCACAGACCTCAGATAGCATTAAACATTTGCGCCAGGCAATTAACAATTTATGAAGTTTTAAACCTTATATA
Source organism: Meconema thalassinum (assembly GCA_946902985.2). Classification (NCBI taxonomy): domain Eukaryota; kingdom Metazoa; phylum Arthropoda; class Insecta; order Orthoptera; family Tettigoniidae; genus Meconema; species Meconema thalassinum. Next base: position 368,542,762 of record OX336393.1, read on the forward strand.
TGTACTAAAATCCTTGTAAGATTTAAAAAAGACAAATAAAATGCTTAAAGTTTAAACATCAAATTGAGTACAAAGAGTGTACTTTAAGGAATTTACAAGTAATTATTTTAGAAAAAGTTACAACTTCGAAAATAACAAAAAAGGAAGCGAGTAAATGAAGAAGAAGTTCCTATTACTTCTTATGTTTATGCTGAATTACTTCTATTACAATTATACAAAGGAGGGCAGGCCACTTACTGTGAAACCTGAAGAAAAAATTAACAAGGAAGGTTCTAGACTTCCTGTATTTAGATAGGAATCACTAGATAAATGGGGCAGGTACCCTTTCGTGAGACCTAGAAACAACTCACTAATGAGTTAAAAGAATTGTATTCTCTCGTTATAAAAGAGAAACAATGTGAGCTTGAACCGTGTATAAAACACGTAATTATACAGAAATTAAGTACTGATAAACAGCAAAATGGAAGGGCACTTCGAAGAGTGACACCTTATGGAGAAGTTACAATTTTATTAATATGTTTTGTTAGTAGAAGGTTGAGGAAAGATCGTTGGGATTTAGGATCAATGTTCATGGCCTGATTTAATGTAAACGGACGATCGCGACGCGGTAGAAAAGTGGGATAAGCACTAGTTATCACTATAGTCTTTTAAATAGATGAAAAGTTCACTGTAGAGACACGAAAGTTTATGGAAAGAAAGTTATTGCAATGATGAAAATAACCAGTTGCACTAGGTAGGCGAGAGTCTATTTCTTGAGAAAGTTGGGAATTACAATTAAATGCGCCATAGAACATTCCAACGGTGGACGAAAGTTTGCTATTGCAGTAATTTATAAGGAAGATTCCTCATTTTAAATAGTATTTTCACAAGTGAGTGAAAAATACCCGACGGAAAGACTCGCAGATAAAGTACAGGATCTGGAAGGTTCCAGAACGATCTTAATAGAAAGATGGGGCCAAAGATAATCCAGCGGAGGAACTTGCTTTGTAATTTATAGACAGCGGGTATTAGATAATATCCCACGTGGTGAGAAGATTTCTCATTTAGCAAGCATAAGAAATGCTGCTTTTCACCAAGATTGGCTTGATTAGACAAAAGCCCAACATGAAAAATCCCGCGAAGAATGATTACCGCCCCACAAGTAATCTCACGCTGTCTATAAAATAATCAATAAAAGCATGTAGATAAAATTGATGAAGATGAGGTTAAAACCTTGAATCTGTACTTATCTTGGTTGCATGTTGAAGGTGAAGTTCCCCTTGACAATATTTAATATGCCAACATGGCGTAGAAAGTAGAGTTTGCCTCTTGGTGTGAGGAGACTGGCTCGAGTTGAGCCTTAACTGAGTCGACGGCCGGCGCACAAGTGAGAGCTGCTAGACGCAGAAAAGCACTAGCCTAGACGGCATGACCAACAAGAAGTTGAGTGCACTTAAGAGAGTGAATGCGCGGTTGCTCACGACGCAGAGAAGTGTAGAACTGAAGTGACTGAGCGAGCAGGCTGCGCGCGCGGAGAAGAGCGGTAAGGGGAGGGGAGAAGAGGGGGAAGCGGGCGAGAGAGGGGAGGAACAAAGAGGTTGCACATAAACATGAAACAACTTTACAAAAATAAATGTTTTTCTTGATGAATGGTCTTCAAAGAGTTGATAGCTGGCGATGGTGACGAGATCTGATGGCCAGATGGAAAAGGAAGTCCTCTCGCACCAAGAAGAATTGAGGAGCTTCAGAGATTCGCTGCGAGATGACGCTAGGTGGGTCATAGAAGATATATATCTAGAACAGACTCATAAAAGATATAAGAGACCTGATCAACAAAGAGAAAATAGAAGATCACTGTTGGTGTTTGATAAGAAAGGAAGAAATGGACATGCAAAGAGCATTAAAAATTGGATTCTCACGTACCGTGTATTCAAAGAATACACCAGAGGCCTCGCTCACTATGTGATGCATATGACTCAGTGTTTCCGGAATGTACCCTGTCAACGTTCGTATTCTGTTATCTAATCGTAAAATAGTAGCAATCTTTCTCGCCCTGACGAGTTTCTACTGGGACGAAGGAGGAATCCGCTTTAGTTTATTTTGTGACGAGTGAGTACCCCTTCATCTGATTCCATGATATTTGTGTAAGTGGTTAAAACAGTGGGCACAGCTGAGGCGGGAGGACAGCCAAGGGGAAGTCCCGTGATATTGTGTAGACTCGTTCTCAAATCCTCACGCGCAGATGACAGGCCACGAATAGCTGGTGTTATAATAATGGCTGTTCTCTAATATTTGGGTTGTATTAGTATAATAAATTTCATGGTTGGCCATGTTACCAAGTTACAGTTACCATTACTTAGTGTGAAAAGCCACTGCGATCCAGTTACTATTGCTGCTTTCTTAATGTCATCGCGTCACGAGATGGCAGTTCAACACGCTGAGACGGAGTGCGGGGGTTCTTGCAATACGCATGCGCGGCCCGCCTATTCCAGACCTAAATATATCGGCTTCCTGCATGCCAATCATTGTTATCGCAGCACACAACACGCAGCCAAAGGGAGAGAAGGAATGTGCTGAGTGAGTGAAGAGAGTAGTTACTAACTTAATGTTTTCGGAATGCGCGATAAGCAGTGAGCGGGAAGACTTCTGCAGTTCCAACCTGGTCACTTTTGTGACAATATACGTTTGTGTATACTTCGCGACAGCCCTGTTTTACTGTTCCCTTTTCTTGTCCCGAAAAACTTCAAACCAAATTTATATGTTAATTACTTTATTGTATCATAATTAATTTACTGATTTATTTATAAGCTTCAGTTTTCTAAAGTTCTCACCTTGAGTGTTCCAGTCGCTCGCTCTCTCAAGCTTCCATACTCCCGACATACAGGACATCTACTGGCTTGATCTACTGCCTGTTGAGTGTCAGGGTCGAGTGACGCCACCGTGACCTTCGTCTAGCCAATAGCAGGACTCGTCGGTCTAGCGGTCTTTTCCGTCTAGATGCTTCTATGACCACCGTATATAAGACGCTACTTGCTGGCGTTCTACATCATTCAGATCAGATCGTCATTCAGATCCACGCAGCAGTCAGATCATCGCTCTCTACACGCTACTGCTTCTCATGGCACTATTGCTGCCACTCCTCTCAGTGCCTCATCGCTAGCCACTACGCTACCGAACAGTTACACCATGAGTTCTTCACTCTGACGCAACGATCCAGCTGGTAGAAGTAAATACCAGCTGTCTTACTCAGCGAGCCACCTCTTAGATGGTGTCTATTTTGATTCATCCTGTAAGGCAACAGCAGTTTTCCCGACTGCTAACCAACTTCAAATTTCTTATAAATCATCGCCTGGATACTAAAGAGAGATGGAAGAAGAGTTGGGCTTTTCTACTTCTGGCATACATATCTTAAGGCCATGAACGCCTCCTTCCAAAGGAACTGTAAATACTTCTCAACACCATTTTTTGGTACTGGAATTTTTAAGGAGCTGGCTCTGCAAGGATATATCTTCAACTCTCTTTTGAGAAAATAAGTTCATTTTATGTAAAATTTCAATTTTACTATTGTCTTGCATTTCTTCATTCTGTGTTATTATTAGGTGATTCAAGCTCAATATTTATATGTCAAGCTCAACTTTTCTCTAGTCAGAATCAAGCATTCCATTGGTTTCTCTTAATTAGGGTCTCTGTAATCAAACCCTTACAATTGATATATTTAAACTATTCATTTGAACACTTATGTGCATTTTTTGTTTACTGTGTTATCAATTTGCACTTTAGCAATAAATATTGTTATCTAACCTTTGATTTTCTGGTGATGTACCTCGATGCCCTCTACCCCATATCACTTCAGTTGCATAGCTCTTTTACAGTAGTTATTTTGGTCAGGCTTACGCCTGGTTCGCGTTCTCCCTTTATGGGAAAGATTAGGGCACTTCTCCAAAACCTAACTGCCAACTCCTGCCGCGATATCAGTATTTTTTACTTTACATGACAACAATTTGAGTTTTCCATAAAACAAAGAATAGTTCACAAGTTAATATCAGACCATTCCGTGGTGTAGCAGCTAGGTTCTTGGCTGCCGCCCCGGAGGTCCGGGTTCGATTTCCGGGACTGGCAAGAAATTTTAATTCTGGTGTGAGGGCTAGAACAGTGTACACTCATTCTCATGGGGCAAATCTGAGTATAGGCGGGTTCGATTCTTAGCTCAGCCATTCTGGAAGTGGTATTCCGTGGTTTTCCACTTCTACTTCAGGCAAATGCCGGGATGGTACTGTACCCTTTCACCTACCAATACCTGTTGAATCCCTGGATAGCAGCTGGATCGTAGAACCTGAAAATTCCCCGGCTCTAAAGACCCCCAAGTTCTACCAACAGACACATGGATAATAGGGCCACTCGAATACCTAACAGGATGTATTAAGACTGACCAAGGCTCAGAGAAAGAAAAGACTAGCTCAAAACACAAGAATTCTTCAAGAGGAAGAAATAATCTCAAAGGTGTGGTAAACCCTAAAATACCTAGCGATGGCCCCCTTAATACACCCTTCCATCACCTCTATAAAGCATCACGCAATAATTAAAACCAAGTAATAAATTAGTTTATTGCAAGAATAAACATGACAAGAAATATCAATTTTGTCGATACCACGACCAATCAAAAATCTCATTGATTATACTGGATTGTCTTTCACCTATGAAATATGGGAAAGACTTCCAAAAATGAATTACCCATTATCTCAACTAACTTTTAGTTCTTTCAAAAATAAAGTATAATAATAATAATGATCAATCCCATAGGATAAGCAGTAAGCACACACAAAAAAAAATTATAAGAATTGAATAAATGAAATTCATTTCGGTTCATTAACTGAAAGAACATCTTATACAAAAATATCCTGATTATAACCAATAATCTTACACGACATTTTCAGTAGCATTATATGGTCTTGTTATTAAACGATGAAATTCATATGGCATATTTACAGAATATAATTTACACAAAATTCTAGAATAATTTCGATTATTCTCCTCCCACTGACTTAATGTCACGACATTCACTTCTGCTTAAAATTGTTTCATTTCCAATTTCAGGGCATTCCTGCCAAACAGTTAAGTTAAGCAAAAATTAATCATAGGTTCAGCATTAAATAGTTATCGGTGATCCTTGTTAAACATACATCCTATGGCAAAGTCGTTATATTAATTTTACTGGAAATATTGAACTGGATATCCACTCAAGATTCTCAACAATACTGCTCAGAAAAATATTAATCTTCACACAGGCATTTTCACGATAACAACAGCGATAAAGTCACCTATGACCAAATATTAACCATACTAGGTTAAAAACAACGCCTCTCTGGGTTAAAGCACTTCGCAAAGCACTGTATCAAAATACTTAAACACAAGGGCATTATTCCTAATACATGCCTCTCTAAAATCGAACATGCACCTATAATTGGAGCCTTACTGTTATAAATCCACAATTATGAAAATCAGCTGTTTATAATAAAAGCCTGAACTCGTGTTCGGAAAAATAATTTGATTCTGTAACAGATTACTAATAAAGCCCAGTGGATTCCAGAAATACTCCACCTATTTTTAGAAAACTTGCCTTACATTGATGTATTACATTATTCATAATTCTTAAACGTATGACTTATAGTAAGTCATTCCTGGGATTATCCTCGCAAATTTGGATGTCGTTCAAATACCCTCTTAATAGAGAAAAACTATTGCACCAAAGGCAATGATATCAATTTAATCCAGTGTTAACTTCATAAGAGAAGAAAAGTATAACATTCCCAACCACTCAAACTGAGGTTGTAAAAGCGATTTATAAAAATAAATCCAATCCCAAATAAGATCTTCCCTGAATTTCCCGAACGCGAAAATGTCGATGGATTAGTCCTACAGAATGGATCTAGGTTAGCAACAAAGGCTAAGCGACTAATGACCCATTAGTCAATCCACTTCGAAAATCACGCTCAGAAAATACAAGTTAAATCTGTTAATAAACTGAAGAAAAATAGTCAAAGGACTCGAAGTAACATTCAGAATAACAGGGTCCGAAAACTTCCTAATATCGTAATAATAATACGGAAAGGAAAATTCTCCTCAAAGAATACGATGATCCACGCGAAAGTGCTTAAAGAACAATACACTAGAATATGTAAAACTCAGTCAGAGTTCTCAAAAAAAATTGTGTTACTAAAATGTTCTTACACAAAAAAATCTGTAGATCTTCCTCCTACATTGATTTCTCGACAAATAAGAATGAGCATATCAGTTTAAATACTGTAAAATACTACTGAAATTTTAAATTTATCCATCAAAATACACAAAGGATGCACTCATTTTTATGAGTCAAAATCCTGGCATCATAGAAGGTCAGCTTCGAAATAAACATCGAACCTGCACTTTCTACTCAACTATTTAATCTACAAAATCAAATATGGCAATGTGTGGTAGTTCAAAATGTCCACGCTACGCTACTGTAACAAGTTGAAGTGATCTGTACCTTTGGCGAATCTGGATGAGGAAAAAAAGGATATCGTTGGCCATACTAGGCTCCAGACCAACAGAAAACATGCCGGACTCCAACTGGGTCTCCAGAGAACGAACCATAGTCCTCCTAGGCTCGAACAACTCCCGGTCGGTCGAAATGGTCCCAAAATATCCTGGCGATATCTTCCCACACGCATTAGAATACCGATGGCCGGACAGCAGTTTATCAACTCGTCACGAAGCGAGGGTGAACTCGAACAGCCGCTAAATAGTTCCAATATAAGGACGCGAATGTGAGCAAGTTCACAAGAGTCCACGCGGCCCCTTGCATTACGAGAGTCACTTGCACACTTCATGGTAAATGAAAGTTGCTGCCAACATGTCCCCGCTACACCCTGCTAATGCAGTATTCTTATTTTAATCTAGCCTACCATCGTAATGGATATAAGCTTCATAGTATTCCTTCCCTCTGACACCTTGCTTAAGAATGTGCTTTTTTAAAGAAGTATAGCCACTGTGAAAAGTTTGAATCAAGTCTAGGCTGCATTTCCACGAAGGTTTATATGCAGAGTGTTACGACACAATACAGCCGAGCTGGCGGTCGGGATTATGAAAGTATTCTCCCGCATGGCCCGTTAGTAGCTGTGGATACACGGTCGCAAAGATAAACTTATTACATGTTTAAGACCATGTCTGAACCCCATTAAGCAAGTGTCTACTCCACGTAGAATGCTGAACGAACTAGCGTATACACTTCAGCACGGTCACACGTTTTGAAAATCCCGTTAGCTGGCGACTTCACTTTCACTATTGCCAGGCTCAAACCTGCACGCTGTCGGTTTCTCTAGTACCTGCTCTCCGCACGAGGTCGCTTGAGCACCACATCCGCTCCCCCACTCCTCTATACGTCACGACTCGATATAAAATATATCGCAGTCGAAGTGTAATCACCAGTGACTTAACAGATCATCTTCTGTTTTTCATACTTGCTTAATAATAGCTTTCTGCCATGGAAATATACATACAGACATATGTAACTGCTTACATATAGCGCTAAATATACTTTAATTTGTATTAATCATTCTCAGGTGAATCGATCGATATAATGTTAGACAAAGTCAACATGATTATTATCGATGACCTTCGGGCTTCTCGTCGGAAACACGAGCTCTACCGATCTCTTCTTGATAGCATAACTTTTGCTCGCTGTAAACCAGCTGTTATGATAGACTTCAGAGGCTAACTAGAAAGTTACAGGGCGTTCCCAAAATACTGTATCCATATCTGTACTTAAGACCTTTAGGAATAATGGTGCAGTACTGTACTCGAATTTGTGGTTTGAGCTATGTCAGTCTCGCCCACAAAATTATGCATGAAGTTTTGTAGTTGTATTGAAGCTGGAAATTGGACTTGAGACCGGTTTGGAGACAGGAGAGCTCAGTGCGAAGGTGTTGACTAATCAGAAAATAGATGGTTAAAATTTAATACAGTAGCATAGGCGGAAGAGCCAGTTTTTATTTGAACTCCTACGGGGAGATAATCCGCTCAACCAATATAGGTGAGTGAAGGTGTCCTCTGCTGCTAGGCAAGGTCACGTGATAACCGAGGACCAATGAGTAATTTATTTGAAACAATTACCCGCCTTTGTAATAATGATATTTCGACTAATTTAGAGGCTTGGATAAATTAAGAATATTTATTTGAGGAATTGTTGTGAAGATATTTCAGAAGATATTTGTCGCAGATCGATGGAAATTAGATATGTAGAGATTCAAGCCAGATTTGCGCGCGGGACGACATGATTGTGCAATAATCGGAGCGAAGGTGGGAGACCTTAACGTCTATTCGTGGCTGATTGTTCGGGCGACTTATGAAGTGAATGGTTGTGTCTATCCGTGATTCTGTAGCACGCTCGAGAAAATGCCTGACTGCAGAGTGAACAAAGAAAGTGCTCTTGGCAAATGATAAACGACTTGAAGGAAGGAAGCTTGTAGTTTAACGTGACCGTTAATCTTGAAATCATGAGCCACGGAACCTCCTTTTAACGTGGAATCCGAACCACAGGACATGGCATTTCACATCGAAAATCTCACATGCATTGACCGGGAATCGAACCCGGTCCACCTTGGTGAGAGGCCAACAGCTTCTCCGCTGCGCCACCACGCCCATATAAACGACTTGATATTTATATGTATGTGTAGTGCTCAATACACAAGTATTTACGGTGAAGTTTTAAGAGAATTTATTATATAATTTGAGTGAGAAATATCGTGAGCGCAGACAAAGAAATCTACTCGCGAGCAGTAAAGCGCGTTCTAGAAAGGTGCGAGGTGAAAAAGTGGGCAGGCAAACTTGTGAACAAAGCGATTGCAAAGTGAACAGAACTGAAAGTGCGCATTTGAAAGGCATTGTATCAGAGTAGAACATTATATGAAATTGAAAGTTTATTCGAACATTATATATTACTAAAATGGAAGATTTTACGGAAATGAGAGTGAGAGGGATATTGTGTAATTCTTCGATGAAGATGATGGCCATGTGCTAAGTTATGCAGTGGGAAATGCAGCCCGCATAATGGACTCAAGAATATCAGGAGTGACTTAATATGTCGGGAGGCGACATGATATTTTCGCGGTTACTTCAAGGTTACACAATGCTATGCAACAATCTGAACTGAACATCTAAATATGAGTATGGAATTCGACGTAGAGAACTTCGAGATACGAAGAGCTGAAGAACGGTACGGGTTGAAGCACAAGAGAGAAGAAGAAGCCAGGGATCGAACGAGGAAGGAGACCGTGGACGCACCAGGCGATCCAGATTGGCGTAACATCATGGACCTGTTTGGCGTAACTACTTGGTGCTGTTATGGCGTAACATCATGGACCTGTATTGGCGTACCTTCATAGAGCGGTCCTGACGTAACAACATGGAGCTGTGAGATGTCCGGCAGTGTTGACGTCGAACCCGGGAAAGTGCCTGAAGCTCAAACCGCAGCACGTATGATTATACGTGATTCTCATCGTTTGAACAATTATACCCTGCACAACGTAAGACGAGAAGTCCCTTTATGTAGTTCAGAATTGTAGCTAGTGACTTTTAGAAGTCTATCTGGAAGTGACCACTTCTATATTTTCTATATTTTGGCAAGTTTAGTATTTTTCTGAAATGTTAATTATTTCTTCGTCATTGATTGAAAGTTTGGAAGTTAGTTTTATCCATGTTTTCGTCATATTAACTGTGGATTAATTATTAGGAAGGACTATTCAAGTCCTTGGTTCGACTTTATTGGAGATTTAATTGTTGTTGCTTGTGGTGTAATGATTTGCGGATTGAGGATTTTCGTATTTTAAATGATTTTCTCATTGCGATTGAAGATCGTATATTTTTTCCTATTATAGGAATTTTTGGATTTTAGGAATTTTTACATTTTTTGATTTTGAGAAAATCCTATTTTTGGATTTTGTTTTAACATTATATGATTTGATTATTCTCAGATATTGCAATTTTTATTGGAGCTTGAATTAAAGATATTTGCCTATTATCAATGCTCGATCATATGTTGCAGACAGCTGTATGATAAAGTCAGAGAACGATATTCTCATAAAACAATCTGAGATTGTTTCATTATTCTGAACAATTGAAATACACACGATTAGTATTGTTATCGTGAATAAAGACTGTAACAATGATTTATTCCAACAAGTATTTAATTGGTATATTGGGTTTCACGGCCGGTGAATTAAAACTCAGCAATTCTTCTAGGTTTGCTGAGTTTTAATTCACCGGCCATGAAAGCCAATATACCATCTTTTGGAAGCCGTCATAGGGAGGTTAGCTTGCCACGGTGGGTGAGTGGTTATAGTGTCGGACTACCAACCCCAAGATTGCAGGTTCGCCCCTGGCCATGGTAAGTGATTTTTGAAGGCGACAAAAATCACGATACTCATGTCATACGTTGTTGGCATGTTAAAGAACCCATTTGAATTCAGTAGGCCGTGTTCAATGGCAAAATTAATCTCGGGATTTTCCGCCAAAACAAAGTTCCTCCATTCTCTACTTGAAAGCCCTGTAGTGTCAAGGAGTTTAGATATCTAACCTCATTGACTGTCATAGTGTTCAAAGGAACGACGAAATTCGACATGCAAGCTACCCTCTGGGTGTCAATTAACAAAGCTTGCGCCAGGCACCCGAGGCCATACGATATTATTATAGGGAGGTTGAGGCTGCTTGAGCTTTTGGTTCTCGCAGTCAAGGAGTGCAGTTGCACTCTATATAAAGGGAGGTATCGCGCAGTTCGATACTCCTGTGAGGGTCCGGGCGGGGACACCAAGAGCTCGCCGATGAGCCAGCTTGGTGTCCTAGGCGAAACCCCACACAAGACATGGCACAAACCTAGAAGAATTGCTGAGTTTTAAGTATTTAATTATGTATTATATGAAAGCAAGATAAATGTTTGTGAAAGATAGAACTGAAGTATGTCACGACTGTTGTGATGGATGTCGAATGAAAGCTAGGAAGTTTCAGAGAACCTATTGTTATCGTGAGTTTATTATAAAATACCAGAGAATTGAAAGAGGAACCTATAAATATTTCTAGAGGTGTATATTAATCAGCTGTTATTTATATTGAGAAGCAACGCATTGTATTATTTGATGTGTAAAATGATTCAACTTTGGTTGAACATTGAAGGTAGGCAAAGTATTCCATGATTCACTCATATTGGAGGAGTGACGATGTACAATTCTGGTAAGTTAGGCAACAGTGACCTACGTGAATGTTGGTTGAAAGTAAGTTGAAAGTGAGGCTTATTGGAAGGCAGTATCCCGTTCTGTAGAACGAGGCAGGCATAATGTTATGTTGCAAGTTGTTCAAGGAAGGTATGAGGTTGTATTACGAATTATTATAGAAAGCGTTGTTGTGGTGAGTGAAAATGGTTCGCTGTCAGAGTGCGAGCAATACTCGACACGATATTGAAGCAAGCTTCGCGTGTTGTACCGATCAGCTATTTGGAGGAATGTGGAGTTCAGTTTACAGTCTGGGATCAATTGTAATTAAGCGTATGGCGTTCCTGGTATTTATTTAAAAGTCTTATTGTTATTAATATTTTTATTTTAAAAGTGTAAAGACTAGATGGCAGTGCTTTGTAAAATAATAATCTAGGCTTAAATGAACGGATTGTTAATCCTAATATTGACGAATTATACTGAAAGATGACTACGGTTAGTGGAAATGTAAACAATGTCCAAGAGAAGCGTATGATTAAAACATTTATGGTAGAAAATGTTATTAAGCTGTATTTAGTGTAAATATATATGAAAACTTGGGCGTTAATATTTTATTAATTATGATTATTTTAATTAGGATAGGGATTAGGAATCAGGATCCGATAACATGTTGCCATTGTAATAGCGAAGGGTCTTCTCTATTTAACTTCATTTTTCGTCGATATTTAAGCGTTTAAACCAAATTTTAGTGATGATCCTGACACTTTGGCACAGCAGAGAGGTGCCGTGTTTTAGAGTTTTTGATATTCTAATGTTACACTATCGGTGTACAATGACTTTTAGTTGATATTTTGAGAGTTTTGAAACTCGTGTTGAAATTTTTTTTTTTGTGATTTGGAGACTTATGATTTTTCTTGAATAAATCGACAAGCACATCGTTACGTATGCTTGAGGTCTTTTATATAATTTCTGCGTTATGATTTATTGTAGTGGGGTTTAAGGTAAAATGCTATGGTCGTAGTTTAGTGGCTCGAACCTATTACCAATTCCCGTTGCGCCCAAGATATGAGAATATCTCAAGATCCCATATTTTTGTTTTCTGATCCTAGTAGAGTTGGGCCGTAGCATTTTCATGGAGGTATATTTATGTTCTTTATTCCAGTGTGTGATATGCCAGTTGCTTTGGTAGTTATTTTCAGCCGGGTACTACTAGATGCAGAGATCCTTTCCATCTTCGGATTCTGGCTTTCATATCACTCGGAAATAAGGGCACAGTACTGTACTCGAATTTGTGGTTTGAGTGAAGTTATTATAGCCCATGAAGAAAGCAAGAGTTTTGTACATTTATTGTAGCTGGATTTTGGCACTCGAGCAGTGTCTAGCACAAAGCAGCGAGGGGACGGAGTCTCTGTAAAACGACGAACCTATCAGAAAATTACTGCGGGAAAATGATATTCGAGGCGGCGGAAACCAGTCTTGATTGATGTATCGCCTGACCCGACACCGCAGGTAGACTCGTAAAAGGGGCAAGTAGGCAATCCGCAGAGCAAAGAAGGGTGACTTGGTAACACGCGACTTGTAACCTCGACGCGAGCCAGAAGTGCGCCAGAAGTATCACGTGGCAGACCCGAAGCCAATTGGAAAATTCGATTTAATTAATTAGCAAAACTTCTCATGATGTAATTGCAAGTCATATTTAAGGCATTTAATGGATTGAGAATTTATAATATAAAATTTGAAGATTTATCGGAGATACTGCAGAGGGGACCAGAAAAATGTACACTCTTTGATAGTTAATATCTACAGAACTAAATAACACACCGTTACAATTTTTGCACGGGGGAAAGGTTATTTCATGTGTTCAAAGTAACCCCCATTAGCAGCCAAACAACGTCAATGCCGCTGAACTGTTGACCGAACTACGGCTGTCAGTGTTGCCGGTGTGATAGTCGCACAGAACACCTCGATGGTTTCTCGTAGTTCGTTCAGTGTAGCTGGCTTCTGTTGATAAACAGGTAGAAATCAAGAGGTGTAAGGTCTGGATACTGTGGTGGGCACTCAACAGCTCCTCTCCGACCTATCCATCGTCCAGGTAGATTTTCATCCAAGTAGGCTCTGACATCTCTGTGGTAGTGAGGCTGAGCGCCATCTTGTTCTAGGTAAAATCTTTCATTTCCAAACACCTCTCGGATGGCAGGTATAATCGATGTTTGCAGCATATGAAGATACACCTCAGAAGTTATTGTATCTTCAAAGAATAATGGGCCAAACAAACCGTGCGATGACAGACCACACCACACATTAACACCCGGTAGATTAACATGTTTGTCCACGTGAACGTGAGGATTTTCAGGAGCCCAGTACACGCAGTTGTGGCGGTTTACAGTACCGTTCAGTTTGAACTGCACCTCGTCAGACCAGATAACCATCCCTGCAAACTGTTCATCCTCGCGATGCATGCCTCCAAACCACTCGCAGTACTCAATCCTTCGATCCGGGTCGTCCTCGTTCATAGCGTGCAGCGATCTTGGAATGTACACTTTCCACTTTGCAGCTTTCAGAATTCGTCGTACACTTGATCGGCTTACCCCGCTTTTGTTTGCACCCTGATTCACAGATTTTTGAGTTTACCTGGTATAATGTTGTAACACAGCAGCGCTGAAAGCTGGACTTGTTGATGTTTTGGTCAGCCAGAACTTTCCTTATGCACATCCTGAACAGTACCGTCGGCTTCAAATTTATCCCACGTGTTGGTGGCTGAGTTCCGTACACATTACGCCATTGCCGTTGTATCTCCATCATGTTTTCGTACTTCCAGTACCACATCAATACGGCCTTGCGTTGCTCAAACGACAATCTTACTTCATTCATTGCTGCACTCTCATCTGCTGGAAAACGCACTAAGATTGTCGCGCCACTCATGTGCTCTTCTTCAACTGTTGAGAAAACAATGTAAAACAATGGACTATGCTACCGTGCAAGAATTGTAACGGTAAGTCTTTTCGTCCCAAAGATATTAACTATCAAAGAGTGTCTACATTTTTCTACATTTTTTTGAGAAAGAAGTCTCAATAAGGCAGAAAGTGGATAAGAAAGAATCCCGCCTAAGACACGCGCGGATTTTCATGATGACATCAAAATTTGAGTGGAGAAGGGGAAACGAGCGAGGGATTCGCGGCTTCTTGGTGGGAGACGTGATTGAGCAAGGGCGTGTCGAAACACGGTCTCTAAGTGCGCGCTTTTTAAATATAGCAGAAATAAATTGGTTAAGTGTTGCAATTTACAGCCAAAATGCATTTGCTAGTGCAAGCAAGCGCCCGAGTATTAATTTACACGTGAAAGTGACGAAATGTAGCGGAAAATGGGTATTAACAGAGTTGAGAAGGAATGTACGAGAAGTGTGCATCTTTGTTCGAGAAGTGAACGTGAAGAAACGTAGAAAGATATTGTGAAGGAACAGTTTAGAGACAGCAATATAAATATTTCATCGAGTCAAATACAAAGACGATCAGAATACCTATATTTCATGTGAAACGAAAATTCTATGAAATTATTTAAAGTATTCGTCACTACGCCGAAGTTATGCATCTATACAGCATAAGTAATAAGTTTCGAGCAGTATTGGAAACGTGAACAGTCTAATAAACACTATTATTATGAACATTTCTTCGAAATTTATTAAGAAAATTCTGAAACAACTGAGATTGAGAGGAACATTTTCTAATATTATGAAAGTTGTGATGATGCAGTGCTAAACATGCAGCGGGAAACATAGGCTACAAGATGAAGACGAGAATATCAGGAGTGACCTAGAATATCGGTGACGATATTCCTCGATATTTCCCAGTATTTGAAAAATAAATGGACACTACTAAGAAAAAATGATAGAAATCTACGCAGAAGACATGAAGAACAGAAGAGAATAAGAGGTCGGAACGAGAAGAAGAACAAGAATGAATTACCAGAACCTGGAATCGAACGAGGAGGAAGATCGAAGACGGGGAGTTGCAGGTCGGATTGGTGTAATAACTTGATCCAGTCAGGCGAAACGACCTTGGAGCTAATTGGCGTAGCAACTTGGTCGAGATAGGCGTAATACCTTGGAGCTGTAAGGCAAATTCTAGTATGGAACTAGAAACCAGGGAAGTACGAGACGGACGAACTAGGTTATGGAACCCAGTTCTTGCTCTTCAACTAACAACACAAAGTAAGAAAGGAATTCCCGTCAGTAGTCCATTTTTGTAGATAGAGATCTATGATAAAATCTGTATGACCATTTTTTACATTATTTTCTGTTTAAAGTTTTGTTAGCAATATTGATGTATTTTATGCAGTCGTTTTTCTATCTTTTTGATTCAATAAGGCAGGATTGTTAGATAGTTCGTTAGTTGAGTATCGAGATATTTTAAAATTGAAGGTATCAGACCGAGTTATTGATTTTCAGGAATTTTGAAATTTTGAGTAAGTATTAGAGATTTGTGCGATGGAGATTATCGTTCGGTTTGTTTGATTCGATATTTTCAGTTATATTTAGAATTATAAGGAAGGTAGGATGACGATCATTTGTCATGAAAATGTACAATATGAATAAAATGTAACGATGAAAATGAACATTACAATTGGTTTATAAATAGTGGAAGAATATTTTGACTAGTTAGGAGAGTTTCCACAAACATTTAAATGCCAGGAAAATGTTTTGAGAAAGTAGAAAGAGGTTATGTCTTATAAACATTTGTATTATTGATGACAGTAAAGGAAGGCAGGTAACGAGATAATAAAGCTATTAATATTAAGAAACAGTTTCAATATATCATATATTTTAAGTGGAGCTATGAACCAATGACTAGAGAAAGTATTGTTGTCAGGTAATCAGCTGGTGTAACGAGGTATTAAGTTGGAATGTCTTGGTTGAGATATTAGACAGCTGCGAAGAAGTTTATTGTAAGGAATGATAGGAAGTATTCCCAGGTATTGGATGAAAATATATGCATAATTGAGTGAAGTAACAATGAGTTATGACGGCATTGTTATTGTTGGAAGGAAGCTTGTAGTTAAAAGATTATTCTGCGATGATATACTGTTTGTGTAGGAAGGAATGCATATTAGAATGGAACACGAGATGTTTCAATGAAGTAATTGTTTTAAGGGAAGTTAGTTCGCTGTGGTTAAGAGATGTTTCATGGTAGATGTTTGAAACGAGGCAGGATGTCAGTAAACAGCTGGCCAAGAATAAATAAAGGTTATAGTCAGATCATCTGGTTCAATAAAAACAAAGAGTAACTAATTCTGGTATTTACTTGAAGTTCGTGTAAGATTATTATTATTATTATTATTATTATTATTATTATTATTATTATTATTATTATTATTATTATTATTTTGGAAGGTGTTGTGTATTTACTTGAGTTTATTTATTTATTTATTTGTCTAGAAAAAGATTCCCAGAGCAGAGCTCTGTCGTGGGGAACAGTACATTGTTCATTACATAGATGACGGACTAACTATACATATGCTAAATTATAATACATTTAGAGTACAGTATACAAATAAGCAATTGAAGTGTATTCAAAGCGACGCTTTTGACACAGTACATGACCAAGGAAAAAGCGGTATAATATAATTGGAGAAATGAGACTATAAGCTAATGAGCATGCTTTGAAGTTATGAGTCAATTAGTGTTGATAAACATAAAAGATAAAGATTATTTGGAAGAATGTGATATCACAAGAATAAGTTATTATACATTTAGAGTAAATTATTATACATACATTATTATACATTCAAAGTCAGCAAATAGTACTTTTTCAACTTTACACGAAATGGCCCAATTTGAGAGATTCTTGCTAGATCAAGTGGTACCAGGTTGTACACTGAGATGAGCGAGTGCAGTGCATTGACTCCAAATTTAGTCGTTCTATTGCTGACTACATGTAACTTATTTCTTTGTCTTGTGTAGTGCATGTGAATTTCATTAACGAAAGAGAATGTAGTGTTTTTGGTCATGAGACTATGCAATATTTTATAAATAATTAAAGTAGAGTTGAAAGATACAAGCAGTTTCAACGGCAATATATTAGTTTCAGTGTACATTCTACAGCGAGGGTATAAACGATGGAACCCATACATTGATCTTAGAGCCCTGTTTTGTAGAATCTCCAGATTATTCAAATTAGTTTGTGAGGCTCTTCCCCAGATGAAACATAGGTATGAGAGCCGAGACTGAATCATTGCGAAGTATATTACACGTAGTGTCCGTGTTGTTACATAAAACTTGATTTTAGCAAAGATTCCAACTAAAGCTGAGATTTTATTTTTTAGATTTGTTATATGTGATACCCAAGAAAGAGTATTGCCTATTGTCAAGCCAAGGTATTTAACCTCCTTCATCCACTTAAGTCTGGTAGTACCAAAAGAGATATTTGTTGTTGCATTTAAATCATATTCACATTTATGGAACATCATGCAGACAGTTTTTGAGTAATTAAGTGTTAACAGATTCATTCTTAGCCATTCCTCCAAGACATAACAGTCATGCTGGATATCAGATATAATCTCCTTGTCAGATTTAGAGAAGTAAAACAACGAAGTATCGTCAGCTAAGAGAGATAATCTACCCTTAAAAGGGCATAAGGTTATGTCATTTATGTATATGAGGAATAGAATCGGCCCTAGAATAGATCCCTGGGGCACACCATACGATACCCTTTGTAAGTTACTTCTATTAGTTCCTATTTTTACAAATTGTTTCCTGTTTGCCAAGTAATGTTTAAACCACAACAATGCCACACCTCTCACACCCGCCTTCTCCAGTTTATATACAAGCAGTGGATGACTAACTGTATCAAAGGCCTTTTTTAAAACAATAAAGAATCCAGCAGATTTATTCCCTTTATCTATATTGTTTTTTAATTCGATTATGATATCAACAATAGCAGAATTAACCCCAGCCTTCTCGCGAAATCCATACTGAAATTCAGAAAAATAATGGCATTTCTCTAGATACCTCAAAAGCCTTGTTTTCATAATTATTTCTAAGATTTTTGATAATTCAGATGGTACTGAAATTGGCCTATAATTACCAGGATCTGACCTGTCATTCTGTTTATATATGGGTACAACACGAGTAATTTTAAGGGGATCTGGGACGATACCATTGACTAGTGAGCAGTTGACAAATTTTGAGATGGGTCCTGAGAGGGCACGGTTGCAAGTCTTAAGTAGTTTACTAGTTATGCCATCATAGGAGGTGTTGGTTATCTTAAGATTGTTAATGATATCAGATACTTCTTGTGGGGAACAAGGTTCTATGAAGAATGAATTAGAACCTTCAATGAGTGTTGCTGTTCGCTCCGGTAATGGAATAATGTTAGAAGATAATGTGGCAGGAACTGACACAAAGTATTCATTCAGAACATTGCAGATCTCAATTTTGTCTTCTATGCACCTATTGTTTACATGTATACTTTTAATATCAGATGTTGTATTTGAGGGTTTATTTAAAACTTCATTGATAATTTGCCAAGTACGTTTTGAATTGTGTATGTTACTTTGAAATTTATTATCATAATATGTCTTTTTAGTGATCTTCTCAATGCTGTTATTCTATTACAGTAAACCCTGTACTCTTCTTTTATTATTGTATTATCGGGGAACTTTTTTAATTTGTTGTAACTATGTGATTTTTGCTTACACAATGCAACAAGTTCTGGTGAGCACCAGGCATTCAGGGGATAGTTAATATCCCTACGCTGAGCAGTTCTAACTGTACTTGCACAGACTAGACCATCTTGGATAAATGTAGTTAAGGCTGTGAATGATGCATTAACATCATCCTCTACTAAATCAAAAGTATGGCTTTCATAATAGTTTAGGGCAAGTGTGTAATCAATATGTGAGTATTTGTAAGTTTTTGGTACATTTGGATTATTGGTTGCTGTTTTTGAGGAGTCTAAAGAGAAAAGCAATGTATTATGATCACTGATATCTTCAATAATATTATCTACTCTCCAATTACTTATTTTTATGCAGCAATGGAAATGATCAATCAGTGAGCTATTATGACTTATTCTGGTGGGATATACAGTGTTGCAGGAGATAAGACCATAGCTATGCATGAAGCATATATAATTATTAGTCAAGACCTCATGACGGAGAGTATTTATATTAAAGTCACCAGCAACAATTACATTCCTGTGTTTTATGTTATCAAGAATCATTTCTAAGTCTGCACTTGTATGATACCAGTTAGACACAAGAGGATTATAAACAGCCACAATGATGTATCTCAGCCCTGACCTAGAAATCTCTAATGCTAGGATATTATGATCTTTCTGTATATTATATATCAGTTTGCATTGCCAACAGTTACTTTTTGCATATATGGCAATTCCACCACCTCCATCTTTTGAGGTAGAATTTCTAAATGAATGAAAAGCCTCATAACCTGAAATATTATACTGTAGAAGATACATTCACCATGTCTGCAGACAGCCACGTCTCAGAAATGACAACAAAATCTACATTCTGAATAGCATCCAGTCGATCAGCAATCATCTCTAATTTCCCATTTCGTAAGCTTCTAGCATTAAGGTACATTATCCTCAAAGATGGGATAGAACTTAGTGAGGAAATGAATTTACCACACTCGAAATATGATCTCCATTGTAATTCACTCATAATTTACTGATAAGTTTGCTATATGGATTGTACATTATCATTCTATGATCGTGATCCAACGATCGCAAGTAGTTTGTCAATGTCCTGCTCAGTCTTAATAGTAAACACCTCTGAGGAATTGGCTGAAATTTTTGCCAGAATTCTGCCTTGCCGGACAAATACCCTTTCTAGTCCCATATTTCTTGCTTCACGAGCTTTCTAAAAACAGGGTCTCTTTGTACGGGGTCAAGTGTTCATTCAGGTAGATATTAACCTGAGGGCCACGAAATCCTAGCAGACAAGTGCTCAATTTCTTGAGGCGTCTAGCAGCTACTAGAAGAGCATCCTTCCTGGTTCTCTGAACAAAACGCACAACGATGGGCTTTGGAGAGTTTTTATTGTGGGATGACACCCTATGAATGGTGCAATGTTCTGTTCCTGAATAAGTACATCCAGAATATTGCCTATCTTCACCATGATATTCACAAGGTTTTCATCTTGCGTGAAAGGAACACCTGTAATCTTCAGATTGTTCGCTCTCGAGTACTGTTTCAATTCCTCAACATCAGTTTTCAGGCTTGATACATCTTCCCGGAGCTTTACACTAGATCCCTTAACACTCTGGACCTCTGCAGTAACGGCTTCAATTTCCGTTTGCATCCTGCCCATTTCGATAGAAAACTCGTCAAATTTATCACTGACGAATTGTACCGATGTTTTCAATTCGGTGTATACCGTTTCTAAATCGTTTAGTTTACGAAGAATTATATCAAATTTGGACGTAATAGAACTGTCAATTGATGATTATACAGACGGGTGTTGGTTGTGATCAACTGACGCCGATACACACGATGCACATACCCATGTCCGATCCTTCCTTGGGAGAGTCTCCAGATGCTCGATCTCATGTTTCTGCATTTTTAAACATTCTTCACTCATATGGCACCATTTACAACACTTCTTTCACTTTAACTTCCTTTGATTCGCTTTAAATTTCTCAGAGCACACAATACATACGTCCGCCATGTTGCTGTTGTAGACTACCAACATGAACATTCTAGAAAGTGTTGTCTTAACATGAACATTTTAGTCAGTGTTGTGTATTTAGGCTACTTGAGTTAACACGAACATTCTATTCACTATGCCCAGAACATTCCAATCTGGAACATTCGATTCTGGAACTTTCCAGCTACTATGTATATATGCACCCACGGACTGTAGACGACAGTTCCTCTCAAGTTAGTTCACTTTGTGTATCGTTGTGTATCGACTAGTGTTTAATAAACCGTTGTGTTATATTAACAAGTGTATGTTATTTATCTTCTATCTCCCACGATATAACAGTGGTGCCAGAAGTGGGATAAGATAAATAACGTTGTGAAACCGAGTGACTTTCTAACCTCAACGCAAGTGTTGCACCGAACGACGTTCATCGCAGTGCGTGTTGGAAACTAAACCGAGTGAACTTTCTAACCTCAACGCAAGTGTTTGCACCGAACTAAGTTCATTGCAAGTGCGTGTTAGATATACTGTTCTCCACTCATCTTCACCATGCCGGACTTAACCTCTGAGCAATTCCAGCAATTCTCGGCAATGATCGCCGACGCTATCCGACAGACAATAGGGTCAACAACAACCTCGACCGCCAAAGTTCACAATGCAACCGTATCGCACTATCGACGGGACGACTGTAGCTGACTATTTCACTCGCTTTACCTGGGCGCTCAACCTCAGCAAGGTACCCGCGGATCAGCATGCAAACTTTGCACGTGTTTACATGGGATCTGAACTCAATGATGCCCTGAAGATCCTGGTGAGTCCTAATGATCCGGAAACTCTGTCATACAACGAGATTCAATCTAAGCTGAAAGGCCACTTCGACGACACACGCAACAAGTTTGCCGAGAGCATCAAATTTCGGAGTGTAGTGCAGAAGCAAGGAGAAACCATCGCTAGCTTCACCTTAAGACTGCGGCAGGCTGCAACGTTTTGTGAGTATGGCACATTTCTTGATCGCATGTTAATTGAACAAATGCTCGCAGGATTGGAATCACGAGAAATGTGCGAAGAGATTATTGCAAAACAACCAGAGAACTTCACCGCAGCATATGAAATCGCGCACGCACTCGAAGCTACTCGCATTACCACCGACGAGGTCAAAACAGCTGCCGCTAAGTCTGAATCGACCAATCGGATTGGATACGAGAAGCCTCTGTCCAGGAAGAACATCAACCAGCAGCCGCCACGCAGCAAGTCAGCTCATCGAAGTCAAGGGTCTTACAACTTAACCAGACAGCACCAATGCCACACCATGCAAACCAGAGTGCATCCCAAGACAACCAATCAACATGTGCAGGGTGCGGTGAAGCTCACCCTCGTAGTCAGTGTAGGTTCCTGAACGCAGAGTGCCTGAAGTGTGGCAAGAAAGGTCACATCAGAAAAGTTTGCCGATCGCAGTCGAGGAAACATCGAACAACAAACCATGTGACCGAAGAAGAGCTTCCAGCAGAAAACCTCGACGTTGTGGACTACCTCAGCAAAATCGAGGTCATCGGATCGGTCAACGCAGCACCTAAGCCACTGGTTGATGTCAACATAGAGGGAACCATCGTCAAAATGGAACTCGACACCGGTGCCCCCTGCTCAACCATGAGCAAATCAAAGCTAAGTATGATCAAACCAGGTTTTTGTGTTGCAGAGAAACGATCGTAACTTCGTCAGTTACACTGGCCATCCGATTAAATGCATTGGCAAAACGTCAGTGTGCACCACCATCGGAACCACAACCAGGAACCTGAATCTCTACGTGGTTGACGATGAAGTCGAATCGCTCTTTGGCCGAGAGTGGATTTCAGAGTTTGTACGGGAGATCGACTTTGGTCACCTCTTCGCAAAACCCGACCCAATCCACAAGCTCTCAGACAAGCAGGCTCTGACCTTGGAACAACAGAAGCAGCTCGACATCATTCTATCTCGCTACCAGGATGTGTTCAGCGACACCCCCGGGAAGATCTCAAGTCCCCCAGCGAAGATGCACCTGAAGGCTGGAGCCACACCTGTTTTCGCCAGAGCTCGAGACGTACCAGTTGCCCTCCGCGATGCCTATGCGAAGGATATCGACAAGAAAATTGCATCTGGCTTCTACAAAAGAGTGGACTACTCTGAGTGGGCATCGACAACTCACGTCGTCACCAAGAGGAACGGCAAACTGAGGATCACAGGCAACTACAAGCCTACTCTCAACCCGCGGATCATCATCGATGAACATCCGATTCCCAAGGTGGAACATCTGTTCAACCGAATGCGCGGTGCCACTCTCTTCTGCCATCTGGATATCTCCGACGTGTACACTCATCTCGAGGTCGACGATGAGTTCAGCCATGCTCTCACGCTTAACACGACAACTCACGGTCTGATCCGCCCAACGCGAACAGTATATGGAGCAGCTAACATCCCCGCTATCTGGCAGCGGCGAATGGACACAGTCCTGCATGGTCTCCCAAACGTCGTAAGTTTTTTCGATGACAGTATAGTTTTTGCTGATAGCTTTGAAAATCTGATGCAGGCCCTCAGCACCACTCTGGAACGGTTTCGGCAACACAACCTCAAGCTCTACCGAGCCAAATGCGTTTTCGCTCAAACTTCTCTGGAAGCCCTTGGCCACAAAATCGATGCGTCAGGCATCCACAAGTCAGATGCACACATCCGAGCTGTACGTGATGCACCGAAACCAACTACACCAGAAGAACTCCAACTGTTTCTTGGTAAAGCAACCTACTACAGTTCGTTCATCCCCGATTTGTCCACCAGAGACAGACCACTCAGAGACATGCTGCTCAAGGACCCTCTCATATGGACACCAGAAGGCGACAGGGCATACAAAGACATCAAGAACGCCCTAACCTCGCCCCAGGTACTCATGCAGTATGACCCAGCGTTACCACTCCTTCATCTCCATCGCGTGCAGAGCCTCTTTATGTTTTCTTGTCATTGGGCGGGATTCTGCCCCATAAATTGCTGCCGGACATACAACTGCCTTATTAACTTTTGCCTTTTGGTATTTAGGCATCTTTCTGTCGCAGAGGACACCAGTGAACTATTTCCATTTGAGCCAGGCCACATTTACCCACGCCCGAGTATCTAAAGTGGCATCACCATTTGACGTGATAACCTACCCTAGATATTTGAAGTTATTTGTCTTGGGCAGATATTGATCGCTAATTTGGACAGTGCCATCGGTTTGCGGGCCATATTCAAGATATTCTGTCTTCTGGATGTTAAGGCACAGTACATAGGCAGCCAGCCTTTCCATCCATATTTGCGCTTGATGCTGGAGTCCAAGGAGTGTTTCTTCTTTCTCGAACAAGTACAAAATCGTTAGCGAAAAGAAGGGCCCAAGGGTGTGGTGTTTGTATGTTAGCCGTAACCGTATCCATGCAAAGGATAAATAACAGTGGCGATAGTGCAGAGCCTTGATGAACACCGACGGTGATATCGAAAGGCGGGACAGCGAATTACACTAATCACATTGCAATAAAGAAGTTGCACCCATTTTATATAGGTTTCAGGAACCCCATGGGAACGAAGAGCACACCAGATACGGTCATGTGGGATTCTGTCAAAGGCTTTTTCTAGATCTAGGAAAGCCATATGTAAACTCTTCTGTCTCTCTCTCTGTGCTTTTCCATCAATAGGCATGTGGCATAGATTGCATCAGTGGTGCTGCAACCTTTGAACAAAACCGCATTGATTTGGTGTGACAATGACAATATTTATGTGCCTCCTATCCAGCACTCTTTCAAATATTTTCAATGTATGACAGAGGAGTCTAATAGGTCGATAAGTCGAGCAATCATTAACATCACCTTTACGCTTCCAGATTGGGACTGTAATGCTAGTTGTCCATGCACGTGGGAGTTTATTTTCGGCGATGATCTGCTGGAAGAGCGTGACAAGGAATTCTGCACCAGGCTTCCTAAGCATTTCCCAGATTTCCGCTGGGATGTCATCTGGGCCTAGCTTACCCATTTTTCATTATTGTTATGGCTGTTTGTACCTCGTCAGCTGTAATTTGGGGCACAGGTCCGAAGGTGGGATCCGGGCTTACATTAGGAGGATGGGGAAAATCTTTATTGCTTAAGTTATATTAGAAAAATATTCTGACCATCGTTGAAGGATAGCTGTTTGGTCTCGCAGTATTTTGATGTCTAAACATTTAAAGTGTATGACGTGTCCAATATCCTGAGTTGAGCGGTGGCGAGATTTGGCAATGCGATAAATGTTGTTCTCTCCAGATGGCGTTTCAATCTGGTCATAAACATTTTGGTAACAACGGTCTTTTGCAGCAGCCACTGCTCGTTTTGCTGCTAAATTGTGCTCACGGTATCGCTGAAGGTCTATATCTGGACGGGAGTTCCACCATGCTGGTAGTTCTATGCTACCTTTTTCTCCTTGATTACATGCTGGACGTGTTCATCCCACAACCAGGTATGTTTGTCAATGTAGCGTCGATTAGGTATGGTTTTCCCCAGAATCTCTGTTGCTGATTGATGTATCTATTGCACAGCATCAATCCATATGTCGTTCACCGAATGATTGGAGTTTACTAAAAAGTTGGTTCAAGCTGTCTGCAACCGGGCTTGTTGTGATTGCAGTCTCCACCATCTAATTCTCGCTGGTCCAGTCGTAGGGATAAATTATAAATACTCACACTAGTACAGACATCATAGTGACACAGGTTATCAGACAAATTCTAGTCGGGCTACATGACCTCGATGTCGCAAGACCCCTAAGTAATCAACAACAATAACACCATATTTTAAAACAGGTGAACACGTTTACAGAAAACCACATATATTATGCATCATGTCCCATGTTCCAATAGCTGAGAATTAACTCGATCAAGGCAACAAATTTCATCAAGTAGTTCCGTGTGAATAATTAACATAGACTGTTTTATATTCCATTAAATATACTGACTGACTGGCCAAATAACAGGTGGTAAATTACTTATCTCTACTTGTTAGTATAAAACAAAGTTCCGATTCTTGGATGTTCTGGGTAATCTCGAGAACCACTGGATGGATTTTGATGCGGTTTACACTACTCTTTAGAGGATTTACCGAGGAAGGTTTCTGTAGAAAATAATTTATTTTTGAACATAGGACGCCGAGTAGTAACGATTTCAGTGAATCTAGTCGAAAGAAAAACCTACCGTCCATGCGCCTTTTAAGCTTACGCTGGGTAAACCGTTAAGAATATCTATATACTATGAGTGTAAGAATTGTTCAGCATGAAAAGTTCTACAAAAGAAGTCCGAGACAGCATATATCTGTCTTAAATACATCGCCCACTATAAGTGTTTTTACGTTTACATTTCTTCCGACAATCTGCATTTAATTATTAGCTTTGGAGACAGTTTACGAGCTAGCGAGCGAGCGAGCCTATCACCCCAATTTCAGCCTTCGTTTCGCAGAATAAACAGACAAGTTTAGATTGGACGGAAAGGAGATTTGTGTTCCATGCATCTCACTATTCTTAAATTACGTCTGACAAGAATCCGTTGCAAATGGTATCTCCATGATAATATAATTAATAGTCCAGTCAGTGATGTCAACCCATCATTCCGAGACGGAAAATGGATATAGTAAGTCCATATGAGCTCATCCTGGTGATATTTTCTTTGAAGGAATGTGTAATTAATTTGCTACTGCATAGAACACACCCGGAAGCCAGCTTGAGCTTTGTCATGCTTCAAGATCCTCTTTTGACTTTGGAGAATCATGCTGATATTTTTCCTGAGCATATTTAACTATTTGTTTTATACTACACATCCCAGGATTTTCTATTTTGTAACTCTGTGAAATTTACCACGTTATTGTGGCTTTGAAATTATTTGGTATAGGTATTTCCATCGCGGATATGCGAACAGGATTTAATTAAACGCTGCATGACTCTCGTACTTCCATGGAACCTTGAACGTCGCTCCGGAGACGAACACACCACGTTTTGGATCCGTCAAAGTAAGACGCGACACGGTTGGGTCTGTCCTACCCCATGTTTTTGTGCTAAGTCCACTCATGGAGTGAAGTGAAAATTATATCTGAAGGAATCGTGCATTTAAAGCACTTCAGTGTGAGATCATTATCAATTGGAACACCTAGTTGTGCGTATATAATTTAAACGGTGATAAAATTGTGAAACTACTATTTTCGACATACATTTTCTTACCCAGCACGTGGAACAATATCTTCACCACGCTGCTGAAAATCTACAAAGTCTACGACGTGGAATAATAATCTCGAATGAACTATGAGTATTGTACTGTATAAGCGAGAAATACGCCACTGCTGAACACCAATCCTCCACGAGTTTTGCGCGATATTTATACGCTGATCGCAGTGACATTCAGTGATTTTGGTGCTATCCAAGTAATAGAATCTGTGTGCCAGTTACCGCACGTGTATCTTTAGATTCGGTGGCAGACGTGTTATGGTCATTTATTATCTTTGTCTGCAATTGTGAATAGAGCCAGTGAGCACTTTCTTGTACAGTACTATTCGTACTTATAAATAAATTCTGTGAAGCACGTGTGATATTTCTACAAGACATGCATCAATCCGATAACCACGTGTACTACGTGTTACAACCTGTATTTATGATGTCTAATATGGCTTAAGCTACCATGTGAAGAAGATCTTCTAGGTTAAAGCCCAACGAAGAAGAGGAAACCCACGAGGAAGGATGGTCAAGAAGAGAAAATGGCCAGGATTTTCGGCCTAGGATCAATTTATTCCCTCCTATCACGATGAGTTGACTACTCCTCATTTCCTGTGAGTTTCTGTACCTTCTTTCTTGTGCGGGGTTTTATTATGGTAGACTAGATTAATCAACCGAACTTAAATGACAACCAATCAGGTAGGATTATGGAGATTTTCCTTCATCATGTGTCTTTTAGTTTTTTTTTTCAGAATGGTCAGATATTTGTGAAACACCGTGTAGGTGGATTTATTCCACAGGTGTATTTTCATTGAGTCGCATTAAAATGTCAATCAAGAACCCACTAATTTGTCTTAGCCTGTAGAGCTATTTTCTTGTCAGCTCAGACTGATTGTGAAAGGATGAATTGCCATCCATGTAAATATCGAGGGGACTTCCTGTTTAATATCTTCATTTTAATTTACCACTTTCATCATCGTATCATTTGGTGTATTGAAGGTTAATCACTACCCTTATAAATGGATTATGTTAAGCATTGTGGTAATAATAATGATCGTGTGGCCTCCGGAGAGGCCTAGTGCAGGTCTTTCTAGTTGACGCCCATGGGCGACCTGCGCATCGAAATGAGGATGAAGTGATGACGAAGACGGCACACACACCCAGTCCCCGAGCCACGGGAATTAACCCCAGGAGATTAAAATCCTTGATGGCTTGGCCGGGAATCGAACCCGGGGCACTTCGGGCCAAAGCCTAGCGCGCTAGCCATTTAGCCACGGAGCCGGACAGCATTGTGGTAAATAAGTGTCAAACTTATTTATAGTAGTATTGCACACTTGATCTATAGAATTATTATTGTGACTAACTTCGGGAATGATGTTGTCTACACTATTTTGTTATATATGCTCTAAATCAACTGTTCCCATTTAAACTGGTGGTCTAATTGTAAAGTTATATCTCGATTTGGCGAATACACAAATTTTATTCAATTGCATTAGAATGGAATAAATTTACGCCAACTTATCTGGTATTAGGAACTTGAGTCCTATATAGCGTCTGTTCTCATACAAAGCTCACCTTGGTTTACGATAGCAACCCTAGGTTTCTTTGTAGATCGGCAAGATCCACACACTCAGTTAAAATGTGGGCCACGTTGAATATGGCTCCACAGGTACGAGTGGGTGGATCTTGCATGACCTATCCTTAGCCTACACAAAATGACGGACTCCCTCCGTGACCGAAAAGAGCTCCGCCACACGTGAGTAATTCCCTTGGTCGCGCTCAGTTTACTGGGCATTGGATCAGCTAACCACTGACTCTCCCATAGTCGGCGTAACTGAGAGCGAATGTCTCTAGCGGGTACCTCCATTGGTCGAGGTGGTAGTGATACCGCCTCTATTTGACAAATAAACAAGAAGTTCCGTGACGAACTAAAGAGCCTACTTTTCTTAAAATTAAGATTCATGCCAATGATTAATCTATACGGACCTATCTAGAATAATTACGAAATTAAGTTGGTAATATCGAAATTTCGAAATACTGTATACCTGGCATAATGTAGCCTAATAGAGAACTACAGTTGGCAGCCCTGGTGACTGAATATATTATTAGTTCCATCTCTTAAGGTACAGAATACAAAATTTGGTTAAAGTCCAATGGATATCATGGACGTTACATGCAGTTAAACATTGGATCTAACAGCGCAAGTAAAATCATGTTGGCAACAATGACATATATGTATTGGTCAGAAATAATCTGAAATAATATGATCTATCGTTGTGTCAATTTTGAATGAAATCCATTAGTTAGTATAAAAGTTACATGCATTTTAAAATGGGACCTATCAGCAGGCTTAGAATCATGTTGGTAGCACTGACGTATATAAGTTACTCCAAATTACTATAGAATGTCAGGTACTATACGTGTGCATAGTTTAAAGCTGTCGGCTTGCATACTTTCTGATGTATGGGTATTTGGATACAAAAATTGAGAGCAGTTGGCAGCCCTGGTGGCTCTTAAGAATACGCTCAGTCATATCTGTTTATGTACACATAGCACATACGAAATTTGGTTGAAATCCAATTGATAGTGTAGAAGTTATATGCATTTAAAATTTCGACCTATCAGCAGGCTTATAATCATTTTTGGCAACACTGTCATGTATGGCCTCCTGGAAATTAAACTGCGATATTATTATCTATACGTGTGCCAATTTCAAAATAGCTCCCATTCATACCTTCCAAGATATCCAACATGGAGCTCAAATTTCAATTGCGATTTTTCAGCAGTTGGTAGTACTGGCATCATTTTCAAATATGGCCGTGAGATATGCAGGTATAGATCTTTTCTCCTACCAAATCTTGCTTTGATTGCTGCAGCCGTTTAGGAGTTGATAGGGGGGGGGGGGCACACACACAGCCAGACAGACATACAGAAGGACAGACAGAAACACATTTGACCGATCTCATAAGTCTACTTTTTCCTCATTTTTGCAAAATGTGAAAAGTAGGCTAAAAACAGCAATTGCATAAGAGGTGATCCATCCCAAACTAGTGAAGAGGCCAGTAAACAGGACAAGATAGTTGCTAGTCTAGGGCACAAGGGGCATGATCGGAAATTGAAGGCAAGCTGCCTTAGTGTTAGTTGGTTATTGTTGTTTTAAGGGGCGGAACTACGAGGTCATCTGCCCCTCTTAACACAGATTAAAGTATAAAAATGAGGAATTGAATTAAAAATTTAGAGGTGTACACCTAAATTTGAAAAGATCGAAAATTAATAAAACAAAAATATAAATAAAAATAATAATTATAATATAAACAGAAATTACGAAAAAAAAAAAAAAAGTCCTCTCGGCACGCCGGAAGGCGGAGGTAGATTTCACCGGACAAACTTGGGGATAGGCGAAAATAGGCAGAATATGCAGGTTTTCGTAGAAGGATCAGACCTCATTTATTGCGTGAAAGTATTTTATAATTGGAGATTAATAAACTTTGTTTTTCGTCATTTTATGCATGTTTTAAACATTTTATTGTCTTATGATGACGGTAACCTTCTTGTCATTTGGAGTCCATTTTTATACTTGTGGTCACACTGTCCTTATGCAAGGTTTCGACACTGATGTGTAACTATATAACGTTCTGTTACTCCTTCACGCAAAATTATATATCCCGCAGAGATGTTGGTTGGTTCCACAGTTTAGGGGCTGCGACAACGCGGTCATGTAACCCCGTGTACTTTGGGTGAGTGTAGAATCTGTCTGATAAACGGTGTGAATTGTGATGGCTGTATTAGTCTGTAATACAGGTAAGGAATGCAGACGCTCAATTTCAAGCAGTAGTTCCTAATGTTGCTACCAGATACTACCGTCAACGACACCTAGCTGTGAACTTGGCTACTAGATGCCACCGCAATCAGCAACTCGCATACTGAGGGATTTTTAGTGCTCTTAGAAAATCCGACGACTTTGGCCGGCTTTGAATCCGCGACCTTGGGCATGCTACCAGTTACGTCACCGAAGCCACTTCACACTTAGTCAGATGGAAATCTGAATCTGATCTCGCGCAAGTGCGTTGTTATGGCAACGTCTGATGGCTCATCCCTCATCAATTTAGTAGTGTTGCCATGGCAACCACTGATAAGTTAGCTCTTGGCATTTTCTTATAATTCCGAAATCATTTTTCTCATCCCTTGGCATAATGGTGGGTCATATCAAAAATTCTTTCAGACAAACGTTTTAGGTAATTATTAGGGGAATATTGTACAGTTTGTACGGTTTTGATATTGTGCCTATTAAGAGAGATATGATTAATGTTTCCCGAAAAACCAACTTTTTCCCACCCCTTTGGTCAATGGTTGGTGCTATAAAAAAACTCTTGAAAAAAAAAATTTTTTTGAGCTTTATCCAGCACATAGTATGAACTTCGAACGGATTCGATATTTCACATATTAAGAGAGTTATAGCAATATTTCATTTTTTGGAAAAAAAAAGTCCCCCATTTTCATCCCCTTCGACCGATTTAGCCCAGTAACGAACTCGACAGAGATTTTATGGGTATACATATTCGGTAAAAAATTCAAAGTGATTGGTGCAAAATTACGGCAGTTATTGTGTCCACAAGAAACAGATATACATATATATATATATATAAACTTTTGAACTGACGGTGGTTTTTGGGTCTGGGGGATGTGAAACGCGAAGATATGTCGAAATTTTCCGGAAATCGAAACATGGTACCCATTGCAATAGTTAGCTTTCTAATGAAATCTACCTAAAATACTACCATCAACGACACCCATCTGTGAACTTGGCTGCTAGATGCCACCGGAACCATCAACTCGCGACGAACGTTGGAACTTCTCCTCCGAAGGAAAGGAAACTCAGTTTTTTTAGCGCTCTTAGTAAGTCCGACGACTTCAGCCGGGTTTGAACCCGCGACCTTGGGCATAGAAGTTCAGCATGCTACCAGTTCCGATACCGAAGTCGCTTCCCACAGACAGATGGAAAACTGAATGTTATCTCGTGCAGTGGCGTTGTCATAGCAACTGCTGATGGCTCATCCCTTATCAATTAAAAGTAAAGTTGTCATGGCAACCTCTCTTGGCACTTGGCATTTTCTTATAATTTAAATCATTGCTCACCCCGTGGCGTAATGGTGGGTCATATCAAAAATTCTTTCAGACAAAAGTTTTAGGTAATTATTGGAGGAATATTGTCCATTTTGTACGGTTTTGATATTGTGCCTATTAAGAGGGATATGATTAATGTTTCCCGAAAAACGCACTTTTTTCCACCCCTTTGGTCAATGGTTCGTGCTATCAAAAAACTTATTTGACATAAATTTTTGGCACTTATCCGACACATATTATGAACTCTGAATGGATTTGATATTTCATGTATTAAGAGAGTTATAGCGAAATTTCACTTCTTCAAAAAAAGCCCCCCATTGTCACCCCCTTCGACCGATTTTGCCCATTAACGAACTCGACCGAGATTTTAATGGGATACTTATTATGTAAAAAATTCAAACTGATTGGGGAAAAATTACGGCAGTTATCGTGTCCACAAGAAACTGATATATATATATATAGATACATATATACATAAATTATATATAAACTTTTGAACTGACGGTGGTTTTGGGGTCTGGGGGATGTGAAACGCGAAGATATGTCGAAATTTTCCGGAAGTCGAAACATGGGACCCATTGCAATAGTTAGCTTTCTAATGAAATCTACCTAAAAATTGCATTCAAAAACTAACAAGTCGTTGAGTCGAAGTACACTGGAAAATTTAGATTGCAGGCCCTAACCCACTCTCACTTATAAAGCGGATGACGAGATCAGCAGTCACCACGTCATCGGCTAATATAAGTTTGAGTGGCATCTGCAAACCAAGGTTTCTTCGTAAGTCAGCAGGATCCGCACACTCGGTTAAAATGTGGGCCACGGTGAGTAGGGGAGCATTGGGGGAGTTAGATGATAGCTTACTTTCTCGCGAACTTTGCCGATATTTCGCGAACGCATGGTCGGATTATGATGTGTGACGTGTTGTAGGACTCGTGGTGACGCCCTCTTTCCTATGGAGAACTTATTGTTACCCCAAAATAAAAACTACCCCTAATAGGGGGTGAAATAGTAATATTAACTATTTTTGTGTCCAAGAGACTAGAAACTTATTCTGGGGGTAGAGGTGGTACAGACCTTTTATTTATCAAACACACTTTTTTGTAAAATTCTTAGTTTTCGAACTATAGCTAATTTCAAAATTGGATTTTTTTTTTAGAAAAAAGATGTAAAAATAAAAAGTTTTGTTCCAACGTTAAAGGACATAGATACCTTTTGTTTACGCCTATATATGACTTTTTAGGATGTTTGTTTTTCAAAATATAGCCTACTTTCATAATTGAACTTTTTTGGTTTTTGTCCTAGAGACTTGAAAGTTAATTTGTGGGTAGAGGGGGTAATGGCCTTTCATTTACGATGAACAACCTTTTTTTGTAAAAATCCTAATTTTGGAAATATAACCCATTTTCAAACTATTTTTTGTAAACAATTGAAAAATACACTAATTTTGAACTGAGAGTGGGATAGAGGTAGGCGTAGGAGTTAACCTATGACTCTATATGATTTTTAATTTAAACATATAGCCTACTTTCTAACTATTTTTGGATATTTCCACAGGACGGCAGGGCGATGGTTCGTTTTCCGATCTTTTCTATTGTGGACTGATTGACTTTAATATTTCAAAATGCATTAAGCGTGGTAGAATTCTTTACCCCTAAAGGGGGTCTTTAACATGCTAGTGGGTAGTAGGTTTGCAGTGATGCATTAAATCCCTACTGTCAGCAGTTTTTAAATTGCGCGCGCCTTAGCCAAGTAAGATTTTTGATATGTCACAAACCAATAATTGAATATGGCTATGTGACATGTTGTTGGGCTTGGGGGGTGGGGGGTGACACCCCCTTTTTGAATTTGTGAGGCAATGCCGGTGGTGTGGGTGTTTAAACAACTGGGTTGGGGGTAATCTCTACTTAGTATAAAACAATGTCCTGATTCTTGGATGTTACAAGTAATCTTGAAAACCACTGGATGGATTTTCATGCTGTTTTCACCATTCTGTAAAGGATATATCAAGAACGGTTTCTGTACAAAATAATTTAGTAGGTCGTGGATTCGCTGCACTAGGGGGTGTTGCGGGAAACATGTAGCAAAAGACTGCAACGAACTCAAAGAGTCGGTGCACACGAGAAAGTGGATTCGTGCATCCTGTAGTGCAAACTGCAGAGCTTCATAGATGGCAACGAGCTCCGCAGTAAACACACTACATGCCTCAGGCAAAGAGATCTTCGTATTTGCACCATCAATAACGTAAGCACAACCCACTTTCTCGTCCACCTTCGAACCATCCGTGTAGAGAATGCCAGCGTCCGGAAATTGGTGAACTATGCTGTGGAACTGCCTCCGGTAAACGGAGGCATCCGTGTTCATCTTAGGACCTCGGTGCAGATCTAACCGAATTTCCGAACGCGGGACTTGCCACGTAGGCACCTCGCTAGATGTCCGGATCATACAGGGACCTACAGCCACTCCTATTTCAGTACACGAGCTATCAAGTCTAATTCCAACAGGCCGAGTGGCACGAGGCCGGTTGGCGTACCCCTGGTGGTTTTGGGTACCGAAGAGAGCTTGATAAGTCGGGTGATGCGGCATTTGACACACATTGGCAGCATATGCTAAAAGCATATGTTGGCGTCTATAATTTAGAGGTGGAACACCCGATTCGGCGAGTAGGCTGGGTATCGGGCTGGTCCGGAAGGCATCGGTAGCCAGCCTAACGCCACAATGGTGGATACTGTCCAGCATTTTCAAGGTTGCCGACCTTGCTGAACCGTATGCCGCAGAACCATAGTCTAGCCGGGACAAGACGAGGGCTTGGTAGAACCGTAGCAGCACCGCACGGTCGGCCCCCCACGTAGTGCCACTAAGAAACTTGAGCATGTTCAGTTTCCTGAGACACGTCATTTTCAATTGCCGTATATGGGGCTGCCACGTTAATTTGCTGTCAAAATGGAGCCCCAGGAAGCGATAAGTGTCAACCAACGGCAACGCAGCATCCCTGAGATGCAGTTCAGGGTGAAAATGCAGCCTCCGGAGCCGACAAAAATGGACGACTGAGGTTTTCGCTGCTGAAAAACGAAAACCCCGGTCGTGAGCCCACCTGTCGAACCGGTTGATAGCTAGCTGCAATTTCCGTTCCACGACTGCCATAATTCCAGAGCTGTAATGCAGAGCTAAATCGTCTACATACAGCGATGGAACTACAACGGACCCGGCGGCGGCAACAATGCCATTTATGGCAATCGCGAACAAGGTGACACTCAGCACTGAACTTTGAGGAACTCCATTTTCTTGAATATAGTATTGCGATAATGTCCTACCGACCCTTACACGGAAGAGTCGGACGGACATGAAATTCGCAATGAAAGTCGGTAGATTACCACGGAGTCCCCACTTGTGAAGGGTCGAAAGGATCGCGTAGCGCCATGTGGTGTCGTAGGCTTTCTCGAGGTCAAAGAAGACCGTGACTAGGTGCTGCTTTCGGAAAAATGCCCCCTGTATGGCGCTCTCAAGTCGCACCAGATGGTCAGTGGTGTACCTATGAGAGCGAAATCCACACTGGTACTCAGACAGGAGACCTTTCTCCTCCAAGAACCACACCAGTCGACGGTTCACCATCTTTTCGAGCAGCTTACATAGGCCATTTGTCAAACAAATGGGCCTATAGCTGCTTACAAACTTGGGATCCTTTCCAGCCTTAGGAATCGGTATCACGATCCCCTCTCGCCATTGAGATGGAAACTCCCCTTCAATCCATATACGATTGAAGAGGATCAACAGTTTTTTTATACTGGATTTGCACAGATGTTTTAACATTTGATTATGTATGTTATCCTGTCCAGGAGCCGTATCCCTACACAGTGCAAGCGGACTGTGCAGTTCCCATTCAGAGAATGGTACATTATAGGACTCCGAAGCAGCAGTGGCAAAGGACAAGGGGTGAGTCTCTGCCTCCCGCTTCAGAGTCAGAAATGTAGGATCGTAACTCCCGGAGCAGGATACATCGGAGAAGTGCGAGCCAATAGTGTTGGCAATGGCGAGATGGTCCGTGATGATGTCTCCATTGATGGACACTCCGGGTATCGACAGTGATGTCGGGAGTCCGGAGATCCGACGAAGCTTAGTCCACACTTGAGATGAAGGAGTATGCGCCGTCATAGACGACACATACTTTTCCCACGTCGTTTTCTTACTCTCCCGAATCAGATATCGGGCTCTAGCACGCATCCATCTGAAGGTGATAAGGTTGGCCATAGTGTTTTGCCTCCGATAGCATTTGAAAGCACGTCGACGATCTTTAATGGCTGCTGCAATCTCGGCTGTCCACCAAGGGACAAGCTTCCGGCGTGAGTTGCCGGATGAGGAAGGTATTGTTTCCTCAGCAGCAGCCAAAATACCATTCGTTATGTGAATTGTATGATCGTCGACACTCTCAAAGGTATCTTAGGCAAACACCGTACGTGCCGTGAAAGTTGGCCAATCGGCCCGACGGAGAAGCCATCGACTTGGTAACTCGATGGCTTTCTGGTTCGGAAGAGTTACGATAGTTGGAAAATGGTCACTATTACAAAGGTCATCGTGTACACCCCACTGTAGCAGGGGAACCAGCGCACGACCGCACATGGTAACATCGATACTTGAATAAGTACCGTGTGCAATAGAGAAGTGCGTAGGTTCCCCTGTGTTCAACAGACACATGTCCAGCCGCCTGATCAGCCTCTCAAAATCTCTCCCTTTACCGCTAGTGGTAGCGGAGCCCCATATGGTGTTGTGGGCATTAACATCTCCCAGAAGGAGAAAAGGAGGGGGGAGCTGAGAGACTAGATCCACCAGCTGGTCGTAAACCGGCTGAGAAACAGGCGGGATGTACACGTTACATACTGTTGCCATTACTGGCAACGAAGTACGAACTGCAACTGCCTCTAGCTGAGTACGCAACGGCACTTCTTCACTAAAGAGTCTAGAGTGGACGAGAGTGCAGACGCCACCAGCGGCCACAGCTCCGTCCACCCGGTCTTTAGAGAAGAGTTTGAAGTGACGCATTGTTGTCTCATGTCCAGGACGAAACCTGGATTCCTGAAGACAGACAATGGTTGCCGAAAACGAAGATATTAATTGTCGTAACTCAGCGAGATGAACAGAATAGCTATTAAAGTTCATTGTAATAGTGCCATGGTGTGGACATAAGTAGAAGTGGGTCTTCTACTTATGCTTGACCGTTTGCCACCCTTCCCCATCTCTAGTTGGGGATGATGGAGCAGGAGAGCACACCTCAATCTCCACATCTCATTCCGAAGACGAAGAAAATAGAGCGGGCGCTCTCTTGGGTTGCGCGCGGTCGTCGTCGGAACTCACGAGTCTCGCTCTTGGGAAAGAGCGAGAGCGGTGTCTGGGGACTTTCTCCCTGTCCGAAGACTGGGTGCTTGTCCCCGACACGCCCCGAGCATGCTTCTTTCTAGACCGACGCAGACGTCTATTCGGGGAAGTAGGTGGCCCCTTCCCCACAGACGTCAGGTCCTTGCAAAACGTGGCCGCTCCAACTGGCACCGCTCCTTTGGTGATAGTAGGAGCGGAATGGCCAGCAGATGGCTGAGCAGCTTTGTATGCAGGAGAGGAAGAGAAACGGCGCTGAACCGCCCCTCTCTTCTCCGCCGGTGACTTATTTTTCCTATAGGGGAGTTCCTCCACTCTAATGGGTTTGGCTTCTGCGGGCATCACTCCCTTGATGGTCGAGGGAGCGGAAGGCCCAGCAGATGAAGGAGCCATCCCATCAGCCGGAGGTCGAGAGAGACGGCGCCGCACCGTCTCCCTCTTCTCCACTATCTTTGTCTTATCAGGTGGGCCCCGGTCGCAGAAGTCTTCTTTGCCTCGTTGGCAGGGGAAGACTTCTTCTCCGACCGTTTCGGAGAGGAAGATGACTTCTTCTCCGATTGCGCCGGTTTAGATGGTATAACCGGCGCCTTTTTCACAATGGCCGAAGAAGGTTGTGTGACCTTCTTCGGGCTGACAGGTCTCGCTTGGACGGCGAGGGGAGACTTTACGATCTCAGAGTAGTTCGTCGTCGAGGGTACAGCACGGGGAACGAAAGTGGCAGGGGTGATAGGTGGCGTCACCTTAGCCACGAAAGATACCGGAAATTCGGGTGCATTCATATCATGGTATCTATTTCGAGCGTCGTGATATGAAAGCCAATCCAATGTTCTGATTTCTTGGATCTTTGCTTCCTTGCAGAACTCAGGGCACTGCTTAGACCGCGGAGAGTGACTTCCTTGGCAGTTAGGACACGTCGGGGGAGGCGTACCCCCCTCACCGTCATGTGTCCCCTTGCCACACTCTCTACACACCGCCTTGGCAGTGCACCTGGCAGAAACATGACCGAATTTCTGGCAATTGTAGCAGCGCATAGGTGGAGGGATGTACGGTCTAACGTCGCAATGGTACGACGTGACCTTCACCTGCCTAGGCACTACATCACCCTCAAAATGGTGAATGAAAGCGCCAGAATCGACGCTATCATTTCCAATTTTCCGGGTGATGCGCCTAATCCTGGTGACGCCTCGCTTCCCCAGATCCCGCATCAATTCCGCGTCGCTATTTAAAATGAGGTCGCGATGGAATATAACTCCACGGATCTCATTCAGCGTATCGTGCTTCTCAACCTTAACGGGAATTTCGCCGAAATGCGTGCATTCCAGCAACGCTTCGGTTTGCTGCCGGTCAACGGTATGCAGCAGGAGATGCCCGTTCCGGAGCTTGGAAATCCTTGGGATTCGGTCTACACTCCAGGGACGGCATTTTAAGGGTGCCACCCTGTACAGGAGTCCGTGATCGCTTGGTACGCATCCCGGACGAAATCCTCCCAGAATACTGCCCACTCCGAACGGGGGCTATCACTGTGGGCGCCACCCAGCCAAGGCAATACCTACCTGGCATAGCAGATATTGCCCGGGGTCCCAGTGCCTCGAACAGGCACTTCCCCCTCGTCATGCACAGGATTTATGCAGCTCCAGTATTCGGCCATGCAGGGACCTTCGTTGTAAGGCGGATACTACTGTAGGGTACATGGCGCACCCGCCTGACGGGATGGGGCATACCGTCTAGGCTTTCTGGCCAGATGGCCAAGCTGGTGGCCCTTCCCCTAACAGCATGCATGTTTATTTCTATTGGTCAAACCAGAGCTGGGACCAGAAAACCAAAATCGACCTTTATAAGGCCCCCTCTAAGTCGCCTTTTACGACAGGCAGGCGATACCGTGGATGAATTCTGCCCTCCCCATCCACAGGGGGTCTGAACAAATCAAAAACTGGCAAGTTATTCGGCCGTGCCGGCCCTATTAGTCGCCTCCTACGACAGGCAGGGCATACCGTGGGTGTATTCTATCCTGCACCCACACGGGGAGTAGTGCCACTAATTAACTTTAGCATGTTCAGTTTTCTGAGACACGCCGTTTTCAACTGCCGTATATGGTGCTGCCACGTTAATTTGCTGTCAAAATGGAGCCCCAGGAAGCGATAAGTGTCAATCAACGGCAACGCAGCAACCCTGAGATGTAGTTCAGGGTGTAAATGTAGCCTCCGGAGCCGACAAAATGGACGCTGAAAAACGAAAACCCCGGTCGTGAGCCCACCTGTCGACCCGGTTAATAGCCAGCTGCAATTGCCGTTCCACGATTGCCATACTTCCAGATCTGTATTGGAGAACTACATCGTCTACATACAGCGATGGAACTACCGTGGACCCGGCGGCGGCAACAATGCCGTTTATGGGAACCGCGAACAAGGTGACACTCAGCACAGAACCCTGAGGAACTCCATTTTCTTGAGTATAATAGTGCGATAATGTCCTACCGACTCATCCAGGGTAGAGTCGGACGGACATGAAGTTTGCTATAAAATTTGGTAAATTACCACGGAGTCCCCACTCATGAAGGGTGGAGAGGAACCCGTAGCGCCATGTTGTGTCGTAGGCTTTCTCGAGGTCAAAGAAAAATCGTAACTAGGTGCTGCTTACGGAGAAATGCCTCCTGTATGGCGCTCTCATGTCGCACCAGATGGTCGGTGGTGGACCTATGAGAGCGAAATCCACACTGGTACTCAGACAGGAGACCTCTCTCCTCCAAGAACCACACCAGACGGTTCACCATCTTCTCCAGCAGCTTACATAGGCCATTTGTCAGACAAATGGGCCTATAGCTGCTGACAATCTTGGGATCCTTTTCAGCCCTGGGAATCGGTATCACGATCCCCTCTCGCCATTGAGAAGGAAACTCCCCTTCAATCCATATACGATTGAAGAGGATCAACAGTTGTTTTATACTGGATTCGCACAGATGTTTTAACATTGATTATGTGTGTTATCCGGTCCAGAAGCCGTATCCCTGCACAGTGCAAGAATGGTACATTGTAGGACTCCGAAGCAGCAGTGGCAAAGGACAAGGGGTGAGCCTATGCCTTCCGCCTCAGAGTCAGTAATGTAGGATCGTAACTCCCAGAGCAGGATACATCGGAGAAGCTCGATCCAGTATTGTTGGCTATGGCGAAATGGTCCGTGATGGTATCTCCGTTGATGGAGGCGCCGTGTATCGTCAATGATGTCGGGAGTGCAGAGATCCGCCGAAACTTAGTCCACACTTGACATGAAGGAGTATGTGCAGTCTAGACGACACATACTTTTATTTCCTACGTCGTTTTCTTACTCTCCCGAATCAGATATCGGGCTCTAGCACGCATCCTTTTGAAGGTGATAATGGTCATAGTGATTGGCTCCTATAGCATTTGAAAGCACGTCGACGATCTTTAATGGCTGCTGCAATCTCGGCTGTCCACCAAGGGCCAAGCTTCCGGTGGGAGTTACCGGATGAGGAAGGAATTATTTCCTCTGCAGCAGCCAAAATACCATTCGTTACGTGAATGGTATGATCATCGACACTCTCAAAGGTATCTTCGGCAAGAACCGCACGTGCTGTGAAAGATGGCCAATCAGCCCGACGGAGTAGCCATCGACTTGGTAATTTGATGGCTCCCTGGTTGGGAAGAGTAACGATCATCGGGAAATGGACACTATTACAAAGGTCGTCGTGTACACCCTACTGTAGCAGGGGAACCAGTGCACGACTGCACAAGGTGATGTCGAAACTCGAAAAAGTGCCGTGTGTAACAGAGCATTGCGTAGGTTCCCCTGTGTTCAACAAACACAGGTTCAGCCGCCTGATTAGTCTCTAAAAATATCTCCCTCTCAGGGGCGGATCCAGCGGGGGGGGGGGGGCGATCGGGGAGCGATCGCCCCCCCCCCCCCTAAAGAGAAAGGAAAAAGGGGAAATCGAAGGAGAGGAGAGAAGCGAAAGAGGAGACGCACAAAACGAACTATAAACAACGATTTTAACCTAACTAGTATTCTTCAGTTAATAATCGGGCAATATAAATTAAATTACCTAGCCGCGACGCTCTCTTCTCGCTACCCCGCTCGCACTGTTGCTATTGTTGTGACGAGCCGAGCTGACTGAGCACAGCGCAGCCACCGCGCCGCCAAGCCGCCGCGCCTGCGCCTGTCCGAACGGAGCCGAGTACAAACGAACAATCCTCTTCGGCCCGCTCCACCCGCGCCTGAGATATGTCTATCGAGGTAAATTGTATTAAGACTTCATAAGCTTTATAAATCTCCCAGAAACAGTGCACAACCGTTTAAAGGGAAAGTAAAAGGAAGAAAAAAAGACGAAATCCCAATACCCGGGACAGGAAGATATCGCCCGAAACGAAGGGAATGTCGATGGAAAGAGAAATAAAATTAATACTGAAGGGCTAGCGCAAGAATCGCCAAATTCGAAAACTGGAGAAGAGTAGCTAGATGACAATACTGAAAAAGCAAACAGCGTGACGGAAACAGAAACCGAGCGAGAGCTACAGGAAGGAAAAGAACTAAAGAAAGCAGAAACCGAAGAAGAAATCCTAGATGCCGCTGGAAAGAAGAGACCTCAAGAACCGGAAACAGAAGAGGACGATGTAAATCCAAATGTGTGAAAAAATAAGAGAACAGCAGAAACGTAAATACCAGCAAGAGATAAAGATGGAGAAGAAACTAATAGGATTCGAAGAGAAAATTTCAAGCAAAAAATAAAGCCAAGAAACCAAAGAAATTGCAGAGCCTATCATCTAGAAAAAGAAGAAAGAACGTAGCAGAACCAGAGGATGAAGATGAATACGACCAACAAACAAGAAATGAAGATGCAGATGCAAGAACTATTGAGGAGAAGAAGAAAACGCAAACCAAAGAGAGAACCAGCAAGAAACAAGAAACCAAAGAGTCCCAGAGCCTACCGTAACCGGCAGAGACGTGGGTAAAACTGTGTTGAGTATTCTCAAGCCGTTGGCGTTGGTACTGACGGGTGCGTTATGATGACGTCAGAAGCTTGTGGTGCTCTCACCGAGGTGCAAACCGAAGCAGAGCATGCGGTTAGGTGCCTTTGTTATAACCACGCTCTGAATTTGTCTATTTCGAAGTCCCCGAAAGTCTTCGCCGTGCGAAATGCAATAGGAGTTATGAAGACCACTATTACGTTCATTGATTCGTCCTCAAAACGCTCCTATGCGTTTAAAGCAACTCTAGGTGAACTTTTATGTGGACTTTGTGAGACGCGGTGGATCGAACGGCACGACGGTTTTGTACAATTTCGCTCTTTACTCCCGAACATAGTCG
Organism: Meconema thalassinum; assembly: GCA_946902985.2. Lineage (NCBI taxonomy): Eukaryota > Metazoa > Arthropoda > Insecta > Orthoptera > Tettigoniidae > Meconema > Meconema thalassinum. The sequence goes on from OX336393.1 coordinate 368,585,658, forward strand.
AGAGTTTAGACTCGATTACTTTATGGAAGGACTCAGAAAGTGCTTCTAAGGCAAAAACGCTCATAGATGCTCTTTGTGAGAGTGATTTTATAGTTACCGACATTTGCTTGTCAGAAATCCTTAGAGACATTAAAACACTCAACATTTTGTTTCAAAAAGGGCAAATAGACTTGAAGGAAGCCCAGGATACGCTAGGCGACACTATTACTGTGTTGAGCAAGAGGCGCGAAGAGTGCGAAACACAATTTGCTGAGCTCTTCCAAGAAGCAGAAGCTCTGGCAAAACAACTTGGAACCGAACTTCTGCTCCCACGCATCGCACAACGGCAAAAGCACCGCGAAAATCATCCAGCGTTAACCGTAGAAGAGTACTATCGTCGGGCCGTTTTCATACCCATTTTAGACTACGTCCTAGAATACCTAAACTCTCGCTAAGCAACGCAGGAGTTACACTGCCTATCAGCAATGATGCCAGTATCATCATGGACGTCAGCGGATGTGGACACAATCGCTGCAAAGTACTTCAAACTTCCCCATCAACATTCTGCCGCGTCTGTGGCAAGGCTTCTACATGCTGAACTTCGTATGTGGAAGGCAAAGTGGCCCCGGGAGCTTGAATCGGGGTCAACCATCCCAAAGAAAGCTATGGAAGCTTTAATTGCCTCCGATAAAGAGTTGTACCCCAATATCCATCGATGTCTCAAGATTTATGCTACCTTGCCCGTCAGCTCCGCTTCATCGGAAAGGTCATATTCTTCTTTGAGAAGGCTGAAGACGGGGTTGCGGTCAACTATGTCCGATGGACGATTAAACGGACGTGCTTTGTTGCACGTCCACTACGATGTTTATGTTGACCCATCTCGCGTTATTGATCGGTACGCGAAAAAAACAAACCGGTGACTAGAGTTTGTTATATAAATAATTCGTGCTTTTGGACTAATGCCGTGTGTATTTTGATTTGAACCATACGTTTCGGAGAAACCTTGCCTCCTTTTTCAATGGAAATAAACAATGTGGCCAAAGAAAGTATATCAATGAGATTACAAAAAATATAGATAAATTCCTCTGTTCGTCACTAGAGAGCAGCTGCCAGAAATTACTGTATGGACCATGGTAGAAAGGCGGACAGAGTAGTAAGTAACGAGAAGGTAAAGGCGGGCGGGGTGAAAATATAGAAACTCCTCGAAGAATGAGGATGTCCAAAAGAAAAGGTAGGGGGGGGGGGGGGAGGTGGGAGGGGTAAATGGATATAAGGAAACATAAACAAAAGGGAAGTGTATCTGAACGATACCTAACGTCATACAGTCAACGGCGAAAAAACAGATGGAAACTCCTCCAGTGACGAACAATGGATATCAAATCCAGGCTCTGAGCCATAGAGGGAAAATGTACAATTTTAAATAGGTAAAGAACAGATATTCTGAGAGGAACTATCTCCCTAGATCCTTAATAACTGGTAGCCAAGTGTCACTTAGCTGATATCCAGTGTCCCTGTTAAAATTATTGGGATTTTTACGAATTTCAATTGCCTCCCTTATCATTCTAGACCAGTTGTGCTTAACAAGGGCAAGCGCAAGAGCATCCTTGAAACATACATCGTGAAGACAGGGCATGTTCAGCTATAGCTGATTTGTCAGGTTGGTTTAGACGGATGTTCCTTTGATGCTCTTTGATGCGAGTTGCAATGGACCGTTTTGTTTGTCCGAAGATATAGCCTTCCCCTCAAAATGTTCCATGAAAAAATTTGCCACGACAGGCGAGAGTGGACTTCCCATGGCCACACCATCGGTCTGCTCGTAATATTTACCATCCCATGGGAAGTCCACTCTCGCCTGTCGTGGCAAATTTTTTCATGGAACATTTTGAGGGGGAGGCTATATCTTCGGCGTCTTTCAAACCTGTGATTTGGTGGAGGTATGTGGATGATACGTTCGTGGTGTGGGAGGAGGTTTCTGAGAAACTGAACCACTTTCTGAACCACCTAAATGAGCTGCATCCTTCAATCCACTTCACAATGGAGCTAGAGTCAGGTGGATGCTTACCTTTTTTGGATGTTCTTGTGAGGAGGAAGGCGGATGGCTCCATGGGGCATAGCGTCTACCGTAAGCCAACTCACAATAACCGTTATTTACATGCGGACTCCCACTACCACCCATCACAAAAACAAGGAATTATAACAATTCTAGCCAAAAGAGCGGAACGTATTTGTGAGGCATCAACTCTTCAGGAAGAGTTACATGCCTTACAAACCATGTTTAAGGGTAATGGCTGTAATGAATCCACTATATATAGGTCCCTGCATCCCAGAAGGAGGGATAGACAACCTTCTCAGAGCACCGACGTGAGAGGAACTGCTTACCTCCCTTATATTCACAACACCACTGACCGCGTTGCTAAGATTCTCCGCAAGCACAAGATAAAAACAGTTTTCGGCACTATGACGAAAATTGGTCAACGTTTAGCATTAAACAAAGATAAATTGTCCCCAATATCACAACCTGGGGTATATGAAGTCCCTTGTACTTGCGGAAAAGTCTACATTGGACAAACATAACGGTCCATTGCAACTCGCATCAAAGAGCATCAAAGGAACATCCGTCTAAACCAACCTGACAAATCAGCTATAGCTGAACATGCCCTGTCTTCAGGGCACGATGTATGTTTCAAGGATGCTCATGCGCTTGCCCTTGTTAAGCACAACTGATCTAGAATGATAAGGGAGGCAGTTGAAATTCGTAAAAATCCCAATAATGTTAACAGAGACACTGGATATCAGCTAAGTGACACTTGGCTACCAGTTATTAAGGATCTAGGTAGATAGTTCCTCTCTGTCTCTCTGTTCTTCGCCTATTTAAAATTGTACATTTTCCCTCTATGGCTCAGAGCCTGGATTTGATATCCATTGTTCGTCACTGGAGGAGTTTACATCTGTTTTTACGCCGTTGACTGTATGACGTTAGGTATCGTTCAGATACACTTCCCTTTTGTTTATGTTTCCTTATATCCATTTACCCCTCCCACCTCCCCCCCCTACCTTTTCTTTTGTACATCCTCATTCTTCGAGGAGTTTCTATATTTTCACCCCGCCCGCCTTTACCTTCTCGTTACTTACTACTCTGTCCGCCTTTCTACCATGGTCCATACAGTAATTTCTGGCAGCTGCTCTCTGGTGACGAACAGAGGAATTTATCTATATTTTTTGTAATCTCATTGATATACTTTCTTTGACCACATTGTTTATTTCCATTGAAAAAGGAGGCAAGGTTTCTCCGAAACGTATGGTTCAAATCAAAATACACACGGCATTAGCCCAAAAGCATGAATTATTTATATAATAATCTGGGCCGTGATAGCCTTAATATGCAAATTAGAGTTTGTTGTTTGGCTTAAAATTGTTTTTATGAACAAAATTGCCGTATTTGTAATATTTACGTACAATTAGCAATACACATGTACCTGTCATAATTTCGGGTAGCCTTGTTCTTATTTCGCTCAACCTATACACCTAAAATAAAGGTTAAATATGGTTTTAAACTCCCGTAAATCTGATTAAATTGTGTTTTTAACGATCTTTTTTCTCGTCGATCGATTAAAATTCCTCGGGCCTCGAGACGGATTTTTATTTAATCTTGAAGCTATTGTCTAAGCTATATAGTTATTTTTTACGGTTGTCAGTCAGCGATTTCACTGATTTCACTGATTTCACTCTCCTACCCTTTAATTACATTAATACAGTAACTATAAACTATGAACCTGGTATGATAGGGTTTTGGATAAAATTACAAGTCTATCTTTACGAAAGCGCTCTAGCGATGTTATTGGCATGGCAAATGATAAAATAGAGTGCAGTGTTGAACTGGCCAATTGGGAAGAACGGGAGTACCCATCGAAGCCTCTAGGAGACTCTGAGTGCCGAGCCCCCCCCCTTAGGCCCTTGCGCAAATAGGCCTATGACCCCAGTTATTAGCTAGCTAATATATTCTGCGTCTTTGTTTACAACTTAAGAGAGGGAAGGCTACTAGCAAAAGGGACAAAGTCAATCATTACCTATGAGGAGGTCCGCGGGACTTTTGACCCCGCTCGGACCATTCAAGGCATCTGAGGCATCAAGGAGCCTCGGGGCCTTAAAATTAATTACATCGGCCCTCGTGCGAGTAGGCATCTAACATCAGCTTATAATATTGTATCTAAAAATGGGGAAAGGGGGCGGGGGGTAAGTTCCGAAGGGGGCTCATTACGATCACAGTATTTCAAAGCGCGTGATCCCTGTGCCAGTAAACTCCGCATTAAAATATTTTTTCGCGTAAAAATTGGAGCATGTCACTGGGGAGGGGGAGGGGAAGGCCCCTACTCCCCCGCTCCCGTCGAGGCCTCTTAGGGCCAGTCCGATACTGGTAGTGTGTACGTAAGTATAGGTAAGTATGAGCCAACAAAATATTGTTTAGTGACCACACAGAAAGTAGGAAAGTAACGAAAAATTTCACATTTCGAAAAAAAATCACATTTTGGGAAACGTGTGCGCAAATAATTCCATGTTTATTGTTAACTTTTAAATTTGCATATCTAATTATGGTATATATCCCCCCCCCCCCACTCCATTTTGAGGACACATATCATGACCGCCCCCGCCAAGACCAGTGTCTGGATCAGCCCCTGCTCCCTCTACCACTAGTGGTAGCGGAGACCCAGATGTTGTGGGCATTAACATCTTCCAGAAGGAGCAAAGGAGGGGGAAGCTGAGAGACTAGATCCACCAGCTGATTGTAATCCCGTTGAGAATCAAGCGGGATGTACGCGTCACATAAATGGCAACGAAGTACGAACTGCAACTGCTTTTAGCTGAGTACGCAGCGGCACTTCTTCAATAAAGAGGCTAGAGTGGACGAGAGTGCAGACGCCACCGGCGGCCACAGCTCCGTCCACTCGGTCTTTAAAGAAGAGTTTGAAGTGACGCATTGTTGTCTCATGTCCAGGACGAAACCTGATTCCTAAAGACAGACAATGGTTGCCGAAAACGAAGATATTAATTGACGTAACTCAGCGAAATGTCCAGAATAGGTATTCAAGTTCATCCAAAGACATCAGTTTGGAATTACGGTATTAAGCTTGCAAATTTAAATCCCTCCCCAAACGAAAAGCTCCTCACTGTTCCGCCCCTTAAAACTTCAATCAACATCACCAATGGAATTTAGCTGGCCCAACTAATTATTAATTTAATTTTTTTTTTAGAAATTCAGCCATCCTCCTATACACCTGTAGACTATATACATTTTGTTGTCTCTCTGGCTGTTCTTTTACTTCAAGATTTTGATCACTGTGCAAAAAAAAAAACACTTTCACTGTATCTAAACGTGCTCAGGCACTACAAGAATAAGTCATATTCCTTTCAGAAATGTATGAAATAAAGTTTATATTTTAATTTTACCAGGATTTGGAATAATTTCTCATATTATAGGCCTATTTCTTTAGATTTAACTAGAAACTTAGAACTCGGGAACTTTAGCACGTTAAAAATTTAATGGGCGGCTTCGGTGGCGTAGTCGGTAGCATGCTGAGCTTCTATGCCCAAGATCGCGGGTTCAAATCTGGCTGAAGTCATCGGATTTTTAAGAGCGTTAAAAATCCCTCAGTATGCCTTCCTTCGGAGGGGAAGTAAAGCCGGCGGTCCCATGTCATAGATTTATGGCATGTTAAAGAACCTTCCACTAATTACACCTGTGTGAAGCTAAATTGTATAGGTTAGGAATGTAAACAACGCTCTTAGGTTCCTACGTTCGTTGCCAAGAGCCGACTGCGGTGACCTCTGGTAGCTAAGTTCTGAACTAGTAGTCGTTGACGGTGGCACTTGGCGGCAAAAGTAGGAACTACTTGAAAATTGATCGTCTGTGGTCCTTACTTGAATTAAAACAGATACACGCACTAATACAGTCATCATAATTAACACCGGTTATCAGAGAGATTCTACACACACCCAAAGTACACGGGGTTACATGACCGCGTTGTCGCAGCCCCTAAACTTAAGAATCAACCAACCAAAAATTAAATGGACAAGTCTGGCAACTTCACCATTTCCCCGAAAGAAAAACTAAAAACACAATGGTTATTCATAAAATTAACTAGCAACTCGCCCTGGCTTCGCCCGGTATCATAAACGGTTTTGTCCGACCCCGACCGTGACCTTCAAATTTCATTAGGTCTCACCAATCCAACATTGCGACTGTGCGAAATATATCACCGGCATTCTATGTCTCCGAAACTATTACTAATATCACACTGAAATGTTGTATGGTGATAAAGGATACTACTAAAACTTCGCCAATGTGACTCTCAAAAACCTGTTAAGTACAAAACGAACATGGCGGCCAAGCGTAGTTGAAACATTTAAATAGAATTTTCTCGCTATTTTATCATCCGAGCGCAGTGAAACATGGTAGAGCAAATGTTTATATACATTGCAATGCACTGACATCTAATTTAGTTCAATTGTTTACATGACCTCAAGATGGGGACTGTGCGAAATTTTAACATCTCGTTTTTATTTCTTGTGTCCTAATCATGCGATTGAAGTCAACTTTTGACGCAATAATCGTCATCTAATAATACATAACTCTATGGCCTACATATATAACGATCCAACATGGCGACCATCCGAAATATTTATTATTATTATATATTGTAACGTGCCACCCCTAGTGGCACTTTCGTTAACTGGATTACGGTGGGTGAAAGCACAACACAATTGTTCCTTTAACGAAATATTAGATTTATTGCAGGCCAGGAAAATACACCACACAATAAGCACTGAATCTCACCTCATAAGACTCCACTAGTCACTATAGCTTCCACACTTAGCCTACTTTCACACTACTGTCCTCGCTATTAATACCTGCAACTCTGCCTTGTACACAAACTACAGTTATTTACGATAGCCAGTCACTCAACACTACACACTGCTTCGCTGTCCGCTGGCTAGGGAACAGCCCACTGCGTTTCGCAATTCACCACAATATCTCTGTCGCACTAGGTAAGTACACACTCCTCAAAACTCAGTCCCTTCGTGTGATTCGCACTGTCTCGCTGTCTGGAGGATCAGCCTCACTTGGGTTTCGTAACTTCGCACGTCACGTCGCCACACTACTGTCGCACAGGTAAAAACACGCACTAGCTCAAAAACACAGTCCCTCCCTCGCTGGTGAGGCCGCATTATATAGGGAGGGTGGTGACTCAATGGACGTTTCCAGAGTAGGAGAGTTCACGGCTACTCCAGAGAGTTCCATCACCAGGTACGCCGGGAACATTCCAGACCATGTATTTGTTCCCGCTGCGCAAGTAGCCGGCCGACAGAGACCAGAGGTAGCCTCAGGCGGCTGTGAGTCACGCGAGAGGGAATGAAGCAACCCCGCTCTCGTAACACCACCCCCTTCCTAAGAACGCTGATCGTCCCGATCAGTCATTGGTCCGTCTGTGTCCCTCCGTAGGCTGCCAGGCGATCTCGATGCACGATCTTCATCTTCGCCCTCGGGCTCCGCTGGATCCTGTAAACGACATCGTTGATCCGCTTCACGACTCGGTACGGGCCCTCCCAGGACTTCTGCAGTTTGGGTGACAAGCCTTTTCTCCGTAATGGGTTGAAGAGCCAGACCAGGTCGTCATCGTGGAATCCGCCGGCATCCGTCTGCTGGTCGTATCGGGTCTTCATTCGGTCGGTCTCGATTCGCAATCTCCTCCTTGCGAACGCGTGCACGTCTTCCAGTCGGTAGACCAGTTCTTGACAATACTGGCTTACTGGGACCGGATCGTCCCCAGGTCGGCCGAAGGCAAGGTCGACAGGTAGACGGAGTTCCCTCCCAAACATGGCCCGGGCTGGTGTGCACCCGGTGGCTTCATGCACTGCGGCGCGGTAGGCCAGGAGAAATAGTGGAAGGTGTCTGTCCCAATCCCTCTGGTGCTCGCTGAAAACTATCCGGAGATGGTTCTCGATGGTGGGATTGAATCGCTCTACCATTCCGTCGGATTGGAGGTGTAGCGGCGTCGTCCTTGTCTTCCGGATTCCCAGCAGCTGGCATAAGTTCTGGAACACCTGCGACTCGAAGTTCCTCCCTTGGTCGGAGTGCTGCTCCAAGGGTACTCCGTACCGGCTGACGAATTCCTTCACCAGGGTCTCTGCGATCGTCGCGGCTTCTTGGTTAGGAAGTGCATACGCCTCTGGCCATTTGGTGAAGTAGTCGATGACGACCAATATGTAACGGTTCCCTGCCTCGCTCAACGGGAATAGCCCAGCAACATCGATGGCCACTCTCTCCATGGGGCCGCCCACGTTGTAGGTCTTCAGTGGGCCCCGTCGTCTTCGTCCTGGGCCCTTGCTGGCTGCGCAATCGTGGCACCTCGCGCAGTGGTTCTCCACGTCTGCTCGGCATCCGATCCAGTAGAACCGCTCTCTCAGCTCCTCCACGGTCTTCTTTATCCCTAGGTGTCCACCAGATAATCCTCCATGGACTTCCTTCAGGACTTCCTCCGTCATAGCCTTTGAAACGACGACTTGTTTCCGAGATGTCTTCCCGGTGTGCTCTCCCAGGCACGGCAGATGAGGCCATCCCTTACAATCAGCGAGTCCCACTGCGCCCAGTAGGACTTAAACTTTGGGCTGCAGTCACTCACAATGTTCCACCCGGGTCTGGGAACACAGGCCCTCTTCCATTCGGCCATCAGTCCCAGGTCATCATCTTCTGCTTGTGCCCGCGTGAAAGATTCGCGGCTCCAGCTCTCTTGAAGTTCCACAGTAGTCCGTCGGCACTGTATCCCGGTGTTCTCCTCCCTTCTAGTACAGAAGGTGCAGTCTTTGGGGCACGGTCTTCGTGACAGGGCGTCGGCATTAGAATGCAGTAGGCCTTTCCTGTGCTGGATCTCAAAGTTGTACTGTTGAAGCCTCTCTAACCACCGCGTGAGTTCACCCTCGGGCTGCTTGAAGTTCAGGAGCCACCACAGGGATGCATGGTCGGTCCTGATGAGAAATTCTTGCCCGTACAGGTACTTGTGGAAGTGTTCAATGGTCTTCACGATGGCGAGCAGTTCCTTCCTGGTGACGCAGTAGTTCCTCTCTGGCTTTGACAAGGCTTTGCTGAAGTAGGCCACTACTCTCTCCTCACCGTCCACTATTTGCGACAGGATTTCCCCTATACCAAAGTCGCTGGCATCGGTATCGACGATGAACCTTGTTCCAGGTCTGGGAGGAGGTGACAGTGATGCCTATTACTACTGCTTCTACCAGAGATGTTTCCAGAACGACACTTGAAATTTCTAAACATGAAATCTGATTTATTCACAATAATGAAGGAGACGTGGGCAAGCCACTGCAACACTTTAGACTCATTGTACTTCTACGAGAATGAGATCGTCTATCAAGAGAGATGCAGTCCACAATCGTATTGTACGAGCTCCAAGATGTAATGGATTTGGTGTACAATTCCGAGGCCGAGAGGAATAGTTCGCAGGAACTTTCCGGGTTCGATACCAGGCTGGAGGAACCTATATACTGTGCTCCAGTATAATATTGGGACGAGACATGGGCATTTATTCCAACATATGCCAGCATCGAGAATCTCAACAAGGTAGAGAATCGACCTTCATTTAGTAGAAGTAGAGCAATAATATTTCGCAGTTTCCAGTTGCCACTTTTATTAGTATAATTATTGATGGCGAGGTTTAAGTCTGGTGCTATTTCATTCTTGACCTCAGCATCAATTGGATTTTGGTTCGAATAACGAGCGCATCCTTTTTTGGAATCTATTTTGGAATTTTGATAACCTTTTCCAACTTAACATTTATTTTGGAATTAATACAGAATTTCGAATAGTTTTGATTGTTGAGAAGATCATCACTAGGGGCTAATGTTTCACAGGTGATTAACTTAGTTAACGGAGTGCTGGTGTAGGGAATTTCTTAGTTTGTTCAGTTTTTCTTGAGAGGTGAATTTTCCTTATTCTTGAATTTTAATTCTACATTTCGACTTGCTTTAGTTCATATTCTTCTTAGCTAATTTATCGTTGGAGATTTGATTGTTTCTAGATGTTGGAATTACTTCGAATTGGAATTTTATCCAGATTGACATTATTCTCGAACTATCAGTATTTCCAAAATCAAGTTTGTAAATTATTTTTATTAATTCATGATACAGTATTTTCTTGAGTGTTATTTTTAATTAAGATTTCTTATAATAACTACGCAAGCTGTTGAACCATAATGAAGTATAGCAGAAAGTGAAGTTATGAATTGTTTATATATTCATCTACGAAATGTTAGTTGGAGTATAAGGAAGTTTCAGTATGCATTTTTGATCACTATGTGAGTGATAGATATTCAGCGGATTTAAGGTGTGTTTAAAGTGAAGTATAGTGTGATGTACAAGTTTATATGAGCTTAGTATAGCTGAAGTTGATCAGAATTTTTCTGGTGTATTAAACACGTGAGTAAGGTGTACGTGGAGTACAATATTAATGTCTGGTGAGACATCATCGTCGTGTATTAAGTGAAATATGGTGCATTTTGATGCAAGATATGTCTGTATTGGTGACAGAATTTATTTCAAGCTCAGTATTAATGAAGTTTAAGATGATCATGGTATATTTATGAGAATTTCGAAATATTAAAGCCAATCAAGTTATGCTAGATCATCTTTATTATATTATGACAAGATTTTGACTACTGCGTTTAACTGAACTTAATCATTTGGTTGAATTACCCCTGATATGGAATTATGAAATTATATGACAATTTATTGAGTCGAATGGATGATGAACATCGTGTTTGAGGATGAAACGTTTTTGAAAGATCGTGTAAATATTTATTGGTTAAATATTCAAGGGCAATCTTGATATGTATTTTGGTGAAATGAATTCACAATTAATGGAACGATTATGATATCGTTATCCCTACGCAAATAATTTTAATGAACTGAAGAATAATTGGACACTAGTGTGTGTTGAGTCCAATGGGACATGGTGTCACGTTACACATTCTAATGTCTACATTTTCGTCGTACTGATATTTGAGGGCTATTTTATGCTTTCTTTGATGCACCTATTTTTTTATAAAATTAATTGTATAATAAATTTACTTCGTGAGCGGTAATTCATAACAGTTATGAAAGGTTGTGTCGAGAAGACCAATGTGGGTGTTTTCTAGATTTTTCTCACAGCTCTGAGATATTTCTTATTTCATTTGAGTCCGTGCGCCTTTCGATTTGAGCTAGTTGGTCTTATTTGTGTTGTTTTTTATGTGCACTTTGGTCATTCTTCACGCAATCTTAGTAGCTTGCCACGGTGGGTGAGTGGTTATAGTGTCCCAGACCCAGCCCTTTATAAAAGGACTGTGCCTATACATACAAAAAATATAATCAGAAGTAACTACGTAAAAGACGACATGGCAACACGACTACGGAGTAAGCCGTAGGTCATAGACCTAAGGTCCAACAGCAAGCAGTTAGACAGGACACAGCGGACATTACACTCCCAAGATACCGCTGAGTGGACTGACGTCGCACATTTTACCTATAAATAGAGGTACGAACACGCGCCGCGGTCTCTAATCCAACCTGGCGGCTCTCTTGAACGTGGACGCTGTGAACGTCTTACACACTATCGGAGTTGTGCTACGCCGGACCGATATGGGGCGATGCCCCATATCGAGCCCCAACGCCACCAACATCATAGAAGACCGGTATCAACGGTGGGGTGAGTGATAACGTGCCTGCTAGACTCCTTTTTCCCCCTAGGTTATTATTTCCATCCTCCCCTCTTGCCATTGCCACGATTACATAATAAACCCCCTTTTTGAACAGTCTAATGATTACCACTTTATTTCGTTTAGATTAAGAAGCCCTTCCCTTTAGATTAGTACCTAGTTTAAGATCTCCCACGAACGCTGCCCAGCAGGAGGCGGTGCACAGCAAGCGTGCGGCCTACTAAGCCACTTTAAGGTAAGCTAGGTGAGTATTCCTCCCGCCAGTTCCCCTGTATGTCAATTGCTCTCTAAACGTGTCCGCAGTTCTTCATAAGACATCCTAGTACATCCCCGTAGATGCAAGGATGCCCAATAATCAACACCCCTTTTGAATGGTGGTTAAGGCACCAATCAAACATCCTTAACAAATGCTGAAGGCACGGGGTGAATCCCTCTAAAACGGATCAGCTCAGCCCTCAGACCAATCAAACATCCTTAACAAATACTGAGGGCGTGCGGGGTACCAATCAAACATCCTTAACAAATGGTGGTTAAGGCACCAATCAAACATCCTTAACAAATGGTGGACGCCAGGGGTACCGTGACGTTGTCGTAAGACAACACCTAAAGGAGTTCAGACAACGAACTTCTACGGTAAAGGTCCCTAAAACCCTCTTATTTAGCCAAGCAAAAGTTACCCAAAATTAAGAAAAAAATTTGAAGTACGGGTCAAATATTATCTTTGGTAACCACCCACACCCGCCCCAGTAACTAATACATTTTTAAACGCCCCCTATACTCATTACATTAGCGAAGCGTGTGAGACAATTTCAATCCCCCCCGAGCAGAATTATTTTTAGTAGATTAAGTTAGAGGATATTTTTTTACACAATAATTATAATCCCCCCACCCCCACCCTGTTAAGATTTCGCGGTCGACACCTCTTACGCCAAGCAATTTGAATATTAACAACCCCTATCTAATAAGTCACTAGGAATATTACCGGAAGCCTAGTAGGAAGAGGTATTGATAACTACCCTACTATATTCAGAAAATTGCTCCTTATTTCAGATTAACCCCCCCCCCCCACAATGAAGCTCTATTAGGAATAAGATTGTGATATCCCATAGGATAAGTTGGAATGAGTAAATAACTTTGTATTTTTTTACAGCAGTGCAACTATACATTGTATATGATTGTAGGCTATAATATTTTCTTCTGAATCCATTTTAGTATAACTTAGCGGAAGGTAGTATTGGCTACATGCTTACATTGAGTTAGGAGACCTTTTTGCAATCACATTTCTGCAAGGTGCCGCATTAATTAGTTTGTAAACGCATTCAGTCAAGACGTACTACAGTTTCTCTTTTGTTATGAAATCCGACCCCAGAGGAAATGCTTAGTTGTCCATTGTTAACACAATCCACTGTGCCATATGACAGACACGTGCTGAGCACACCGTCTGCCGGGCGAGGACATTAAACCCGACACTGTCTAGCTATCTCAGCGTACAGACGCACTCGAGCGGAAGCCAGACACCTTGAGTTCAATTCCTGGCACTATTCACTCATACGCCAGATGACTTTGCATAAATTTGCCTTTATTCTTTTTGTTTTCCATACATTCATTCACGTATTGCGAAGCGTGCGATAGTAGAAAAACGCACTAATGATTTTAAAGATGTAAGCGTAGAATACACTCTTAAGGTAGAATTCTTTTTCCAGCAGTACATTTCAAACAGGACAGTCAGTTAGCAAAGAAAACACCGTTCCCTCACGAAGTAACATAGGTGAGAAAGGAATCCAGTAGGAATTTATGAAAAACGCCGACAAATGGACGGCGATATCAGTATAGCATACATGCGTAAGCACGGACTTGGGAACAGCAGGGCAACATCGCAACGTACGACAATTGTTATCAAGAGTATCATCGTTAGTATATTAGTAATAAGTATTAAGTGTTTTTAAGTGAAGTTGAAGAAATATATTATATCTTGCAGCAGGTCCAAGGGTGCACCTCGCTTTGAGATAAGGGAAGTATTAAGTGTTTTAAGTGAAGTTGAAGAAATATATTATAGATATCTTGAGCTGGCACAAGGGTTCGCACAGCCTCAAGAACACGACGTTATTGATATCTCGCAGCAGGTCCAAGGGAGCACCTCGCTTTGAGATAAGGGTAGCATGGAAGAGATAAAGGAGATATTAACACACCTACGTTGATAACAAAAGCCATTAATAAATAAGATTAGTGTCCACACCGTGGCCCCAAAGCCCGCAATTTACGCAAGCCAAATGCTTAAAAGTAGAAATGTCACACCCAGAGGGAAGTAATTAGTTACAGGTATATTGGTCAATATAATAATGACAACCGGCGACCGACGACTATCATTTCAGATTCAGGGACCAAGCCAACCCACTGAACACGTAAGTAGTAGTCCAGATATTAGAACGCTACTGAACGTTGATAGGAAATAGTGTCGGACTACCAACCCCAAGATTGCAGGTTCGCCCCTGGCCGTGGTAAGTGATTTTTGAAGGCGACAAAAATCACGATACTCATGTCATACGTTGTTGGCATGTTAAAGAACCCATTTCAATTCAGTAGGCCGTGTTCAATGGCAAAATTAATCTCGGGATTTTCCGCCAACACAAAGTTCCTCCATTCTCTACTTGAAAGCGCTGTAGTGTCAAGGAGTTTAGATATCTAACCTCCTTGACTTTCATAGCGTCCAAAGGAAAGACGAAATTCGACATGCAAGCTACCCTCTGGGTGTCAATTAACAAAGCTTGCACCAGGCACCCGAGGCCATACGATATTATTATTATTATTATTATTATAGTAGGAAATGCACCTTTTATGATTCCTTCATCTGTTGGTAGGATCTGGGCCCCGGGCCTTTGGAAGTAAACAATTGAACTTATTTTCTGCATTCTTACAATAGTTTTGTCATTTTTTGAAACAAAATTTGGTGTCCTGGATTTGCACCTGTGTCCTCGGATTCAGACGTTCTTATCGCAAGGAAATTAATAAGGAAGCCCTACTCTTGTAGGGATAGGCTACGTTAAATTATAGGACACTAGGGACGATCCCTACAAAATCGGGACGGTTGGCAGCCTTCTTCGTAGATAGCAGACGATTTGGATTTTCCTCGCTGCCATTGGAAGTTCGCAAGTTCTATACGTCGTGTCTGTTAACTTGGACTTCCTCGGAAGAGCAGATTTTCAGAGAGCGTAAGCGAAAGTTCGTTATACGCTATGATAAATGCACAAATAAAATTCGTAACTATGTAAAATGCAGAATCCAATAAAACAACTTAAATTATAAATAAAAATGTAATAATCCAGCTTTTATTTCAAAACGGACCTAACTTTTTTTTAAATACGGTTTCGTCGTGAGTAACCGTCGCAATCGGTGGCTAGGCCATGGAACCAAGTTTTCTGCTATCGGCCGTCCGTGAAACGGTTTTCCGTGATTTCCAGTTTCAACCCCAGGCAAATACCAGGACGGTACCTTCTAATAAGCCACGGGCGTTTCCTTCCAACTCCTTGCCCAGTTTCATTCATCATTCATTTCTCATCAATTCCTTTCATGAGATTGGCGTCAGGAAGGGAATCCGGCCGTAAAAACCGACACCTGATGTAACCTCATACACGACCTCCTTGAAACGGGAACCATCAGGGGTACCATTTTATGTAATTTAAATGAAGAGGTGAAAATACATTGGTTGGTTCCTTAGTTTAGGGGCTGCGACAACGCGGTCATGTAGCCCCGTGTACTTTGGGTGTGTGTAGAATCTGTCTGATAACCGGTGTTAATTTTGATGACTGTATTAGTGTATGTTATCTGTTTTTAATTCAAGTAAGGACTGCAGACAGTAATTTCAAGTAGTTTCCACTTTTACTACCAAATGATACGGTCCACGACACCTAGCTTGCGGAGTTGCCTTCTAGATGGCATCGCAGTCAGTACCAGGCGGTGAACGTTGGAACCAATAGAGCGTTATCAATTCCAACCTACGAATTTTGTCTTCACACAAGTGTAGTTAGTGGAAGGTTCTTTTTCATGCCATAAATCTACGACATGGGACCGCCGAATTTACTTCCCCTCCGAAGGAAGGCATACTGAGGGATTTTTAACGCTCTTAAAAATCCGACGACTTTGGCCGGGTTTGAACCCGCGACCTTGGGCATAGAAGCTCAGTATGCTACCAACTACGCCACCGAAGCCGCCTGAAAATAAATTAATCACTCAGTTCTCGTGGTAGGCTATCTATTTTAAGAAAACATCTGAGAACAGCTTATAATGCATTATTTATTTAAATAACGACATCGTTCTGAAACTAATATTAATCAGAGATTTTTCATCGAGATCCCTTGTCATAATTAAAAATCAATTTACCATCCTCGTAAATATCTATTGTCTCCACTTCATCATCAAATCGTTTAACTGTTTTAGCCCCCTTGCGGTCGGTAATTTCTACAAAGATCCCGTTCGCCAGGTATATGCTTTCATCTGTACCCTGGCTAGTCTTCGTTGATAAACTATATTCTGTTTCCTCTCTCTTTACTAATCTTTGTCCAGTTTCTCTCCCAGTTGAGGGTTTGCTTCCCCTCCTAGCTGATGTACCTTGTCCACCACGATCACTCATTCCTGAAGTGTTGTCACGTTTATTCATTCCAAACGATCGTCTATCGCGTTCATCCATTCTTGGAGCTCGGTTGTCACGTTCATCCATTCTTGGAACTCGGCTGTCGCGTTCATCCATTCTTGGAACTCGACTGTCGCGTTCATCCATTCTTGAATCTCGACTGTCACGTTCATTTGGTTTTGAATATCGACTGTCGCGTTCAGTCGTACTTGATTCATTCGTTCGTGAATCTTGACTGTCGCTTTCTTTCAGTTGTGTATCTCGACGCCGTCTTATAGAATCTCTATAAAGCTCTTCGGGATCTTTAAAATGAGATTCTTGTTGCGTGGATTGATGAGATCCACGTGAAAAACTCGATGCATTGCTCAATCCTTGACTAAAGCTGGCAGATAAGGCGTTATATGCTTCAGAAATCTCCCCGAATGCCTCTTGGGCTTCCTCTGCATCATTAGGATTCTGATTATGTTTTCGGAATACCTGTAACAGTTTTTGGCACGATCTTTCGATGGCGTCTATGTTGGCCTCGGTAGGTACTCTCAGAGCTCTATAGTAGCCTTCCATTTTGTACTGAATGTCTGTTAAATCTGTGAAAAAATAAAGAGAAAACACGTATATACCACACAAAACTGTACTTATGTTACATTGGCAAGGTTAGTTAGTTAGTTAGTTAGTTAGTTATTGTTGTTATAAGGGGCGGATCTACGAGGTCATCTGCCCTCTTAACACGGATTAAAGTATACAAATGTGGAATGGATTTTAAATTTTAGAGGTGGTCATCTAAATTTGAAAAGACCAAAAATTAATAAAACAAAAAATTAGAACTAATAATTATAAAAATAGACAAAAATTACGGAAAAACAAAAACAAAATTCAAAAACGAACAAATCGTTGAGTCAATGTACACTGGAAAAATTTAGATTGCTGGCCCTAACCCACTCTCACTTATAAAGTGGAAAACGCGATCAGCAGCCACCGCGTCATCGGCTAATATAAGTTTGAGTCTCATCTGCCAACCAAGGTTTCTTCGTAAGTCAGCAGGATCCACACACTCGGTTAAAATGTGGGCCACGGTGAAAACGGCTTCACAGGTACAAAGTGGGGGGCCTTCCATTCTCATTAAGTACGAGTGGGTGGATCTTGCATGACCTATCCTTAGCCTACACAAAATGACGGACTCCCTCCGGGCCCGGAAGGAACTCCGCCACACGCGAGTAGTTCCTTTGATCGCTCTCAGTTTACTGGGCATTGGGTCAGCTAGCCACTGACTCTCCCAAAATGCCATAACTTGTCGGCGTAACTGAGCATATGTCTCTAGCGGGTACCTCCATTGGTCGAGGTGGTAGTGATACAGCCTCATTTGCAGCTTGATCCGCTAACTCATTTCCCGCAATTCCCATGTCGCTTGGAAGCCACAGAAAGGTGATTCCTAGTGTCAGCGCGGCACAACCCGGCTAGTAGGTTGTGGATTCGCTGCACTAGGGGGTGTTGCGGGAAACATGTAGCAATTGATTGCAACGAAATCAAAGAGTCGGTACACACGAGAAAGTGGATTCGTGCATCCTTTAGTGCAAACTGGAGAGCTTCATAGATGGCAAAGACCTCCGCAATAAACACACTACAGGCTTCAGGCAAAGAGATTTTGGTATTTGCACCATCAATAACGTAAGCACAACCCACCCTCTCGTCCACTTTCGAACCATCCGTGTATAGAATACCAGCATTCGGAAATTGGTGAACTATGCTGTGGAACTGCCTCCGGTAAACGGAGGCATCCGTTTTCACCTTAGGACCTCGGTGTGGATATAACCGAATTTCTGGACTCGGCACTTGCCACGGAGGCACCTCGCTAGGTGTCCGCATCATACAGGTACCTACAGCCTCTCCTATTTCAGTACACGAGCTATAGAGTCTAATACTAACCGGCCGAGTGGCACGAGGCTGGTTGGCGTTCCTCTGGTAGTATTGGGTACTGATGAGAGCTCGATAGCACGGCATTTGACGCACATATGCTAAAAGCATATGTTGGCGTCTATAGTTTAGAGGTGGGACACCCGATTCGGCAAGTAGGCTGGGTATCGGGCTGGTCCGGAAGCCACCGGTAGCCCGCCTAACGCCACTGTGGTGGATAATGTCCAGCATTTTTAAGGTTGCCGGCCTTGCTGAACCGTATGCCGCAGAACCATAGCCTAACCAGGATAGGACGAAGGCTTGGTAGAACCGTAGCAGCGCCGCACGGTCAGCCCCTCACGTTGTGCCACTAAGAAACTTTAGCATGTTCAGTTTCCTGAGACACGCTGTTTTTAGTTGCAGTATATGGTTCTGCCACATTAATTTGCTGTCAACACGGAGCCCCAAGAAGCGATAAGTGTCAACCAACGTCAACGCAGCATCCCTGAGATGTAGTCCAGGGTGTAAATGTAGCCTCCGGAGCCGACAAAAATGAACGACGGAGGTTTGCGCTGCTGAAAAACGAAAACCCCGGTCGTGAGCTCATCTGTCGACCCTGTTAATAGCTAGCTGCAATTGCCGTTCTACGATTGCCATACTTCCAGAGCTGTAATGCAGAGCTAAATCGTCTACATACAGCGATGGAACTACCGTTGGCCCGGCGGTGGCAACGATGCCGTTTATGGCAACCGCGAACAAGGTGATACTCTGCACAGAACTCCATTTTCTTGGGTATAATATTGCGATAATGTCCTACCGACCCTTCCACGGAAGAGTCGGACGGGCATGAAATTCGCAATTAAAGTCGGTCGATTACAACGGAGTCCCCACTCATGAAGGGTGGAAAGGATCCCATAGCGCTATTTGGTGTCGTAGGCATTCTCGAGGTCAAAGAAGACCGTGACTAGGTGCTGCTTTCGGAGAAATGCCTCCTGCATGGCGCTCTCAAGTCGCACCAGATGGTCGGTGGTGGATATATGAGAGCGAAATCCACACTTGTACTCAGACAGGAGGCCTCTCTCTTCCAGCAACCACACCAGTCGATGTTTCACCATCTTCTCTAGCAGCTTACATGGGCCATTTGTCAGACAAATGGGACTATAGCTGCTGACAAGCTTGGGATCCTTTCCAGTTTTGCGAATTGGTAGCACGATCCCCTCTCGCCATTAAGAAGGAAACTCCCCTTCAATCCATATACGATTGAAGGGGATCAACAGTTGTTTTATACTGGATTCGCACAGATGTTTTAATATTTGATTATGTATGTTATCAGTTCCAGGAGCCGTATCTCTGCACAGTGCAAGCACACTAAGCAGTTCCCATTCAGAGAATGGTACATTATAGGACTCCGAAACAGCAGTGGCAAAGGACAAGGGGTGAGCCTCTCCCTCCCGCTTCAGAGTCAGAAATGTAGGAGCATAACTCCCAGAGCAGGATACATCACTGACGTGCGATTCAATACTGTTAGCAATGGCAAGAGTGTCCGTGATTATGTCACCGTATATGGAGACTCCGGGTATCGTCAATGATGTCGGGAGTCCGGAGATCTGACGAAGCTTAGTCCACACTTCAGATGAACGAGTATGTGCCGTCATAGACGACGCATACTTTTCCCAAGTCGTTTTCTTACTCTCCCGAATCGGATATCGGGCTCTAGCGAACATACGTTTAAAGGTGATAAGGTTGGCCATGGTGTTTGCCTCCGATAGCATTTGAAAGCATGTCGACGATCTTTAATGGCTGCTGCAATCTCGGCTGTCCACCAAGGGACAAGCTTCTGGTGGGAGTTGCCGTAGGAGGAAGGTGTTGTTTCCTCTACCGCAGCCAAAATACCATTCGTTATGTGAATGGTATGATCATCGACACTCTCAAAGGTATCTTCGGCAAAAACCGCACGTGCTGTGAAAAATGACCAATCAGCCTGACGGAGAAGCCATCGACTTGGTAACTCGGTGGCTCTCTGGTTCGGAGGAGTAACGATAATTGGGAAATGATCACTATCACAACGGTCGTCCCCTACTGTAGCAGGGGAGCCAGCGCGCGACTGCACAAGGTGATATCGACACTTGAATAAGTGCCGTGTGCAATAGAGAAGTGCGTAGGTTCCCCTGTTTACAACAAACACAGGTCCAGCCGCCTGACCAGTCTCTCAAAATCTCTCCCTCTACCGCTAGTGGTAGCGGAGCCACAGATGGTGTTGTGGGCATTAACATCTCCCAGAAGGTGAAAAGGAGGGGGGAGCTGAGAGACTAGATCCACCAGCTGGTTGTAATCCAGTTGAGAATCAGGCGGGATGTACACGTTGCATACGAAGTACGGACCGCAACTGCTTCTAGCTGAGTACGCATCGGCACCTCTTCACTAAAGAGTCTAGAGTGGACGAGAGTGCAGACGCCACCGGCGGCCACAGCTCCGTCCACCCGGTCTTTAGAGAAGACTTTGAAGTGACACATTGTTGTCTCATGTCCAGGACGAAACCTGGATTCCTTAAGACAGACAATGGTTGCCGAAAACGAAGACATTGACATAACTCAGCGAGATGACCAGAATAGCTATTACAGTTCCATTGCAATAGTGACATAGTGTGGACTTGAGTAGAAGTGGGTCTTCTACTTATGCTTGACCGTTTGCCACCCTTCCCCATCTCTAGTTGGAGATGATGGGGCAGGAGAGCACACCTCAATTTCCACATCACCGTCCGAAGACGAAGAAAATTGAGGGGGCGCTCTCCTGGATGGCGCGCGGTCCTCGTCGGACTTCACGAGTCTCTCTCTTGGGGAAGAGCGAGAGCGGTGTCGTGGGACTTTCTCCCGGTCCGAAGGCTGGGTGTCTGTCCCCGACACGTCCCGTATAGGTTTCTTTCTTGATCGGCGAATTTGGGGAATTAGGTGGTCACTTCTCCACAGACGCCAGTTCCTTACAAAACATGGCCGCTTCTGCTAGCACCGCTCCACTGGTGGTGGTGGGAGCGGGATGGCCAGCAGATACCTGAGCAGACCTGTCTCTAGGAAAGGAAGAGAAACGGCACTGAACCGTTCCTCTCTCCTCCGCCAATGTTCTTTTCCTTCTTGTAGGAGAGCTCCTCCATACGAACGGGTTTGGCTTCAGCCGGCTTCGCTCCCTTGATGGTCGTGGGAGCGGAAAAGCCAGCAGATACAGTAGCCATCCCGTCAGCAGGAGGGCGAGTGAGACGGCGACGAACCTTCTCTCTCTTCTCCACTACAACTTTTGTCATATCGGGTGGGCTGGAAGAAGGCCCAGCCCTAGTCGGCCAAGTCTTCTTTCCCCCGTTAGCTGGGGAAGACGTGTTCGCCGACCGGTTCGGAGAAGAAGAGGACTTCGCCGATTTCGCCGATTTCGCCGATTTAGATAGTAAAACTGGCGCCTTCTTTTCCGTGACCGAAGAAGGTTCTGGAACCTCCTTCGGGCTGACAGTGCTCGCTGGTACAGCGAGGGGAGATTTTTAAAATCGCACTAAAAGAGGACATAAAGGGTACTGCACTGGAAACTTTTACGGCAGGGGTGATTGAGGACGTCGCTGCAGCTGCAAACGATACCCGAAATTCAGGGCATTCATATCACAGAACCTCTTGCGAGCGTCGTGATATGAAAGCCTGTCAAGAGTCCTGATCTCCTGGATCTTGGCTTCCTTAGTGAATTTAGGGCACTATTTTGACCGTGGAGAGTGACTTCCTTGGCAGTTGGGACATATCCGGGAGGCGTACACCTCTCACCCTCAAGTGTCCCCTTGCCGCACTCTCAACAAACGGCCTTCGCAGTACACCTGGCGGAAACAAGCCCGAATTTCTGGCATTGGTAGCAGCGCATAGGTGGAGGGATATAAGGTCGAACGTCACAATGGTAGGACGTGACCGTCACCTGCTTAGGAACCACATCACCCTCAAAATGGAGAATGAAAGCGCCGGTATCGACGCTGTCCTCTCCATTTTTCCGGGAGATGCGCCTAATTTTGGTGACACCTCTCTTTCCCAGATCCCGCATTAGTTCTGCATCACTATTTAGAATGAGGTCGCGGTGAAATATAACCCCGCGGACCTCATTCAGCGTTTCGTGCTTAGTGACCTTAACAGGAATTTCGCCGAAATGCGTGCATTCTAGCAACGCTTCGGTTTGCTGCCGGCTAACGGTATGCAGCAAGAGCTGCCCGTTCCGGAGCTTGGAAATTCCGCTTAAGTCACCAAATTTCCCCTCGATTTGTTCAGAAAAGATGATCGATGTCACGAGTATAAAATCTTCCCCGTCTGTCCTGGTAGCAACCAGGTAGCGAGGAGACCTATCAACCGGAAAACGCTTTTTAAATTCTTCAGAGACTCCAGAGACGGCTTTTGAAGGGGCCCACCCTGTGTATTGTCTTTGGGTGGCTTGCGCGTCATCCCGAAAACATCCTCCCCGAATACTACCTACTCCGAACAAGGGCCATCACTGTGGGCGTCAACCACCCAAGGCAATACCTACCTGGCTTAGCAGGTATTGCCCGGGGTTCCAGTGCATTGAACAGGCACAAACCCCTCGGCATACACAGTGATATGTTCGGCGCACGTATTCGGCCGTGCAGGGACCACCGTTGTGAGGCGGATACTACTGCAGGGGTACAGGGCGCACCCACCTGACGGGATGGGGAATACCGTCTAGGCTTTCTGGCCAGATGGCCAAGTTGGTGGCCCTTCCCCAGGCAGCATACACGTTTATTTCTAAGGGTCAAACCAAAAATGGGACCTGAAGTCGAATGAGACCTTAATAAGGCCCCCCTATTAGTCGCCTTTTACGACAGGCAGGGGATACTGTGGATGAATTCTGCCCTTCCCATCCACAGGTGGTCTCCCAAATCAAAGTCAGTCATGTCAGTCGGTGTTGTCGTCCCGCAACCCACACGGGGGGTGGGGGGGGGGATAGTACCTTTCTTAAGTTCCAGGGTACCTACCCCATCCCTGTCCCTAATACAGTTACACACGCACTACTACAGTTAACACATAAATACAGGTTATCAGACGCATTCAACACACACCCATCTACACAGGGCAGATGACCAAGATGTCCCAAACTCCTAAATTGAAA
Organism: Meconema thalassinum; assembly: GCA_946902985.2. Taxonomy (NCBI): domain Eukaryota; kingdom Metazoa; phylum Arthropoda; class Insecta; order Orthoptera; family Tettigoniidae; genus Meconema; species Meconema thalassinum. Next base: position 368,609,046 of record OX336393.1, read on the forward strand.
TAACAACAACGGAATGTTTAATTTAGTACTGGGTCGTCCATATATCGTGTCTCCACAGCTGAGGGGGTTCCGTTTGACCGATAACCTATCGCTGCCGGAGAAGCGTTTGGTTGCGAAGGTTGGCCAGGGGGAGTGGGGGAAGGTGAGCGATCTGCGCCGATAACTTGTTTATTTAAGGTCTAACAAAACAGGTTGTATCGGCCGAGTGGACGCCACCTCTACATTTTCTCGTAGAATGTGGACTCTTTCTTCAGGTCGCCTGTTAACAAACGAACAACCACTTCACCCGAATGAGGACAAACATGGCTTGACACAATTTTATGTAGGTTATTTATTATATTACCTCACTAAAGAAGCTACTTTGGAAACATAAAATATATCACAATTTTCGAAGAAATATGCATTAATTTAGACCAACCTGGATCTATTTGCTGCTGAACTCGAATTATTTCTTCGTCTTCACCCAAAGGGCAACTACAGCAATATTTCTATTATTCTGGTTGAATGTAAAGCTTTTTGATGTTCTCAGGTTTTAGTAGTTCAAATATACTGTATTATTGATAAAGAATATTGATGAGAAGTCTGCCAGATTCGGAACTAGGAGAGCGAACAGTTCCCTAGGTACTGAGATCCTGTCCCAGGGCTTGCATTAAATACGGTAATTACGGAAAAGTGCTGTAACCGAGACGCGGTATCGAATTAACGCCATAGAGGTACAACTTTATCCTCGGCTAAAAGATATCAACGTATTACTAGACTGAAACATGAAAGGAAACCAACACGTGGACATCAGAACATGCGGAGATTATTACAGGCAAGGGACACTAATACGTTACAATGTAACCCATTAGCCACACGCGTTTACTGTTTGGAACACTTGTAGGCCTAATGCTGTAAGGCAAAGTAGCTAAACAAGCATAGTCTGCCTCTTATAAGACTTACCGTGACACACGAAGATGAAGACCACTAGCAAGATAAATTTCCTTATCTAATCAAATAAGCCTTGTTGTTATTTCATTTGAAATGCTTGGGCATCGCGGTCATTTAGCCCCGTCAACGTGGGTATGTGTAGAATTTGTTTGATAACCTGTGTTAATGTGCTGGCTGTAGAAGTGTATGCTTTTGTAATTCAGGTGAGGATTGGAAAGGATATGGTCGTAACCTTAAGTTGGGAACCATCCCGGCATTTGGCTGGAGTAGAAGTGGGAAACCACGGCTTGGGGATCGAACTCACCTCTTCTCAGTTTTGTCTCACGAGGTTGAATGTAAACTACCTCGTTCTAGCCCTCAGACCAGAATTAAATTTCTTGGCTGAGCCGGGAATCGAACCTGAGCCAAGAATGCTAGCCGCTACACTAGGAAGTACACATACAATAATCCTTCAACTTACCATTCTACCGATATTATGACCTGATAATATGAATGCCACGTTACGATTAATAAACTACTGTATCCCTGTATATCCCAATAACATTACGTGTTAGAGAAACGATTGCTGCTGACCTTGTGTGCTACTGCGTTTGTTGATCAGAACAGCCGGAGCCTTGCGGGATGAGGAGGGGGACAGCGGTAACAGAGTACAGTGTCCACGTAAATCCAGCACTGTCACAGGGACACATGTCACGGGCGGGCATCAATTCCACCCGGGAATTCCAGTCAGGTAGCCAGGGTTACCTCAATTCCACCCGGTCCTCCAAGGGACCCAGAAACGAGCTCCTCAACTCCGCCCAGGCTTTTCCCCCAATGACGTAAACAAACGTCACAACCCTCCCGCTCGCACACCAAGGGCCGGGGTTATAGTTTGAAATGAAGTAAAGATTTATGTGATTTTAAGATACTGACATTTCTTATTTTATTAAATGTCCTGCCCATATTTTTATTTAACAACTGTGATTAATATCTAGCTCTTTATGTATTATGTTTATATCTGATTTAACGAATGAGCGGACCCGACCTCAGAGCGTTTGACCGATGGCGTGGTGGTGTTCGCAAGACATTGTTGTGCCATTGGTCAACCGCTCCGACGTCAAGTCCGCTCATTCGCCAAATCAGGTATAAAGTGTTTGGCACATTATAACTTATATGGCAGAAAATACAAGTGATTTAAAATTAATCATAATATTCTTTTAAATAAGTCTGCCAAGTTTTCTATTTTTTTCTACAAATTTTATACATTGTTTTTAACATGTGCATAATTAAATGTTTGTATGTTTTTTGACCTCGTCAGACATTATTAAATTAAATTTAGATAATAATAGGTGTATAATTTGAACCTAAAAGAATACTTTCAATATCAGCTGCGGAAGCTGAAAATACTGTTTTCCAGCCTAGAACGGAAAAATCAGCTGCATTCAAGAATTCACTCATGCGCTGCATAAGGTGTTAGACCCGGCCCTTGGTAAGCGAGCAGGAGGGCTACGACACCCGTTTACGTCATTGGGGATAACCCTTTTGCCGACCCCTTGTCAAAGCCTGAGCGGAGCTGAGGAGGTCCCTTGGAGGACCGGGCGGAATTGATGTTCGACCCATGTCGCCACGGAAAGGAGAACGATGAGTGAGGCTGCTGGAACTGAGTCATATGCTACCCACGCGTCTGTACCTGCCAACTGGGCAAGCTGAGAACATGCCGCATGTAAACAATAGGAGTTTTCAACTTGACCGCGGGCATTCGTATCTCAAACGGGTATTACCTCGTATGTGTATTTTTTGGTACTTGATTGTTGGTAACAGCAGAAAAGATTACCAATACAACGGGTGACTATACCACAGAGTCTGCGAAGTAGGTTCGCGCATGTTGTCACAGGAAGTGAGAGGGTGAATGCGATGGGCGGAGCCAGGCAGCTAACCGACAGAGTACCAACACCATTGATCTGCCGGATTTAGGTCCGGTAGATACTAAAACTATTGGTTTATCAAGGTTTGAAATCTATCGACTTGTCGCCGATTTCACTTTGAGCAATGTGGGCTACAGTATCGTATGGACAGGGTTGGCAATACTCGATTTGACCCTTAATTCACGTGTATAATGGCGAACAGAGCCGGCCGCCTTCCGGGCTGACGCGAGCTAGTGAGGCAAAAGCGTGGCAAATGTTTTACGCTGCAGTAGCCTACTATGCAGGAGGAAGCGGATGGGCTTCTGCTAATCTGTTTTGAAGCCGCTGGCTGCGAGCGAAGCGAGCAGACCAGCGGCGCTAGGGGACGCAACCAGGTACCGTTGCGTTGATTATTTTAAGGGCGTAGAGTTTTTGAGATTTAATTGAATTTGATGAGTTCTTTAATATTAAAAATATAGTTTTACCGCCGCAAGCGGCAGCGTGTATACATTGAGAATGGTTTAAATTGTTGTTTAAAAAATTAAGGTGGAATATGTATAAGATTAGTTAATTTTAGTTTTCGGGGAATAAACAGTTGTCATAGCAGTCGAGCTCTGTTTAGTTACTAGCCTGGTGTTCTGGCTTTATATGTAACGTGCGCCATGGCCGGCGTTGCAACAGCTGCAGCTTAGTAATAATAATAATCGAATGATTTGAAAAGTTACGTTTTAAGCTTAAGGAAGGAAGACAGACCTCTAGTGGGTTGACGTTTGATAGTATGAAAAGTTGAAAAGACCTGTAGTAGGTTAATCTGTTTAAAAATAAAATAATAATAATAATATAATAAGCCTCGCTATTGGAAATAATGATGAATTAATGATGTGTATGGACTGTGAGTTAACTGAGCTGTGATTGGTTGCGTTCAAATATGCCGGCTGAGCGGGCGTCTGTACTGGGCTGTGATTGGTGAATTGGTTTTGGTCCGTTTTGAGAATTCCTGATGGTAAATATTTTAATTTTTTGTTCGAAATATGTATTTTGGAGGTGTGGCTATAATGTAGAGTAGGTTTGGTTTGGATATATTGATATTTGAGTGAAAAAGTTAGTCGGACGTTGTAATCCAGGCTTGTGATTGGCTATCCGAGTTCTGCAGTCTCTGAGCTGATTTTTCAAGGGAATATGTAAATTTGTGCTTCTAAAGGGAGTTAAAAGTTAATATTTTAGCGTGATCAAAGTTAATAAATTTATTTTGAGTTTCGGAAAAGATAAGTTAGGGTGTATATGAGCTGAAGGTGACCCGTCAGCCCGCAGCGCGCCACCCCGTTGGACAGGCTTTCGCCTAATCCCCAGGCAGGCCCGCTACGAGCCAGCGGGTCCTGTGTTCGACTGCAGTAACTGACAGATAGCCTTTGAATGTATATGTAAATGGTAATATTGTTTTTAGAGCGATTTGGTGGTGAGGAGTACTGTTTTAAGTTGATGTTTGCTGCGTTGTGATTTTCGGCTTGTAGAATGCTTTCCGGTCCGCCAAGCGCCATCCCGGGCGACCGGGTTCGTGCCTAGTCCCCAGGCAGGCACCTAGCGAACCCAGAGTCCTGTGTTCGGTTTGTGGCTGAGATTCTATGGCAGTGTGATGGCTGAGAGTTGGGAGAGAAGCTGTAATAGCTGTGTAAGGACTGAATTTGTGTTTATTGGAGGAGGAGAGATTTTGAGAGTCATGAGGGATGGAATGTCAGCGTGTTCGCGTTGTCTGTATTCCAACTGCCGTCGCCTTATAGCGGTTTTTATGTATTTGCAACCTAAATATGAGGCCGCATGCGCACCACCACAGTTGACGCACCTAGGTTTGTCTCTGGCCACGTCAATGACGGTAACTGTACGTCAACGCAAACACGCCAGCGTTGATCGTACTTTCTTTGCTCCGAATATTAAGAAACGACGTATTTAAGACCAAATCAAATATATATATATATAATTTTGCGGTACTCAAGGACATATAATGGACATGCGGCACTCCCTGATTCTATTTAAGGGAGCCGCGCCCGGGAGGACTCGTCAGTTATGTATCAGACATTTATTTGTACCGCGATTGAACTGACAGCGGTGAATATACCTGTACCAGAGTTGGATTGCACAGCACTTCGCAAACACAGCCACGAGACGAATTATGTCTCTGTTCGTGTGACGGATATTTAATTAATGGTTTACCGAGGTTAGGTCCGGGGGATACTGAAATTATTATTGGTCTATCAAGCTTTCAATATGCGGAATATTGGACGCAATATATGTAAGGCTACTGCATCTTCAAGAACCTTTTACACACTCAAGTACACTGGGGTGATGACCAAATATGTCACAAGCCCCTAACATGAAAATAACAATAATAAATCAAAAACCTGATAGATCCACCAAATAGGCTATAACTTAATAGGCTAATGATATGAAGGGACTTATTTTAAACATATAAACTAAAAAATACGTAACCAACATGCATGGAATCATTTCATGTATAGGCTTGCCATACGTCCTAAAAAGGCGGGACTTGTCCCGATTTAAGGCAAAAAAAAGAACGTCCTTCCTTATTTTTTAAATATACCTACATGTCCTGAATGTAAAAAGACGCATCTTGAAAGCATATTTTTGCTGAAATGTTTCTACATTTTGGTTACGTTGACGGCACTGTTCCTCTAATTTTGGAGAAACAAAGCGATACTCAAAGTTAAGGAACTTATTCACTAGGCTATCGTTGAACACAAGCAAAGGTACTTCATGTTCTAATGTCTTTGTTTATTATGGCGGGGCTACCTAAACGTTTATAGTTTTAACTTATAAGTCTTCATAAGGTTTGAATTAATAAATCTTCTATTTCCGATTGTATGTCAGCGAATATATAAAAAACACGTGTTTCAAAATTGTTGCGGTGTTTTCACACACCGTGATTGTGTGTTTGTAATTACTGGAAATCAAAAATGCGGGGCAAGAATCTTTCTGCTATGAATGCACAATGGACAGATGACAGACATAGATTTAAAGTTGAATCAGTAGAGCAATCCTGATGGTTCAATATAATTTAGGTAAAACTTCACAAGAGGGTTTCACAATGGTTTTGCCTAGACCAATATTTTCGTCCAGACCAATGGTGGATTGATAGCGCGGCTCTGCGGGCCGCGTTAGCTAATAGATAACAGTAACACCCCTGGTTTTTGTCACGCATCAATAATCTTTATCCTGGCCAATTGTTTTGCCTTTTATTTCATGTCGTGTGGTGAAAGGAAACCCTCTCGTAAAGAATTAATAAACTAACTAGGCTACGGTAAGAAAATATAAGTTACAACAACCTGGTGTACTCGAAATTCCTTGTTCTTGGGAGAGAAGTTACATCGGGCAGACGTTAGAAACTAGCTCCACTCTTTTCAAGGAAGATTTTCCATATGTTTGAAGTCAATTCTAGTTCTTTTTGATAAAAGCGGTGTGGCATTTGACAAATTCGCGCCAGACACACAACAACAATGTCCTCGTCCTTGACGATGCATGTTTGCTAACTTCAACTGTCTCCTGCGGATGATTCCCACAGAAAAGGAAATTATTTAAACCACTGCCGACTGTATCGCATCCTGGCTGGCAGTGATTCAAATTCAAACCCTCTACATGGAGCTGGAAGATGGCGCAACAAAGATACTTCTGTAGGAATTGAAAAGGGGCCACATTGGTTTGTCCAAAACAAATTATTTTAGCCTACGTCTACAAGCTTTACATGGCAAACACCAACAAGTGAGTACATTTTACAAGCGCTTGTTGGAATCAAGGTATGAACCGCATGGATGAAAGGATCGTAGGGTGTCCTGTGTATAGACAGCCTGCTAGCCTGGCTACGTCTTAGTTGAAATGAAGATTATTAAGCAGCAAGAGTCATTCCCCGTGGGGGACATGGTTTCCCATCTCTGTCCCACATCACGTGAACAACGCCATGGTTCACTGTTTCCATCTTCCATTCGCTGCATCATTGTGGGGCCTTCCGGCTGTGGAAAGACTAATCTTTTGCTAACGCTCATCATAGCGCCCAATGGTCTGCGTTTTCAAAATATTTATATTTTTGCAAAATCTCTCTACCAACCCCTCTACGTGTTTCTGGATCAAGTCATGTCTGGATTACAAAAAGAGAATATGGGTTATTTTATATTTTCCATGCAAGAAAATGTGATTTCACCGGATGAGGTAAAGCCTGACTCACTCATGATTTTCGATGATGTATCCACTGAACGTCAAGGCATCATTCAAAGCTATTTCAGCATGGGTCGACACAAACATATCGATTGCTTCTATCTTGGACAAACTTATTCAAAAATGTCCAAACAGTTGATTCGTGACAATGCCAATGTCATTGTTTTATTTCGCCAGGACGAGAGGAACAGTCGTCACATTTATAATGAACATGTGAATCCGGATATGACCTTTCAAATGTTTACAGAATTGTGTGCCAAGTGCTGGAACACTCAACGTCATTCCTGTTTAGTGATTGACAAACAAAGTGAACTCAACCAAGGACGGTATCGCTTAGTGTTTGATCATTTTATTGCTATTTAAGGCCCTGTCTCATTCCCTGTCAAGTCATTTGTCAAGACACCATGGCGTTAGCAGAGAGTCAATTGAAAAAGCATATTATTAGAGCAAAAAATACTATTCGACAAAAGTTTCGTCAATTGAAACGATCGCGTGCCGATCATGCTTTGTTTATTCAACAACATTTAGCACCTCCACTAAAAGCCATGTTGAAACCCTCTTTCAAGCCATCTGAAACGCTACCCACCGTTTCACAAGCCACTCAGACGCTGCACGAGGACCCTGAGAAAGAGGAACAGGAACAGAAAGATTTGACTAGTGTTAGCGAGGTTGAGAATGAGGAGGAACAAGTGTTTACGCCTCAAAAAAAAAAAGGCCGCACCCCTTGCAGAGTTTTAGAGAAAAAAGAAATCCTTGGCCATGGTCGAAACACCTTGCCCTTCCAGAGCGTCTCCGTTTTCACAACTCTTGGCCACCCCTCAACATAAAGCTCAACTGAAAACCATTTTAATAAAATATTATGGATCAACATTGGAACCCTATTTCACCGATCTATTTTTTGGAAACACAGATACCACGTATGGTGTTCGCTATGAGGATGATAGTTTTAAAATTGGCGATTCATCCATTAAATTTGCTCGTACTAAAGCTGTCATTAAAAACATCAACTATAAATTAACACCAGGACTGTTAAAGCTGCTCTTTTCTCGGACCCACTCTTCCCATGATTATACGTCAGAGGATCTTGACAAATATAAATCCATTTTATTGGACACCCATGCCCACAAAAGACAGTATGATCCCACGCAACAAGTGAATGCCAATATATCTCAAAAATATAAAACCATCATTGCAAAAATGTTTCCCACCAGTCAAAGTACTCGTCGTAAAGCATCCGCTTCGGGAGTGACATTTAAACCATTAAAACCCCTTGTGGATGTTACCTACTGGCACAATCCCAATAAGCTCGTTCAGCGGCTACAGTTGTTGCATGCCTCACGTCAAGCTGGCCATACCGGTCACGATTGGGAAATTCAAGAAATTGAACAAGAACTTCGAAATGCCAAAATTATTGTTTAAGCCCTCGCCCATTAAAATGGGTATTGCTCAAGAGTTGCATCGCCCAGCTAGGTGACTCAAGGTGATTTCACGAGGTGTGGATGAACTTTGGCAGGCTGACTTGGTTGAAATGATACCCTATGCTGGCGTTAACGACAGTGTACGCTATATGTTGACCATCATTGATGTCTATTCGAAAATGGCCTTTGTTGAACCTGTCCGTCGCAAGTCTGGTCCACTAGTTACCAAGGCCTTTCAACATATTATTCAACACTCCAAACGTCAACCTCAGCTGCTACAAACTGACCAGGGGAAAGAATTTTTCAACAAGGATTTCTCCAGTTTTCTCAAATCTAAGGATATTCACCATTACACCACGTACAGCAATCTCAAAGCCAGTGTGGTCAAGCGGTTCAACCGAACATTGAAAACCCATATGTGGAAAGCGTTTACCGCTCAGGGCACGTACCGCTGGTTGGACATGTTACCAGAGCTAGTGTCACGTTACAATGACACCAAACATAGAACGATTGGGACCAAGCCACGCCTCGTGACCAAAAATATTCAGCGATTGGATAAACTGTTTAACCCCATAAAAACAGCCGATTCTAAACGTCACCGACTGAAAATTGGGGATTTTGTTCGTGTGAGCAAATTTAAGTCTGCCTTCAATAAGGGCTACACACCTCAGTGGGGGACTGAACTATTTCAAATTCGTCAAGTCAACTTGGACAGTCCAGTCACCTATTTACTCCAAGACCTCAACCATCAACCCATAAAATGTAGATTTTATCTCCATGAACTTCAGAAAACAGCATTTCCTCAGCATTGTCTTGTGGAAAAAGTGTTGAAACAAAAAAGAAATAAACTATATGTCAAATGGTTAGGATTTAACTCGACGTTTAATTCCTGGATCAATAGAAACATGTCGTGTGAACCTGTGTACTTTTTTATTTATTTATTCACACATGTTGTACACCCCCTATAGCTCTGTGTGTACAGCACTCCGCGCTTCGTGCATGTTCATACATGTTTGTCTTTCCCTTTCCACATGTGTTCTCTCTTACATTACCCCTCCCCCTCTCCCCCCTCCACCACCCACCACTGCTGTTCGCAGCTCTTGCCTATCTATTGGTTGTGACATCATTCCCACAAGTTGCATCATACTTTTTACTGATTCAGCGATTCCCACGCTTTGAACATTCTGTTATCAGGCACGTGGACAGCTAACGTCCAAGGTGAACACCCGTGGCAGATCAAATTTCACGTCAACTAACATTTTGTCACGTACGAAGCAAAACAGGATGTGACTTGTTACAAGTTATCGTGCACGTGGACAGCTAACGTCCCAGGTGAACACCTGTGCTAGGTCAAATTTCACATGAACTTGCATTTTGTCACGTACAAAGCAAACAGGATGTAACTTGTTTAGCGTACATGTCATCTCACACGTGTTCACATGCATTTCGCTCTTCCCCACCACCACGATTGTCGGATTAGTTCACCTTCAAGCGTCTTTGTCATTTTCCATTGCACCTGTTGTCAAGTCAGATCAGCGCATTCCAATAAGCTCAAATGGCACTCACCTCCTGCTAGTCTGCTCCTCTACAAGTTTGTTTTCTGTTCTCGCTTCAACCAACATAGAACCAAGTTCTCATAATCGTTTACACGTTAAAGGTAAAATGTCAGAAAAAAAACGCATCCTCGCTTTGTCATAAGCCGGCCCGCCGAAATATCGATTGTTCTGTTAAGCATGGTCATTGTGGTCAGTGACAGGTTCGTTGAAACACACACACCCAGCCGTATCGTCTCTCTCAACTACCACGCATCATGAACATTTTCAACAGGTAAAAAGAAAAATTTTTCAACAAAAGTGTCGTTAGGCCCTTTGTCAAAATGTCAAACATAGTTTCAAAAAGGGGGCGTTAGCCCGAGTCCTAGGACACCTCGTACATGTCTCTAGCGTTATTGGTATGCGAGATAGAGCAAAAAGTCTAAAATCGTGGTTTTACCTCAACATGGTTTTTCATTCCTGCTGAACACGAACATCCTCGGCAAGAGGACAACGCGACGAAAAAATGCCACCTCGTACACGTCTCTAGGCTTATTAGTTCGTGAGTTATCAGCAAAAAATCACAAAAAACACGTGTTTATCCCAAAAACGAGTTTCCAATTATTTTTTTAATATAACGAGTGGTCCATAGCAAAGAGGACGTCACCCCGAGTCCTTGGGCCCGTCGTACATACCTCTGGCATCATTGGTTCGCGAGATATTAAAAGCGCATGACCTTTTAGTTTTGGTCTTTTAATTAATTAAAGAGCCTATAGGAAAGTAGGGGGCATCACTACGAGTGCTAGGACACCCTTGTATGTTCAAATCCCATGATTGGTTAGCAAGATATCAGGTTCGGGGCAAATACAAAGAGGGTTCAATAAGTTAGTGGGCAGCTTTCCCATCATCCCACTACTCTTAGGTTTTTATCATAGAGACTTGAAATTTATTTTGGGGGTAGATGGGGTAGGAACCATTGATTTACGTCAAACAATTATTTTTGTAGAATTGCTAGTTTCCAAAATATAGGGTTATCAAAAAACATAAAAAATAAAAAAGTTTTATTACAAAAAATAAATGTCATAAAGACCATTCGTTTGAGCCATGGCACAACGTTCTATCATGTTTGGTTTTCAAACTATCACCTACTTTCAAAAACAAAAATTTTCAAAAAAAAAACAAAAATGTAATGAGTGGTCCATAGGAAAGAGAACATCAGCTCTCCAATGACACCTCATTTGTCAACATCCGACCATTCGTTCAAGAGATATTAATTATTTAACATGGCTGAGGCTTAGTAGTGGGGCAAGGAGGGTTCTGGAGTGCGTTAGAATCGGCCTATTGACTCACCCCCATCGTGTCACTCAGTACAGTTATAAACTCAGAGACGCAGTGTGGGGCGGTCTGGTGACAGTCCCGCGAACGCCTAAGGGAATTTATTTCGTCACACTGGTTGTCAGGCGACAGCCTTGCGAAAGCAGAAGATTTTTCACCACATCAATGCACAATGTAAGTAACATTATATTTTTTTCTGCACGATTGCTACAGTTTATATCTTTTCCAGTCCTCCAGATATTGTGTATGCGTGAAGTTTACGGCTTCATTTTATCAGTTTTGTTGTTCTTCCTTCTCGGCTGTGTCAACATTTTTTTTTACCGTTATTCATTTATTTGTGTAGGGACCGTCTATAGTTCAGGTGCTGGCGGAAATCGAGAGAGATGACGGAGATGAAGAGGAAGCGGAAGAAGCACTCATCGATACTGACGTTGATAATGACCCGGACTATGATCCGGGCTTTTATGAAGCTCATGCTACAAATTTACTTCTTCAAGTGTCAGAGTTACCTCTTCAAGTGCCAATTATACTTATGTATTTTCTAGTTTAATTGGAAAAGTAATACTTTTGAGAGATAATGGTTGATGATTTTTTTGAAGCTAAAATCTATATTAGTATGATGTCTAACTATATATTGTTTAAATAAAGAATTTTGATCATAAATGTGTTTGCCGAGTCGTATCAGAAATCCATTGTTTTCATTGCATTCAATCATTCATGAAAAGTACAAGAAACTTTGTGATAATTGTGAAGTAACGTGGGCGGTCAACTGACAGCGCTAACGCCGTTGTGACTCAAGTTGGCGCGAACGCATGAAGGTTAAATAAACTTGTGTGCGCAACCTTTCAACGAGCGTGGCATGCGGCTTGATCCACTGTTGAGCCCTTGAGGGAAGTCAAATCTATCTATATATATAAAGCTCAATGTCTGTCCGTCTGTCTGTCTGTCGGTCTGTCTGTCTGTCTGTTATGTATACAAATCCACACCGTTTCTACGATCTGAACCAAAATTTGTATACTTAACCTTTGGAACCCTGCGGGTAACCCTGTCCACTTGAAACTTCCGAAAAACCACCCCATTCCCTGCATTTAGGCCCTTTGGCCCAAATCTACACCGTTTCACCGATCTCCACCAAAATTTGTATACTTACCCTTTGTAACCCTGTGAATAACACGGTCCACGTAAAATTTCCGACAGACCCCCCCCCCCCCCATTTCCTGCATTTAGGCCCTTTGACAAAAATCTACACCGTTTCACCGATCCGAACCAAAATTTGTATACTTACCCTTTAGAACCCTGCGGGTAACCCTGTCTATTTGAAATTTCGGACAGACCACCCCATTTCCTGCATTTAGGCCCTTTGGAACAAATCTACACCGTTTCACCGATCAGAACTAAAATTTGTATACTTACCCTTTGGTACCCTGCGAGTAACACTGTCTGTTTGAAATTGCAGACAGAACACTCCATTCCCTGCATTTAGGCCCTTTGGCACACATCTACAACGTTACACTTATCTCAACCAAAATTTGTATATTTACCCTCTGGAACCCTGCGAGTAACACTGTCTGCTTGAAATGGCGGAGAGACCACCCCATTCCCTGCATTTAGGCCCTTTGGCACAAATTTACACCGTTTCACCGATCAGAACCAAAATTTATATATTTACCCTCTGGAACCCTTCGGGTAACCCTGTCCTCTTGAAATTGCGGACAGATCACCCCATTCCCTGCATTTAGGCCCCTTGGCACAAATCTACACCGTTTCACCGATCAGAATCAAAATTTGTATACTTACCCTTTGGTACCCTGCGAGTAACACTGTCTGCTTGAAATTGCGGACAGACCACTCCATTCTCTGCATTTAGGCCCTTTGGCTCAAATCCACCCCGTTTCACCAATCTCAACCAAAATTTGTATATTTGCCCTTTGGAACCCTGCGAGTAACACCGTCACTTAAAATTTCGGACAGACCACCCCATTTCCTGCATTTAGACCGTTTGGCGCAAATCTACACCGTTTCACCGATCTGAACCAAATATTTCATACTTACCCTTTCGACCCAACAAGTAAAACTGTCCACTTTAAAATTCGGACAGACCACTCCATTCTCTGCATTTAGGCCCTTTGGCACAAATCTACACCGTTTCACCGATCTAAACCAAAATTTGTATACATACCCTTTATAACCCGACGAGTAACACTGTCCACTTGAAATTTCGGACAGACCACTCCATTCCCTGCAATTAGGCCCTTTGGCACATATCAATATCGTTTCACCGATCTGAACAAAAATTTGTATACTCACCCTTTGTAACCCGACGAGCAACAGTGTCCACTTGAAATTTCGGACAGACCACTCCATTCCTTGCATTTAGGCTCTTTGTCACAAATCTACAACGTTTCACCGATCTGAACCGAAATGTTTATACTTACCCTTTGGAACCCGACGACTAACACTGTCTGCTTGAAATTTTTGACAGACCACTTACTTACCCTGTCCACTTACACTGTCCACACTGTCCACTTGAAATTTCGGACACACCACTCCATTCCCTGCAATTAGGCCCTTTGGCACATATCATCATTGTTTCACCGATCTGAACCAAAATTTGTATACTTACCCTTTGGAACCCGACGAGCAACAGTATCCACTTGAAATTTCGGACAGACCACTCCATTCCCTGCATTTAAGCCCTTCGGCACAAATCTACACCGTTTCACCGATCTGAACCTAATTTTACATACTTGCCCTTTGGAATTCGACGAGTAACACCGTCAACATGATATTTTGGACAGACCACTCTATTCCCTGCATTTAGGTCCTTTAGCACAAATTTATACCGTTCCACCTAATTGCACCGTATTTTACGTACTTACCCTTTGAAACCCTACTGGTAACACTGTCCACTTGATATTTAGGACAACCCTCTCCATTCCTTATATTTAGAACAACAGACAAATGGATCTTAAAAACCACATTTTAAGGCACTAGAACTATTCATATCCGTAGTAGTGTAACTGTAAGAATATTTTAATAAGTCTTTTATTGGCTGGCAATGCGGGCTGTATCACGTCACCCCTACCAGTGTTCTGGTGCAGAATTGTGAAAATGATTACATCTTAAGCTGCTTATAAATGGCAGTCACAGGGACTAATAAGTTCAAAAAGATTTCTTAGGCCCTTAAAACAGTTATTATCTTGAAAATATTATGCCTCTGTTCAAGTGCCATGGTGTTGGTGCAGTGCATTGAGGTTATCAGCGACAATAAGCGTTGGTGCTTTCAAATTTACATTAATTTATTCCGAACCTTATCGTTGAGTGCTATGTGACAATAAATAACATTTTTGCTACCGGTACCTCAGGAGCTTGGGCCAGCCGACGTTTTTCCAAACTGCTCTGCATATTTTCCTACGGCACTATGCGACAAGAGACGACACTATTGGTGTCTATTTTTCGAACAGCTAATGAGATATAGGCCCTAGGCAGTGTCTTTTAGTTCACTGCCTCCTCTTTCTAATCATATCTTTCAATTCGATTGTAAATTACATATGTCAGTACAGTAGTTAGCAAATAGCCGTTTCCCTATTCATTATTATCATTATATTACGGGAAAATGACCTGAATGTTACGTCAATTAGACTGTAGACTACTACTTATCACCCCCACTACCACCACCACCATCACAAAAAGTTATATTATTTATTTTCTGTTAGATTTAATATCATTTCTGTAGTAAGTTAGTATTCATTATCATCCATAAAACAAATAAATACTCCGGGCGAAGCCGGGCACTACTGCTAGTAGCTTATAAAGATAATAGCAGAAACTCATCGCCAAAACAGGAGACAGCGCTCCCCAGCACCGCCTAGCCGTCCGAGTTGGCAACGTAAGACCAGTTGATTTACAACCGTGAGATCCAACCAAACAATTATAAGAAATTATTGATCTATGGATGATCTAATTATCCAATTGTAATGGTTGGTACTGGGAGTATTTGTGCCATATATGGCTGTAATAATTATAAACAACAAAGTGACCCAAAATCTTTCTTCAGGTTCCCAAGAAATTATTGTAAACAAGTAGCCTACCATTACACTGATAGTTCGGTTTTCTTTTAATATAGAATGCTTTTACAGTATAATTTAGCATATTTTAGCCTGTTCTTTATATGTTTATCGATGCACGCTGTGGATTATTCGAAGCCGAAGAGCTGACTTATTAGATGACGTATTGAAAAGGAATGGCCCAGAATATTTAAACAGAACTCATGTTGTATGCTCAGACCACTTTGTGGAGAAAGATTTCAGGAACAAAAACTTGTTAAGTCAAGGGTAAGATCTTTGTAGGTTGTTGATAGTAGGCCTAATGTTAATATTGAAATAACAGCCTTTATAAAACTTGGTGAATCTACGGTACAGCAGGCCAAGCATTTAACAACATGCTTCAATATTTCCGATTGAATGTGTACGTAGTTAATTATTGTTGTTATAAGGGGCGGAACAGCGAGGTCATCTGCCTCTAAATTGTACGTATTGCACTATAAAGCTAAGGAGGTTGGTGTAATCTAACAAGTCCAGAAACACAAATTTTAATTTTACTGCCTTTATTAGGAAATATAGAAGAAGGTAACTGTTTTTTTAATGTAATTAAGCGTGCTCAACTCGTTTTTAAATACCAGTATGTCAAAAAGGATAGATTAAAACCAATGTGCTAATATTTCCTTGTAATTATCAGTATTTGGCCTGGTGCAGTGCCTTCAGTTCTACTGCCTATGGCAAAGCAAGCCATATGCAGAAGCAGTCCAGTATTTTTTAGAATTCTATATAAATATTGTACAGAACCAAGTATCTTTTAACACTAATCTTTAAATTATTTGCTGCCTAAATATCAAACCGAGACATATGTTAACTTCACAATGCAATTTCGGTCGGTGCGCACTCAAAAATGCTAGCTATGGGTGGCAAGGCGAGTAATGCTGTCAACTCGTTGTCTCCAAACGAGCGCATGCTTCTACGGCCGAGTTTCCGCTATTATCTTCATATAAGCACGGCCGACTGAATGCGCTCGTATTCAGTCGGCCGTGATATAAGCTATTTGGCTTCGAGCATAAATACAATAGAGTGCGCATTGCCACATTGCGCCTGTACTGTGACGTGAAACCAACATCTCGATCAGCTGATTAAAGGGAAAACAGAGGAACTCGTAATGGAAGTTGATAGGAGAAGGTGGGGAAATGATTTTTAATGAGGGTTTAAACACACATTTTCGTAATTTATACGACATTGGGAAAAGCATCGCATGTTTCTTTACGTACCGGCAGGGGCGTATTCTTAGGGCTACCGGGGCTACCGGCGGTAGCCCAAGAAAATTACATTAAAAATAAATAACACTTTATTACAGGTTCAACAAAGCATTCAAACAATCGTGACTTTCATGCACATTCTTCTTTATCGAAATAAATAATGGTTAGTGAGTAGTCAACGCGGCAACGCAGCAGAAACCGTTCTAGAAATCGGCAGCCTCTCGCCGCCCTCCCCATCTCTCCGCACCCACCCTTGTTCCGTGCAGGCCCAGCGCTCATAGCGACTGAGTTGCCGCTACGGCCGGCGGTTTCTTACCACACTGGACAGCGCCTAACAAGAATAAACACAGCTTGGAGCGGCGATGGTCTGAGTAACACGGAGGGAAATAGGTACTAACACATGTATACCACGCAAAATAACATCAAACTACCAAATATTTAAATGATTGCATACACAACATCAAATAAAAATTATTCGCTTAACAACTTGAAACCACGCAAGAAACCGCCAATCTTTAACCCCGATTCAAGTTAAACCCCAGGCTAAGGAGCGCTTATTATTAGTCGCCCCGCATATCTGGCCCACACGCCGCTGGCTCGCGCAGCCAGAGGCTAATATAATTGAGTACCAGCGGTTTCTTTGAAGTCAAAAGCGTTTAATGGAACAAATAGCCTACAATAAATATACATGATCGCGCTCATATATGTGAATATGTTTTAGAAGTTGTAGTATTTTCGATGTGTGATTTATTTAAATGTGTGTATGCTGAAGAATATTTATGTAGTGTTTTGTTTTAACTGTGCCTGTTGTGATTTTGTGAGAAAATTACGGAACAAACACATGCGGGGGCTTTAAATGCCAGTGACTGTATAATAGAGAGTTTGTTAGAAGTTCCTTTCAGCCGTCGTCTATACAGTGAGAAAGTTCATATTATACATATGACACGGCCTACACCTGAACTGCAATAATTATTGTGTGCCAATGTATACACGTCATTTCACATCATAGGCTATATGCTAGGCGCAATAGGTTATCTGGCAGTTCTAAACTGTCTCAATTGTATTGCTGGCCGTGTTTGTTATTTAGTCGTGAAAGGAAGGGTTTTCAAATATGAACTCTTTTCGCACGGCAGTTCAAAAGCATGTTTTGTGTAATATTAAGCTCAGCGGTAGCCCAGATCTTCAGACCAGTATACGCCACTGCGTACCGGAAGGTAGCAAAGGTTAAGAATGTAACATATTTGATGTTAAAAGTGGCTGTAGTGTTCCGTAATACTCATACATCGAGGATCCCCTCTTGTAAATAATTAATAACAAATCCACCTCTGAATTAGGCCTACTGATTTTTTAACAGAATTGTGTTTGTGTAAAAAGTGGCTGTCGTGTTCCGTAATACTCATACATCCAAGATCGCCCTCTTGTAAATAATTAATAACAAATCCAACTCTGCATTAGGCCTACTGATTTCTGACCAGAATTGTGTTTTGTGTACAGAGGTGGCCAAATTATTAGACTAACGGTCTGAAAATGCATTATTCAATTTTGCTGAGTACGCATTTATTTGTGTTTCGATGGGAACTGAACTGACACTGGGGATGTTACAATGATATAGGGACATTTGGATAATGATTTTAAGATTTTCTGTCTCATAGTTTGGCCAAACTGTTACAATTGACTGTCTGCTGTCTCGAGGAATTATTTATTTCTGTGCACATGTTATTGGTTGTTTGACCAACCAAGACCAACTACAATACTCAGACCTTAATGCAGGTCTCGAAAGCGTGAAAATGGCGTATGCTGAAGCCCCGGCATATTGTTTGTTTACATTCGTTGCTGGGATACACTATTTAGCTTTGATTAGCTTCGTTTGATGAAAGTTGCGATAAACTGTCACTCGTCTGTAATTTTCAGTGTCTTCTGTATGTCTGTAAAGTCCAGTTCGCGTTAATGTACTGCAATCGTATGTAAATATGTGATAATACGCTTAATAAGGACTGGTTCGTTCGTGTGATGATTGTCTAGTCAACCGATGGCATTGTGTCATTTACTTCGGATGTTGAAGTACCTGAGACTAAAGCATAATAGAAGTGACTCAAGAATATACACCGCAATGATTTGCTAGTTAGTGGCAATATAATAATAGCTTAGTACACTTCATTAGTGCCGAACTTAAGTACGTAAAGGGAAAACGCAATGAGCATCTACGGCTAGACCAAACCATTCACGTTATCATGAACGCTCAGCAATATGTGCCTCCGTAAATCCTTACCAGTCTGACAGATGTTCTACACTGCCTTGTATGCACGCCAAATAATACAGTGAACTTTTTTATTGGTTAAGGAAGATGTTCCCCCTGTGCCAAACAGTGAACTCATTGTGTTCCGTCATTATTCATACTTTTGTGATTCTTACAGCTTGCAAGTTATTTTTATTATGATGTGTGCAATAAAGTGTTGTGAGTACCTTGCCAATTATGTTCTTATATTGCGAGATGGTGTGCCGCGATAATTCCGTAAGAGGGAGATGGTGCTTTCCAACCTATAGTACTGTACTAAATCAACTATTTCCAGCGTACAACTATTCCAAACGGTAACAGCGAATGTTTAATAGGTTAGATGGTACCGGTAACATATTATCGTGTCACTTGTGTGTAGTATTCTCCATAATTATGTACTGATATCCACATGACGACTTCTTTGCATATTTCAATCAACTAATTCGGTGTGATGTTTTACCCGAGATTTTAGACAATTCCACGAGAGGTCTTAATTGAATTGTATCTCTATGGTGTTGGTTCGATTATTTCAGGCAACTATTCTCATTCCGATTGTGTACACAAATACTCTGCATGTGCTGGGACAGCACTTCAGTAACCGGGTACTTTCTTCTCTCCTACTTCAGAATCTATTTGATTTTTTGCTACCGTAATAATATTAATCTATAATTACTAAACTTAAATACAAATCGTGATAACTCGCCAAAAAGCGTCTTATTCAACCTCAGAAACAGTGAGACTATTGTAGCTGCCCCTTGGGTGAAGACGAAGAAACCTATAATTCGAGGCCAGCACTATATAGATAAATTAATTCAGGTAAGTCTAAATTATTGATGCATATTTCTTCGGAACCTTGTCTCGTCTTGTGATATCTTTTATGATATTAGGTGAGTAAAAATAATAATTTACACGAACTGTGACAAGCCCGATGACATGATCTTAGCTATTGGTAGGGCAACCGTCGCCGCCATGTTTTTTCTACATTAAGGTCTGAGTATTGTAGTTGGTCTTGGTTTGACATTTACCAAGAATTTAGTGATTGTTTAGTTACTAGCTGTGGTGCTTTATGCTGACATATTTAAACCTATATTTGCGACGTAATTAGAAGGCAGTGCATAACATTGACCTATCAAGGGAATTTTATGTTTATGGGGAGGAAAAGTGATATGTCCCCAAGGAAAATTGGGATAACAAGAACATTGCTTACTGAAGGACACTACACACAGCTAGAGATAGCAACAAGACTTAATATTGCACAAAAGTCAGTAAGTAGAATTAAGAAATTGAAAGAAAACGGTGAGGTTTCCCAGTCACAACGAAAAGAAAAATGTGGTAGAAAAAGTAAATTAAGCCCTAGAGGTGTACGAAAACTGATGGCAATTTAATGAAACCATCGCTCAGCTACTAGCATTGAACTAAGAAATAATTTGAATAGTAGTGGCATGGATGTATCTGCAAGTACTGTAAGAAGAACATTGTACAATAGCGGATTAAAATCTTGACTACCCAGAAGAAAAGCAGCGATTACTCCAGTTTTGGCAAAAAAGAGATTGGAAAGGGCAAAGGGCCTTGAAGATTGCTCTACAGACGACTGGAAGGTACATGTGACATCAAAATAATAGTTTTACAAACATTAACTACTCTTATCATAGATTTAGCAATGTTCACTGGAAACTTTAAAAAATTGATATTATTATTGTTCCTTTATTGATTGTAATAATGCCGCCAATGCACTACTAAAAATGAAAATTTGACCCTAGGTTTGCTTCAGTGGTGAATCTATATTTGAAGTAAGTGAAAAAACAAGTCAGTACGTTCGTAGGAGGCCAGAAGAAGAGTTTCATCACCAGTGCATACAACAGACAGTAAAATATCCAATAAAAGTTATGGTCTGGAGTACGATGTCTGTGTATGGAACCGGAAGATTATGTATTTTAAAGGGTACAGTGGTGCAGGAACAGTATATAAAAGTCCCTGAGAAGCGTCTCGTACCTCAGATAAGAGATTGGATTGGGAAAAATCCTTGCGGCTTCATGCATGACGGCGCACCCTGTCATTCGGCCAAGAAGTGGCTCAATTCATCAGTAATAAAAACATTTCTGTGCTTCCGTGGCCCGGAAATAGTTTGGACATGAACCCCATTGATTTGTGGGCTATTGTCAAGAAGAAAATCCAGAAAACCACTGTTAAAACAAAAATTGGGCAGATTGAAACTTTGGTACGGATTTGGCATCATGACAATGACATCAAAAACAATTGCCAGCACTCATTAAAAGTATGCTCAAAAGGATAAAAATACTTATTTCCAACAAAGGAATGCATACAAAGTATTGAGGCACATGCATGTTTAATTTTTATTTGTAAGGCTAGCCAAGAAAATGAAATATGTTATTTTCCAAGCTTTAGTCTAATAATTTGGCCACCTCTGTAGCTGGTCATTTTTGATTGTACGCCCGAGAGCTCCAAACAAGTTCAATCTATTACTACATAATTTCCTAATTTACTTTTCATCATTAAAAAATGTATTTTGGCTAATTTTAGTACATTACTTGACAACATTTTATCGTACTATTAGATCTTATTCAGTGTTACTTTCCACATCAGTATTTTATGGAAGTGAACAAAACATGGGCAAATGGAAATAAGGAAGTCTATTGATTTAATAAGCATTGCTTTTTAACAACTATGCATTTTATTTGCTACAAAGGAAAACATTACAAGCAATGAACTGTTTCCTTTTAAATTCCAGTTTCCATGAATCATAGAAACAAAGTAACCCAGAACTTCGAAATTCTACGAAGAATTGACAAATTTGGGCTGCAATGTATCCTAGAAGAATCTCAAACTTTCCTCAACCAAACGCACTGTCCATACTGTACATTTAATAAGATGACAAATACTTCAGCGTATTTATTATCAAAGACGACACCGTCACATCAGTAGCATAACCTGCAATTTGACACTGAACATGATTGACTGCATTGGGTAGTCCACACTACATTTAATCCAGCATAGGGACATAATAGTACATTATGCAACGAGCCTATAATGGAAATAATTGAGACACGAGTATGTTTATAAAACTCGCTACGCTCGTTTTATAATTTCCATACGAGTTTCTTAATTAACATTATAGGCGAGTTGCATACGACTGTTTATGTTTGAAGATAATTATAACTATTTGATGTTCGAACATGAATATTCATAAATATCTGTCGAGATATCACCAGTTTTATGTACTGAACAGAGCGCATGGGACGCAGAGAATACCTTGTATTTGACCATGGCCTCCTGGAATACCCCACTATGAAACTCGCCAGGCATTGAAATTTAAAATAGGGGGCCATGGAAGTGAGTGCAGGTGCGATACTAGCATTTACATTTACATGATCGAAGGCCTGTACTGTGACGTGAAACCAACATCTCGATAAGCTGACTAAAGGGTAAACGGAGGAACTCGTAATAGAAGGTGATAGGAGTAGGTGGGGAAATGCTTTTTAATGAGGGTTTTAACACACATTTTCATAATGTATACAAAAAAAAACAACCCCTGGCACTATACAGCCCATGAAAGGCCTAGGCCGACGAAGCGACCGCTGCCCAGCCATTTGGCCTGCAGATATTGGGGTGACGTGTGATCAGTGCATCGGGTCCCCTCAGCCATTAATCTTGGTTTTCGTGATCAGTGCGCTGCCTCACCGTCAGACAGATACTCAATTGTCCTCACGAGGTTGAGTGCACCCCGTTCCAACCCTCACATCAGTTTTAACATCCCTGACTGAGCCGGGAATCGAACCCGGGGCCTCCGGGTGAGAGGCAGGCGCGCTACCCCAACACCACGGGGTCGGCTCATAATTTATACGACATTGGGAAAAGCATCGCATGTTTTTTTACGTACCGGAAGGTAGGGAAGGTAAGGAAAGATGTAACATACTTGACGTTAAATGTGGCTGTCGTGTTCCGTAATACTCGTACATCCAGGAGTCCTCTTTTAAATTAGTAACAAATCCAACTCTGAAATAGGCCTACTGATTTTCCAACAATCATTTTTGTGTAGAAGCTTCGTACCCTCACACTATACAGTTCAGCAACAAAATTGAACTCTGAAATAGGCCTACTGATATTTGAACAATTGTTTTTGTGTAGAAGCTTCGTACCCTCACACTATACAGTTCAGCAACGAAATTGAACTCTGAAATAGGCCTACTGATTTTTGAACAATTGTTTTTGTGAAGAAGCTTCGTACCCTCACACTATACAGTTCAGCAACGAAATTGAAGTCATAGCGTATACCGTAATGCACCCATATAGGTTATTAGTATGGCTGTGAAAGCCAATATACCATCTTTTCGGAATCCTTCATAGGGAGGTTAAGGCTGCTTGAGCTTTTAGTTCTCGCAGTCAAGTGGTGCAGTTGCACCTAATATAAAGGGAGGTGGCGCGCAGTTCGTCACTCCTGTGGGGATCCGGGCGGAGACACCAAGAGCCCGCCGATGAGCCAGCTTGGTGTCCTAGGCGAAACCCCATACAAGACACGGCACAAACCTAGAAGAATTTCTGAATTTTAATTCACTGGCCGTGAAAGCCAATATACCATAATTCCCTGGTTAACCTATTGAAATATGGAAAGTGGGCATTGTATATGTGTGTTATGCTCTTCTCACATCTAATAATAGAAATAGCCAACACAACTGAAAATAACCTGAACACACAAGTGAAGGGAGAAATTATAAGAGATGTACTATCGAACAAGCACTGCACCACATTCAATCCAGATTTTATGTTAGTCCTCCCAAAATGACACAACAACAAAAAACACTCTTCATTTAAAACTGACAAAATTTATCAAAACCTCCATTTTTGTTTTGCCACTCAAACGGGTAGTCCGATACAGACATATGCTGCCAGGAATATATGGGCTTACTTATACCTCAATAGATACTGTCTTAAAAAAGAAATCTCCGAAAAAGAAGTAAATATATTTCAGTTGAAGCCCGTAATCTGAGCGGCTACAGGAAATAGACATGTGCATTCGCCACACCATTCATTTAACCCACCCATGCAAAATGGTTTACAATCCAACATTAGCAATAACAAACAAGGGCGTTTCTACATATCCTCAAAATAATAGCACAATGCAAAATGTAAACGATTTTTAGCATGCCTTAAAGCTATAGGTTGCTGAAACAAAACTGCTCATCTAAAAGCAATGAAAACATAGGTCTAACCTATATGTAATCGACAACAAACAAGTAAAGAATCATTGTCAATTTGACAGTACAATGAAAAGATCACACTTAATTGAAATCACTCATTGTACCTGCGCAAGGGCGAGTCTTTCTCCACATCAAATCGACTGTCAAAACCATGTGTCCTTGGTTCTTTCCCACAGCATTCACTCTGCCCACGAAACAAACTTGATGAGCCATAAAGAATGAGCGAAGCATAATTAGTAACTGTACTTTCCGCAAAGACGATTTTCCTCAGATGTTATTCTGAGCATTTCTCATTGTAGATAGCAATATATAAATATTTTATACCAACACTGGCAGACAATCACAGAATCAACGTACAGTATACGGTACCAATGTAGATGTTTCACCTCCTATTATCCTGAACTACCCATTGTCTTGTAGGGCACTAGCATTATTTACATATTTGGTGGTAAAAGAATCACAGAATCAACATACAGTAAGTATACCAATGTAGATGTTTCACCTCCTATTATCCTGAACTACCCATTCTCTTGTAGGGCACTAGCATTATTTACATATTTGGTGGTAAAAGAATCACAGAATCAACATACAGTAAGTACACCAATGTAGATGTTTCACCTCCTATTATCCTGAACTACCCATTCTCTTGTAGGGCACTAGCATTATTTACATATTTGGTGGTAAAAGAATCACAGAATCAACATACAGTATACCAATGTAGATGTTTCACCTCCTATTATCCTGAACTACCCATTCTCTTGTAGGGCACTAGCATTATTTACATATTTGGTGGTAAAAGAATCACAGAATCAACATACAGTATACCAATGTACTGTAGATGTTTCACCTCCTATTATCCTGAATTGCCCATTCTCCCGTAGGGCACTAGCATTATTTACATATTTGGTATTAAAAAAATCATAGAATCAACGTACAGTATGCCAATGTAGATGTTCCACCTTCTATTATCCTGAACTACCCACTCTCTTGTAGGGCACTAGCATTATTTACATATTTGGTGGTAAAAGAATCACAGAATTAACATACAGTAGGTATACCAATGTAGATGTTTCACCTCCTATTATCCTGAACTACCCATTCTCTTGTAGGGCACTAGCATTATTTACATATTTGGTGTTAAAAGAGGCTGTCGTGTTCTGTAATACTCATAGATCCAGGAGCCCCTCTTGTAAATTAATAACAAATGCAACTCTGAATTAGGCCTACTGATTTTTGAACAGAATTGTTTTTGTGTAGAAGCTTCGTACCCTCACACTATACAGGTCCTCGGTGTGAAGTCGTGCCTCATGGTTGAACCTCATTTTGAAGTACTCGACCAGAACAGCTTGCTTGAGCTGTTGGATGTGATTTTGCAGGGGTGGAGAATTTATAACATGTTCCTGAAGTTCCTCAAACACCTCTCCTTTAATGTTATTGAGAACTGCATTCACGAGCTTGACAAAAGGGTCCATTAGTTTTGTGACCTTGTCCTGGAAATATCTATAGGCCTTTTCACCCTCTCTACATAAATAAACTACATCGTGTGATGGGATTGAAAGGCCACCTCTGTTTTTCCTATTCAGGAGAGCAGAATCAGAATGAGGTGCATCAAGAACTGCTTTACAAGGGTCACATTTCATCACCTTTTTCAACCTTCTCACAACAAAACCAGCTATATATTTCACTACATCTTCAACATACAACGTTAGTTTGGTTGGATCCGGGATATAGTCATGGTCGTGGCTAATAAATGCCACATCTGAATTGTTGGGGATTGCAAGAGAAATATCAGTCATCTGAGTGCAGTCCCTAGTGTTGAGTATGATAGTTGGATCTACAGCAGAGCAGTTGGCACTGGTTGTAGTCCCTATCTGAATGTGCAGCAACAGCCGTTTGTATGCTGCTTCAAACTGTCTCGCTGTGGGGTTATTGTTATGGCCACCATGACTCCTTACAGCACTGAAGAACACTTCCAGATGATCTTGACTCAACTTATAAGTCAGGAGAAAACTCATTTTGATCTGAGGCATCTCATGTATGAAATCGTACACTGACAACACCGATTTCAAACAAATGATCAGTCCACTGAAACCAATTTTTCTGGAGCACTTTACAAGGTTGATGCCACTATACATCTCTTGGAGTGACAGTATGTACTGAATAGTCTCCTGAACATAAATTCTCACACCTTCAATGTTATCCGCTGTCAGTGGTCTCTTCCACCCCTTAGCACACAGGTTTCGGCTATGTAGCATATCGAAAACATTATTCATAATTCTAATGAATTTCACAGTTTCCTCACATCCTTCAAACTGAGGCAGATTCAAGTCCTTATCACAATATGTCAGTGCACATGCAACACTTTCACCGAACAACTGTGAGGCAAGTTTCAACTTCATGGGTTCCTTTTGCCAGTTGATATGCCTCTTCGTAAGCTTCGTCCCTAAATGAAGACCTTCACTGTGTTGCAGCTTCTCCAGTTCTTCTAAATATCTCCAGTCTATGACTTTGCCATTCCTGGTAAACATTTTTTTACACCCAAAAGCATTTCTTACCAATTTTATACTGTGGCACGCATCTAATAAGATGAACACTCGAGACCCATTAGAAGGATTCGTGAACCAGTTCACTATATTTTCTTCATCAAAAGAAGCTCCCAAACAGCGAGCCATTGAAATATTCGAAGTAGCACCATCAAAAGTTAAGGACACGACTATAACATTCAAATCATTTAAAAAACTCAGGCATTCAGTCACTAAGTTTGCCTTCTCTGTACCACTTAGCCCGCTTATGAGGAAATAGCCCACTGGAATCTTCCAGTGTCCATTCAGGGAAACAACCATAAACACTAAAGCTTCCCTGGCTATTGGTAAATCCTGGTCTTCTTCTAATTCATGGCCACAACTCACATACCCAACAAAGTTTTTACCATTAAACTCTACATGCTTCTTGATGCACATTTCATCCTTCATCAGAGCACACACCAAGGGCTTTCCTTTGATGGCCATTTCCTTCCCTTTAAGAATGAGAGCTGTCTTGGCCTCAGTACTAAAACCTGGCTTACCATCCACTGACTGGTACCACTTACGCAATGTGCTCGGATGTGGTAAACCATGAGGGAATACTTCCCTGAGGTAATTATATGCTCGACCTGAATAGAAATTCAATGTCAGGGCAAAGTTGCGTAACTCAGGAGGATATGCAGTTCTTGTATCACCATCCTTTGTTTTCATCAGAAGTTGAGCAGCAGCGGGAGAAAGACATTTCTGAAAAAAATGTGTATTCTGATTGGTTTCAATCGTGGACAAATAATTTTCTTCATAACCATGTTCTAGTTGTCACAGTTACAAATAAATATTACTTTTAGATCTCAAATGAAATGACAATAGTCCATGTATTGTTAACAGTTATGAAATAGTTGACTAAAACAGAACTTATGTCAGTATTTCTAATGAAAAAACATAGATCCCAGTACTTCTAATGCTTAAAACATAGATAAAGCAATATAATTGAAAAAAATCTTGTCATTACTTAACATGACTATTGTCTTACCTCAAGAGTGTAGGCAGCATCATCAGTCACCATCATTTGCTCCTTAAGGTGATTTATAACAGCCTTACTACTCTCCAATTTACGAGCAGCACGGTTTAATTTTTGTCTTTCTATCCGAAGCTTTTTCTTTGCCTTGTCAACTGCCTCCTTGGCTGCCTTCATGAAAGCTGTAGCTTTAGTTGGGACTTAACCATTTGTGCAGTATAATCGCCAACATAACTTTTTCTGAAAGTTCTGCTCCTTTTTGGTGGAGATTCATTCTCTTCCGAAAGGGCACTAAAATAAAGAAATGAAAAGGTAAGTAAAAAGTCTGTCATGGTATGTGTGATATATGAAAGAAGTAACATGATATCTGTAATCTACAGTATAACATTCCAATCTGAACAAAATAATAATATAATATAACATGACATCTGTAATCTACAGTATAACATTCCAATCTGAATATAATAATATAATATTATATTCAGATTGGAATGTTATAGATTACAGATGTCATGTTACTGAATATAAACTATATAGGCCTATATTTTATTTTCAATGAAATGAACTGAAAAAAAAAGCTACTTACTCAGAACTTGTAGATGCAACAGGTTCCATCGTAAGCTTCCTCTTGACAGGAGATTTCTTCTTCCTCTGAGCTGGCATCAGGTGGGGTGGAAAATTGAAGATGGAAGGTACTGCATTTTGCTTCAGTTTTGCACCAACACCAAATGCTTCAGTATCGAAAGATTCTGTGGAAAAATGTTTGGAGCATATTCGAGAACCTTTGCTGGGAATGAAATTTTCTCTCCTTAAAGCATGAATCCATTGCTTCTTTCTGATATCATCCGTTGGGAAGCTAAAATAAATTAAAAGCCTGATATAGAAAAATAACTGACACACATTGATAATTGATAAATTTATTGATTGATTTTTAAGAGACTAAACCATAAGATAAGAATGAATGGAAACTTTTTAAGTTACGAAAAGGAAGGTTCCTTGATGTTGTGATGGTCCTAATTTTGCTTTATAGGCCTAGGCCTGATCGGTGGAGTAAAGGATAGGGTAATTTTTAATAATCTGTAATAAATTCCAGCATTTACTTGTTAAATTATTTTTCTTTCATGTTTCGGAGTTAAGAGGTAAAGTAAAGAAATGCAAGTAGTGAAGTCAGAATTTTAGGGTTATTTTACAGTGAATTAACTTACTTACCTATGGAAAGAAATGCCCAATCCTTTTCTAAACGTCTCCTTACATCCATACGTGGCACAGTAATACACTGATCTAAGACTTAGATCATGAATCCAATAGATAGCTGATGACGTCACATTGTTGAAACCAACATCTCAATCAGCTGACTAAAGGAAACTGCCGGGAACTGCGTATAGTTTAGAGCATTAAAATACTACACGTGATGCTAGAATTGGGCTATTCTATTCTATGCATTACCGTACTAAGCCAGAATGGTGTATTACTGTGCCGCCTATGGATGTAAGGAGACGTTTAGAAAAGGATCGGGCATTTCTTTCCATAGGTAAGTAAGTTAATTCACTGTAAAATAACCCTAAAATTCTGACTTCACTACTTGCATTTCTTTACTTTACCTCTTAACTCCGAAACATGAAAGAAAAATAATTTAACAAGTAAATGCTGGAATTTATTACATATTATTAAAAATTACCCTATCCTTTACTCCACCAATCAGGCCTAGGCCTATAAAGCAAAATTAGGACCATCACAACATCAAGGAACCTTCCTTTTCGTAACTTAAAAAGTTTCCATTCATTCTTATCTTATGGTTTAGTCTCTTAAAAATCAATCAATAAATTTATCAATTATCAATGTGTGTCAGTTATTTTTCTATATCAGGCTTTTAATTTATTTTAGCTTCCCAGCGGATGATATCAGAAAGAACCATTGGATTCATGCTTTAAGGAGAGAAAATTTCATTCCCAGCAAAGGTTCTCGAATATGCTCCAAACATTTTTCCACAGAATCTTTCGATACTGAAGCATTTGGTGTTGGTGCAAAACTGAAGCAAAATGCAGTACCTTCCATCTTCAATTTTCCACCCCACCTGATGCCAGCTCAGAGGAAGAAGAAATCTCCTGTCAAGAGGAAGCTTACGATGGAACCTGTTGCATCTACAAGTTCTGAGTAAATAGCTTTTCTTTCAGTTCATTTCATTGAAAATAAAATATAGGCCTATATAGTTTATATTCAGTAACATGACATCTGTAATCTATAACATTCCAATCTGAATATAATATTATATTATTATTATTATATTCAGATTGGAATGTTATACTGTAGATTACAGATGTCATGTTATATTATATTATTATTATGTTCAGATTGGAATGTTATACTGTAGATTACAGATATCATGTTACTTCTTTCATATATCACACATACCATGACAGACTTTTTACTTACCTTTTCATTTCTTTATTTTAGTGCCCTTTCGGAAGAGAATGAATCTCCACCAAAAAGGAGCAGAACTTTCAGAAAAAGTTATGTTGGCGATTATACTGCACAGATGGTTAAGTCCCCAACTAAAGCTACAGCTTTCATGAAGGCAGCCAAGGAGGCAGTTGACAAGGCAAAGAAAAAGCTTCGGATAGAAAGACAAAAATTAAACCGTGCTGCTCGTAAATTGGAGAGTAGTAAGGCTGTTATAAATCACCTTAAGGAGCAAATGATGGTGACTGATGATGCTGCCTACACTCTTGAGGTAAGACAATAGTCATGTTAAGTAATGACAAGATTTTTTTCAATTATATTGCTTTATCTATGTTTTAATCATTAGAAGTACTGGGATCTATGTTTTTGCATTAGAAATACTGACATAAGTTCTGTTTTAGTCAACTATTTCATAACTGTTGTAGCAGTTTCGCTAGCCTACACGTTGAGCGACAAGTGTAGCGGTTTGACTGCCCCTAACTGTTGGGAGATAAATGTAACTGTTTACCTTTGCCTAAGCTATGTTGTTTTAATGGGTGCCAAGACCTCAACGCAATGTTGAAATCTAAATTTGTATTTAACAATGTCTAGCTCTGGCAGAACACCTTCAAGAATCTATTCACTCAGATCGTGGTATGATTTGATCATTAACCCAACAAACAATTGTATCAGGAGAAGGAATTGGTCTATATCTAATGCTACCTACTGAAAGCAAACATTGCATTGTAAAAGAAATGAATTTATTATATAAAACAAGTATAGCAAAATTAATAATAATAATAAGTATAAAATTTAAATTGGGGCGTTGTGATTTGAATATTACCGATAGAAAATTACGTGAAAACGGAGTCTGATAAATTATTGATTTTACTCTTATTCCCAAGCTATGAAGTTATTGAAATATGAAATATAAAACAAAGAGAAACGAGAGATTGCGTATTTCTGCGTCATTCGCGCTTACCACTGGAAATGGCCGAAGCCTTTCCCTCGTACTGGATGATGCTGTGAGCTTCACACAGTCTCCTGGACGTCTCCATCTCCGTCGATATTTGATGATATTCTGGTAGATTAGATACTTCTATGGTCCGTACATCGGACCCAAACACTCGTACAACCACACTGGTTAAGTTTTACAAAAGTTAGTCCTCCACTCCACGGAACATCGGAGCGACTCCCGCGTACAACCGTACTCGTTAAGTTCTATACAGATAGTCCACGTTCCACGGAACATCGGAGCGACTCCCGCGTACGACCACACTCGGCAAGTTCTACACAGATTCTCCTCGTTCCACGGCGCGCTGAACAATATATCCACACGTCGCATCCCCACTCTTCATCCGACTTCTAGCTTACGTGGTCTCCACTGATTGGCTGCACCCCACGCGCTATACTCCCCTCCTCTGGCTCATTACACTCGGCGGGAGGGTTCCGTTCCAACTATCCGCCTTTTCTTGACGCTGCAACCCCGCTTGCGTAATACTTCCCGACAAGATTAAGCGTGTACTTGAATTCCCAGTGAGTCACGTCTCTCGATATACCCTAACTGACGAAACTCCGTTAAATTCCGTAATCACATAACTTTCTATGATATTGTCGTTCGTAATAATTTGCTTGATAGCGTTTTCTAAGACATAGAAAACCTATCTGTATGCTTATAATTTTTATAAAATGCTCCGAAAATATCTTAATAATAATTATAATAAATTAATAATAATAATAAATTAACATGAAAAATTCTCTTGGCTGAACAATTTCCCGCGTAAATAAATATAGAATGGCTTCCTACTGACTTATGCCAGTTGCATAAAAAAAACCTCGAAAAACACGTTACATATTCGCCTCGGATCATCGGATGATTTACCGTGACGACGGTCCATTATCCGATTATCCCAGACACGTTAATAAACCCCATCCAAAATACATATTACATAAATGAGATCACCCTAAATTACAGATATATACACTCATAATTTTTCTTCACGCACTTTGCGTCAAAGTTTGTTGTCACTATGGATTGCACTTTGCAACCAGTCCAATGTTTTACATATAGAATAGTGTTCCACGGATATTTCCGCCTCTCAAATTTCTCTATGTTGGAGAAATAGACATAATTAATGTGTGAGCACTATGTATTTATGATGTCATATCACACGCATTGAAGGTGTTCTGATATATTTATATCTCCATAGAACTTCCTAATTTCACTGGAGGTCCCTTCCTTATGGTGAAATTTAATCTCACTTATCACTGAGCACACGATCACACTATTCTGGCAGCGCCTCGTGACCATAATACTTAATCTCTCTTTAAAGTAGATTAAATTAATATTGACTTCTGAAAAAAAAAAACAGTAAATGCGCATTACATATAACACCAAATATTTCTGTGCCGTAATCGCCCTGTCTTGTTAAGTTCCCGTAGACCATATTCTACTTAATACTAGTTCTCAACACAGACCAGTTCTCCTGACACAAAAAATACCTTTGTACAAATTACCTTAAATTACACACTTACAAATCTTACATGGCGAGGCCGTAAACAGAAATCACGTGTGCTGATATGTATGAGTTTCATGAAGGACTGTCTCGCATTCTGATGGCCCATCTTTTATCTCGTGGACGCCTTAAGCTAACAAGCCCTATTCAAGCGCTCCCCCATCTCTTGGAGATAAATGGGAACCCATCAGCGCTGCCAAAAATGGCCTTGGTGCATCGAGACAATTTAGTGCTCAACAGCATCCGACAATCCCGTCATATTTCCCTGTACCTTAAAAACTCTCATTTACTTACATACTACCCCCCTGTGTGACTTCTGATACGCCTGCCTGGAAGACCATCTCCTCCCACGCACCAAATACTACACTTACTCATTTGATAGGCTGGCTCGCCAGCTAAACACACTCACTTTATGACACATATTTTCATAGACTATGTATATTATACGTCCCGTATAATCTGTTTCCCTTACTATCCTCCAGCACATATGCTGTTTTCCCAATACGTTTGGAAACTATGAATGTTTCTGTGTCACCTGCTTCCAACCTTGCAAGTGGCTCCCTTTGAATGAACGTCATCACGTTGCCCTACTAGCATATTTCTCAGTGTCTGTAACGATGCCCTGTTGCTACTGTCCACACATGCTAACCCTACTTTCTTCTGGTGTAACACCTCTACTTGACACACTATGACCTAAAAATGTCACTTCTGACTGACAGAATGACGACTTAGACAGCTTCAAAGTGAACCCTGCCTGATCTAACTTCTGAAAAACTATATCTAAATGACGTAGATGCTCCTCAAACTGCGTGAACTAATTACCATATCATCTATGTAAATGGTTACAAACTCTCCTGTGTCATCCCCTAATGCGATGTTTAAAGCCCTAATTAAAGCTGCTGAACTACTATTTAACCCATAAGGTGTTCTACAAAATTGATAAAGGTTATATTTATGACTTAAAGCTGTAAATGGTCTATCTTCGTACATAAGTGGCACTTGCCAAAAACTGGAACTCAAATCTACACAAGTGAAATACTTCTTCCCCTCAAATGTTTGCATTAATTCCTCTATTGACATAGATTTCAGCTGATCTGAACTAATTCTACTGTTAACCAAACGAGCGTCTAAACAAATACGAACTGTGCCGTCGGTCTTGGGTACCGTGATCAAAGAATTAACATATGGACTGTTAGAGTGCTCAATAATCCCATCTTCAAGCATCTGATTAATTTGTGCCTCAACTGCACTCTGATAAGCGAAAGGTACAGGATATCTATGTCGTGTGAATACTGACCTATCAATAACGTTCAATGAATGTGTATAGCAATTGGCCATACCAATGCGATCCTCAAAAACTCTCCTATTACACAATAACACATCATAGAGCCGAACACACTGTTCATCCTCTATATTTCCCTGAAATGCAGCATCAAGTAACGAGTCCTTTAGACTACCGTTCGTAATCACACTGCCCACAAAACATGGAGAACCCCGCTCTACGGCTGGCGATATCTCATTTAAAGTACAAATCACACCTACAATACTACTTCTCTGAATATGGTCATTGAACGCTACTTCTACTTCAGAATCTCCCCATTTAAATTTCAAACTCCCTACATCATAACATAAGTTACCAGACACTCTACTTAGCCACTCTGAACCCAAGATAACACTGAATACTAAATTTGGAATTACAAGGCAAATCTGCTTCTCTACATGATTATTAATTTTAATGTCTACTAAAACTTGCTTAGAAATTACTTTAGACCTCTTCCCAACAGCTGTGATAACAAAAGTGCTTTAAATTGGCATCTCCTCAAAATTTACTCCAGTTCCTTTCATTTTATCATAAAATGCACTACTTATGCAACTCTTCATACAACCACTATCAATTAAAACATCTGTGTACGCCTCGGACACGTTGAATTTAACTATGGGGCTCTTACTAACCACTTCCTGAATAATACCTTCATCATTTAGTTCATGTAATAATTCATTTCTTACATTTAGGTCATAGGGTTCCTGTATAATTGTATGGACAGGGCATGCTACAGACTGAGATTCTGACCTTACTTCGCAGCCTGGTTCGCGTTTAAAGAACCGCTACAGCTTGCCGTAGTACTACGAACTACTGAACTGGTCTGGTTGTTCTGTGCTGTGTTGTCATTGTTTGGCTGTATATTACTACCACTAGGCTGTCCTCTTCCTTGGCCCCTATTCTGGTTGTAATTATTGTCATTATAATTTCTCCCTTGATTTCCCCTGAAATCATTGTTTCTCCCTTGATTTCCCCTTTAATCATTGTTCCTCCCTTGATTTCCCCTGAAATCATTGTTCCTCCCTTGATACTGATTACCATAGCCATTTCCTCTGTTCTGATTTAGCTGATTATTATTATTTCTATTTTGAGCGTTGGCCCCTTCGCCACCGTTCCCTTGAACTTCTTGATGCCTGGCTTCATTAGGTCTATTATTATTATTACCCTGGTTCCGATTGAAATTGTCCTCATAACCCCCTCTCCCTAGTGCATCAAATGTGCTTAACAAATTTTCTACTTGTGATATTGTCTTTACATTCTGGATACAAGCAGCCTCCTTGATCCTATAGGGAAAGTGCCTAAGTAGCAACCTCACCACATCACTTTCCTCCTTCAAGCCATCCAGATATTTACACACTAATACCTGCCCTAAAAAGTATTCGGTCATGGTGGAGCTTCCTTTAGGGTTATATTTACCACACACTACTCCCTCACGATGCTGCGACTGAATAACCTCATTCCAGAACTTTTCACAGAATTTCATTTTAAAATCATTGATATCAGTAAACTTGTCTCTGTAGACAGCAAACCAATTCCTCGTTTCCCCCACAAACACTTGTTCTAAAATTTCAACTACCTGGCACCACTCAATACTACCATTTTCCAACCTCTCCCCGAATTTATTTTCTATAGTGTTCATGAACTCCATTGGGCACCCCTGTCGATTGCTGAACTTCCCCAGTTCTACCTCCCTGTGTGTGCTATTCACAAAAACTGGCCTATTCTGACTATTTTCTTGCCTGATCCTAGCTTTTAATTTTAACTCTAATTCTGCGATTTTCTCCTCAGCCTTCCTCTCAATACTGTTTACTGTTAATTTAATGTTTCCTTCTGATTCTTCTACTTTATCATATAGCTTTGCTTGTTTCTCCTCAATCTTGCTAATGCTCTCTCTATTACTCTCTCTTAAATCATTTACTTCTGCAACTATTTGTGAGTGGACACTCTCAATTCTACCCCCCAGCTGTTTCTTAACCTCTTTAGTAGCTACCTGAATTTTGTCAATTTCTCCCCCCAATTGCTTTTTGACCTGCTGTGTTTCCAGTTGCACTAGTTCTTTTAAATTTTCAGCCTGTGTACTGATTCTAATTTCCAACTCCTCCTGTACTTTTCCTAATTTTCTGTCTACATCTGCAATAATCTCTTTAGCCTTTTCTTCCATCACCCCCCTGATCTCACCTCTAATCAGTTCGAATTTGTCACTCATTTCCCTACTGTTTTGTTCTAATTTAGCATTTAAAGTTTCAGTACTCTCTCTATTTTCCTTACTGTTTTGTTCTAATCTGGAGTTTAAAGTTTCATTACTCTCTCTATTTTCCTTACTGTTTTGTTCTAATCTGGCGTTTAAAGTTTCATTACTCTCTCTATTTTCCCTACTGTTTTGTTCTAATTTAGCATATAAGGCATCTGTACTTTCCTTATTTTCCCTACTGTTTTGTTC
This sequence comes from Meconema thalassinum, assembly GCA_946902985.2. Classification (NCBI taxonomy): domain Eukaryota; kingdom Metazoa; phylum Arthropoda; class Insecta; order Orthoptera; family Tettigoniidae; genus Meconema; species Meconema thalassinum. Next base: position 368,645,414 of record OX336393.1, read on the forward strand.
TAATCTGGCATTTAAGGCATCTGTACTTTCTTTATTTTCCCTACTGTTTTGTTCTAATTTTGCATTTAAGGCATCACTACTAACTTTGTTCTGATACATGAACTCGAGAAGTAAAGTTTTTAATTCTGGTTGGCCGCCTACACTCCCTGTTTCAGTATCGGGATTTACCTCCGCTACCCCGGTACTACCATCAGTCGACATACTGCTCGTATCATCACTCTCCAGTTGATGACCACTACTTAACCTCATCTGTCTTTCTTTCTCATCCCCCATAATGATATACACTGATACAGACAAATAACCCCCAAAATACAGGCACAGAAATATATACCCCTCTCCTTCCACAAATGTTATTAGGTTTTCAGCCCCAAGTTGCCGGCGCCAATTGTAGCAGTTTCGCTAGCCCACACGTTGAGCGACAATTGTAACGTTTTCACTTTGCTCCACGTTGAGCGTACAAGTGTAATGTTAATTAATGCCCCATGTTGGTAGCGACAAATGTAACGGTTTGGCTGCCCCAAACTGTTGGGTGATAAATGTAACTGTTTACTTTTGCCTAAGCTATGTTGTTTTAATGGGCGCCAAGACCTCAATGCAATGCTGAAATCTAAATTTGTGGGGGCCGATAACCTAGATGTTAGGCCCCTTAAAACAACAATTATCATCATCATATCTAAATTTGTATTTAACAACGTCTAGCTCTGGTAGAACACCTTCAAGAATCTATTCACTCAGATCGTGGTATGATTTGTTCATTAACCCAACAAACCATTGTATCAGGAGAAGGAATTGGTCTATATCTAATGCTACCTACTGAAAGCAAACATTGCATTGTAAAAGAAATGAATTTTTTATATAAAACAAGTATAGCAAAATTATTAATAATAATAAGTATAAAATATTAATTGGAGCGTTGTGATTTGAATATTACCGATAGAAAATTACGTGAAAACGGAGTCTGATAAATTATTGATTTTACTCTTATTCCCAAGCTATGAAGTTATTGAAATATGAAATATAAAACAAAGAGAAACGAGAGATTGCGTATTTCTGCGTCATTCGCGCTTACCACTGGAAATGGCCGAAGCCTTTCCCTCGTACTGGATGATGCTGTGAGCTTCCCACAGTCACCTGGACGTCTCCATCTCCGTCGATATTTGATGATATTCTGGTAGATTAGATACTTCTATGGTCCGTACATCGGACCCAAACACTCGTACAACCACACTGGTTAAGTTTTACAAAAGTTAGTCCTCCACTCCACGGAACATCGGAGCGACTCCCGCGTACAACCGTACTCGTTAAGTTCTATACAGATAATCCACGTTCCACGGAACATCGGAGCGACTCCCGCGTACGACCATACTCGGCAAGTTCTACACAGATTCTCCTCGTTCCACGGCGCGCGGAACGATATATCCACACGTCGCATCCCCACTCTTCATCCGACTTCTAACTTACGTGGTCTCCACTGATTGGCTGCATCTCACGCGCTATACTCCCCTCCTCTGGCTCATTACACTCGGCGGGAGGGTTCCGTTCCAACTATCCGCCTTTTCTTGACGCTGCAACCCCGCTTGCGTAATACTTCCCGACAAGATTAAGCGTGTACTTGAATTCCCAGTGAGTCACGTCTCTCGATATACCCTAACTGACGAAACTCCGTTAAATTCCGTAATCACATAACTTTCTATGATATTGTCGTTCGTAATAATTTGCTTGATAGCGTTTTCTAAGACATAGAAAACCTATCTGTATGCTTATAATTTTTATAAAATGCTCCGAAAATATCTTAATAATAATTATAATAAATTAATAATAATAATAAATTAACATGAAAAATTCTCTTGGCTGAACAATTTGCCGCGTAAATAAATATAGAATGGCTTCCTACTGACTTATGCCAGTTGCATAAAAACCCCTCGAAAAACACGTTACACTGTTAACAATACATGGACTATTGTCATTTCATTTGAGATCTAAAAGTAATATTTATTTGTAACTGTGACAACTAGAACATGGTTATGAAGAAAATTATTTGTCCACGATTGAAACCAATCAGAATACACATTTTTCCCAGAAATGTCTTTCTCCCGCTGCTGCTCAACTTCTGATGAAAACAAAGGATGGTGATACAAGAACTGCATATCCTCCTGAGTTACGCAACTTTGCCCTGACATTGAATTTCTATTCAGGTCGAGCATATAATTACCTCAGGGAAGTATTCCCTCATGGTTTACCACATCCGAGCACATTGCGTAAGTGGTACCAGTCAGTGGATGGTAAGCCAGGTTTTAGTACTGAGGCCAAGACAGCTCTCATTCTTAAAGAGAAGGAAATGGCCATCAAAGGAAAGCCCTTAGTGTGTGCTCTGATGATGGATGAAATGTGCATCAAGAAGCATGTAGAGTTTAATGGTAAAAACTTTGTTGGGTATGTGAGTTGTGGCCATGAATTAGAAGAAGACCAGGATTTACCAATAGCCAGGGAAGCTTTAGTGTTTATGGTTGTTTCCCTGAATGGACACTGGAAGATTCCAGTGGGTATACTTACTGTATGTTAATTCATTGATTCTTTTACCACCAAATATGTAAATAATGCTAGTGCCCTACAAGACAGCGGGTAGTTCAGGATAATAGAAGGTGAAACATCTACATTGGCATACTGTACGTTGATTCTATGATTCTTTTAATACCAAATATGTAAATAATGCTAGTGCCTTACAGGAGAATGGGCAATTCAGGACAATAGGAGGTGAAACATCTACAGTGCATTGGTATACTGTATGTTGATTCTGTGATTCTTTTACCACCAAATATGTAAATAATGCTAGTGCCCTACAAGAGAATGGGTAGTTCAGGATAATAGGAGGTGAAACATCTACATTGGTATACTGTATGTTGATTCTGTGATTCTTTTACCACCAAATATGTAAATAATGCTAGTGCCCTACAAGAGAATGGGTAGTTCAGGATAATAGGAGGTGAAACATCTACATTGGTATACTGTACGTTGATTCTGTGATTGTCTGCCAGTGTTGGTATAAAATATTTATATATTGCTATCTACAATGAGAAATGTTCACAATAACATTTGAGGAAAATTGTCTTTGTGGAAAGTACAGTTACTAATTATGCTTCACTCATTCTTTATGGCTCATCAAGTTTGTTTCGTGGGCCCAGTGAATGCTGTGGGAAAGAACCAAGGACACATGGTTTTGACAGTCGATTTGATGTGGAGAAAGACTCGCCCTTGCGCAGGTACAATGAGTGATTTCAATTAAGTGTGATCTTTTCATTGTACTGTCAAATTGACAATGATTCTTCACTTGTTTGTTGTCGATTACATATGGGGTAGACCTATGTTTTCATTGCTTTTAGATGAGTAGTTTTGTTTCAGCAACCTATAGCTTTAAGGCATGCTAAAAATCGTTTACTTTGAGGATATGTAGAAACGCCCTTGTTTGTTATTGCTAATGTTGGATTGTAAACCATTTTGCACGGGTGGGTTAAATGAATGGTGTGGCGAATGCACATGTCTATTTCCTGTAGCCGCTCAGAATACGGGCTTCAACTGAAATATATCTACTTCTTTTTCGGAGATTTCTTTTTAAGACAGTATCTATTGAGGTATAAGTAAGCCATATATTCCTGGCAGCATATGTCTGTATCGGACTACCCGTTTGAGTGGCAAAAAAAAAAAATGGAGGTTTTGATAAATTTTGTCAGTTTTAAATGAAGAGTGTTTTTTGTTGTTGTGTCATTTTGGGAGGACTAACATAAAATCTGGATTGAATGTGGTGCAGTGCTTTTTCGATAGTACATCTCTTATAATTTCTCCCTTCACTTGTGTGTTCAGGTTATTTTCAGTTGTGTTGGCTATTTCTATTATTAGATGTGAGAAGAGCATAACACACATATACAATGCCCACTTTCCATATTTCAATAGGTTAACCAGGGAATGATGGTATATTGGCTTTCACGGCCAGTGAATTAAAATTCAGCAATTCTTCTAGGTTTGTGCCGTGTCTTGTGTGGGGTTTCGCCTAGGACACCAAGCTGGCTCATCGGCGGGCTCTTGGTGTCTCCGCCCGGACCCCCACAGGAGTGACGAACTGCGCGCCACCTCCCTTTATATTAGGTGCAACTGCACCACTTGACTGCGAGAACTAAAAGCTCAAGCAGCCTTAACCTCCCTATGAAGGATTCCGAAAAGATGGTATATTGGCTTTCACAGCCATACTAATAACCTATATGGGTGCATTACGGTATACGCTATGACTTCAATTTCGTTGCTGAACTGTATAGTGTGAGGTACGAAGCTTCTTCACAAAAACAATTGTTCAAAAATCAGTAGGCCTATTTCAGAGTTCAATTTCGTTGCTGAACTGTATAGTGTGAGGGTACGAAGCTTCTACACAAAAACAATTGTTCAAATATCAGTAGGCCTATTTCAGAGTTCAATTTTGTTGCTGAACTGTATAGTGTGAGGGTACGAAGCTTCTACACAAAAATGATTGTTGGAAAATCAGTAGGCCTATTTCAGAGTTGGATTTGTTACTAATTTAAAAGAGGACTCCTGGATGTACGAGTATTACGGAACACGACAGCCACATTTAACGTCAAGTATGTTACATCTTTCCTTACCTTCCCTACCTTCCGGTACGTAAAAAAACATGCGATGCTTTTCCGAATGTCGTATAAATTACGAGCCGACCCCGTGGTGTTGGGGTAGCGTGCCTGCCTCTCACCCGGAGGCCCCGGGTTCGATTCCCGGCTCAGTCAGGGATGTTAAAACTGATGTGAGGGTTGGAACGGGGTGCACTCAGCCTCGTGAGGACAATTGAGTATCTGTCTGACGGTGAGGCAGCGCACCGATCACGAAAACCAAGATTAATGGCTGAGGGGACCCGATGCACTGATCACACGTCACCCCAATATCTGCAGGCCAAATGGCTGGGCAGCGGTCGCTTCGTCGGCCTAGGCCCTTCATGGGCTGTATAGTGCCAGGGGTTGTTTTTTTGTATACATTATGAAAATGTGTGTTAAAACCCTCATTAAAAAGCATTTCCCCACTTACTCCTATCACCTTCCATTACGAGTTCCTCCGTTTACCCTTTAGTCAGCTTATCGAGATGTTGGTTTCACGTCACAGTACAGGCCTTCGATCAAGACCAACTACAATCCTCAGACCTTAATGTAGAAAAAACATGGCGGCGACGGTTGCCCTACCAATAGCTAAGATCATGTCATCGGGCGTGTCACAGTTCGGGTAAATTATTAGTTTTACTCACCTGAGAGCATACAAGATATCACAAGACGAGACTAGGTTCCGAAGAAATATGCATCAATAATTTAGACTTACCTGAATTAATTTATCTATATAGTGCTGGCCTCGAATTATAGGTTTCTTCGTCTTCACCCAAGGGGCAGCTACAATAGTCTCACTGTTTCTGTGGTTGAATAAGAAGCTTTTGGCGAGTTATCACGATTTGAATTTAAGTTCAGTAATTATAGATTAATATTATTAGCAAAAAAGCAAACAGATTCTGAAGTAGGAGAGAATAAAGTACCCGGTTACTGAAGTGCTGTCCCAGCACCTGCAGAGTATTTATGTACACAATCGGAATGAGAATAGTTGCCTGAAATAATCGAACCAACGCCATCGAGATACAATACAATTATGACCTCTCGTGGAATTGTATAAAATCTCGGGTAAAACATCACACCGAATTAGTTGATTGAAATATGCAAAGAAGTCGTCGTGTGGATATCAGAATATAATTATGGAGAATACTACACACAAGGGACACTGAAACATTCGCTGTTACCATTTGGAATAGTTGTACGCTGGAAATAGTTGATTTAGTAAAGTACTGTAGGTAGGAAAGCACCATCTCCCTCTTACGGAAATATCGCGGCACACCAGCTCCCAATATAAGTACATAATTGGCAAGGTACTCACAACACTTTATTACACACATGATATTAAAAAATAACTTGCAAGCTGTAAGAATCACAAAAGGATGAATAATGACGGAACACAATGAGTTCACTGTTTGGCACAGGGGGGACATCTTCCTTAACCAATAAAACAGAAGTTCATTGTAGTATTTGCCGTGTATGCAAGGCAGTGTAGAACATCTGCCAGACTAATAAGGATTTACGAAGGCACATGTTGCTGAGCGTCAAGATAACGTCAACAGTTTGGTCTTGCCGTAGATGCTCATTGAGTTTTCCCTTTACGTACTAACTGCAAGTTCGACACTACTGAACTGTACTAAGCTATTATTATATTGTCACTAACTAGCAAATCATTGCGGTGTATATTCTTGAGACACTTCTATTAATGCTTTGGTGTTAGGTATGTAAACATCTGCAGTAAATGACACAATGCCATCGGTCGACTGAACAATCATCACACAATCGAACCTGTCCATAATAAGCGTATTGTCACATATTTACACACGATTGCAGTACATTAACGCGAGCTGGACTTAACAGACATACTGAAGACACTACAAATTACAGATGAGCAATAGTTTATCCCAACTTTCATCAAACGAAGCTAATCAAAGCTATTATTGTATCCCAGCAACGAATGTAAACAAACAATATCTCGGGCTTCCGCTTACGCCATTTCCACACTTTCGATACCTGCATTAAGGTCTGAGTATTGTAGTTGGTCTTGCTTCGATCATGTAAATGTAAATGCTAGTATCGCACCTGCACTCACTTCCATGGCCCCCTATTTTAAATTTCAATGCCTGGCGAGTGTCATAGTGGGGTATTCCAGGAGGCCATGGTCAAATACAAGGTATTCTCTGCGTCCCATGCGCTCTGTTCAGTACATAAAACTGGTAAAATCTCGACAGATATTTATGAATATTCATGTTCGAACATCAAATAGTTATAATTATCTTCAAACATAAACAGTCGTATGCAACTCGCCTATAATGTTAATTAAGAAACTCGTATGGAAATTATAAAACGAGCGTAGCGAGTTTTATAAACATACTCGTGGCTCAATTATTTCCATTATAGGCTCGTTGCATAATGTACTATTATGTCCCTATGCTGGATTAAATGTAGTGTGGACTACGCAATGCAGTCAATCATGTTCAGTGTCAAATTGCAGGTTATGCTACTGATGTGACGGTGTCGTCTTTGATAATAAATACGCTGAAGTATTTTTCATCTTATTAAATGTACAGTATGGACAGTGCGTTTGGTTGAGGAAAGTTTGAGATTCTTCTAGGATACATTGCAGCCCAAATTTGTCAATTCTTCGTAGAATTTCGAAGTTCTGGGTTACTTTGTTTCTATGATTCATGGAAACTGGAATTTAAAAGGAAACAGTTCATTGCTTGTAATGTTTTCCTTTGTAGCAAATAAAATGCATAGTTGTTAAAAAGCAATGCTTATTAAATCAATAGACTTCCTTATTTCCATTTGCCCATGTTTTGTTCACTTCCATAAAATACTGATGTGGAAAGTAACACTGAATAAGATCTAATAGTACGATAAAATGTTGTAAAGTAATGTACTAAAATTAGCCAAAATACATTTTTTAATGATGAAAAGTAAATTAGTAAATTATGTAGTAATAGATTGAACTTGTTTGGAGCTCTCGGGCGTACAATCAAAAATGACCAGCTACACAAAACACAATTCTGGTCAGAAATCAGTAGGCCTAATGCAGAGTTGGATTTGTTATTAATTATTTACAAGAGGGCGATCTTGGATGTATGAGTATTACGGAACACGACAGCCACTTTTTACACAAACACAATTCTGTTAAAAAATCAGTAGGCCTAATTCAGAGGTGGATTTGTTATTAATTATTTACAAGAGGGGATCCTCGATGTATGAGTGTTACGGAACACTACAGCCACTTTTAACACCAAATATGTTACATTCTTAACCTTTGCTACCTTCCGGTACGTAAAGAAACAGGCGATGCTTTTCCCAACGTGGTATAAATTACGAAAATGTGTGTTTAAACCCTCATTAAAAATCATTTCCCCACCTTCTCCTATCAACTTCCATTACGAGTTCCTCTGTTTTCCCTTTAATCAGCTGATCGAGATGTTGGTTTCACGTTACAGTACAGGCGCAGTGTGGCAATGCGCACTCTATTGTATTTATGCTCGAAGGTCATAAAATTGCCCCAGCAGGCGCCGGTTCCGAAAAAAAACCTGTTGATTTCACTATTTACAAATTTCGCACGCGCTTCAAATTTACACATAAGAGAGCCAATTAGTAGTAAAACAAGTTATAATTACCAGTAATGCAATACATCGAACCAATAATCCTCTACGACACAAATTTTCACAACAAACAATAAACGCGGGATTTCCATACTCACAGAGATTATATCTCTATTTAGAGATAAGGTTAGTACTGTACCCGATACCTAGTTGAGGCTATCGGCTACGCCAGCAGATATTAAGCCGTAGTTGAGATTATGGGAAGAGTTATGAAAAGATAGCGCTCAAATCGAGTCAAGAGGAATGTCAAGATGACGTAGGAGGTCTAGGATTAAGAAGGCACTGACAACTGTAAGCAGATGGAATTATGGATGGAATTATGAAGCTTTATTAAGATCTATATGGAACATGGTATTTAAACATCTCAGAAGAGAAGATACAACAAGCATTATATGTGGTAATAATTTGAAGGAAGTCAGATAACCCTTAAGTTATTTTATAACTTAATAGCCGAGATGATCGGGGCTCGAGATTATATTTGTGACGCAAGACCACAGAGGTGGGGAGAACGTCAAGTGACTGCGCCAGGGAGGTTCAGGTCAAGGCAGTCTAGAGACAGTCAGTCGAGCTCAGTGAGCCACGCAGTCGAGCTCTGTAAGCAGAGGAGTCAAGTACGGTTAGCACGGCAGTCGAATTCAGACAGCGAGCTGAGTAGGACATGCGCCGAGCGTATGGTTAAGGTCGCGCAGCGAGCAGCATTTGTCACGGAAAGTGAAAGCGACAGTTTTAACTTCACCAAGCAGCGAACGAAAAGTAGGGCAGTGGGCCGGGCGGACACCCGCAGTAGGCAGCGTGAAGACCGGTTACAGAACCAGCTGTACGGCCCAAGCAAGCATGAGAAGGCCGGGGTTTAGAACAGTACGGTAAAACGAGTTGGAGAACTCATTTCAAGCTGCAATTTGGTAACGCAGAACAGCATAGCAGAGCGACATGGCGAGGCCAGCTTTAGGCTGAGATTATTCTAGCATTGCAGTAGGGGCGAGCGGGTTATTTCCAATCTTATACGCAAGCATTATGACAGAAGCTGAACTTCATTACAACATTGAGTTGGAACGTTTATTCAGCATTTAAATTGTACAGGCAGATAGTTACGAGATACTGCAACTGTGAACTTCGAATGAACATAGTTTTTCAATGACATTACGACTATGCATTTCATAACGCATTCCAAATAACATTAACGATTGTAGGCAAACAAAATGTTTCAAGCAAATGCACTCATGAACATTAGCTCGTGCATTAATGCAATTCTTTCTTATAAAGTGTTATAAATTACCGAGTATGAACACAGCTACAGGGTGTTTCATAAACTTAGACACTCTCATATAAAATTTTATTTTATGAAAGTGAGACTTAGCAGTTATTGGAGATTGAACTTTCAACACTCAAACCGAACATTGTATGGAACAGTGGCGTAACGTAGAAGAGGAATAGGGGGTCCGCTGTTTCTATGAACTTTTTCGTGAGGATTTGGACAATATCCGCTATGGATAACCAGCAGTTCATCATGTCGGAGTAAACGCAGACAGAGACGCGATGGCACCACAGAGCGATGGATTCGATTCCTGACGAGGAGGAGGTCCACCAGCTGATTCACTTGGGATTTCGAAGGCAATCGTCATTGCGTGGGTGGAATGATATTCACGCCGATCTTTCGAGAAATTCATTACATAAGGAAAATCGACGATCTTTGAAATTTAATAACAGCTGATTATGAGAAGGTACTGTAAGAGTTATAACTTCCTGATATGATTATTTCATGAATACGGGGCACACATGTATATTTTTCTAATAGGAGTGATACGATTATTTAGACATGGCTTTGACTTTATATGCTTCGAATTTTGCTAGAATATGGCGTGACCATATGAGGTGGCAGGCATCATTATACGAAATTCTCACCATTGGTTGGCTTTATTAAGCAGATGTTAGGTCTTTTAGACATTTTTCCAGTAAGGATAGTTTTCATGAATAGTTTTTTTTTGTGTGACTAGTATTTCGAACTCGTGATCTGCAATTGATTATCTAAATTACTTCGTCAGTTCATTGCATACTAGCGAGTGTGTATTATTCATCAGTAGGGATTTTTTTCCATTGGATTGTTTGGAGATATTAAGATGTTATTCACTTTAGTGAATGAATATCGCTTTTATATGACAACTAGAGACTTGTTGATTCCTATCTGGTACATTCACTCATTTAGTCTTCGAGATGGGGTCTTTCGTTTTTATACGATTGTATGGTGGTTACTCATCTTACCCATCGTTCAGGGCACTATCATGTTAGTCGACGGGGCAAGGTCTTTCGTATTTATACGATTGTACGGTGGTTACTCATCTTACTTGCCATTGAGGGACTCATTTTTATCATCCGAGTGTACATGAGATTGTAAGTGAATCAAACAAGGAACTACTAGTCACATACCAGTCGAATTTTTGTTAAATAAAGTAAAGATAAATGTTAGCAGGGTTACATTTGTAATTCTTGTTTGCCAATCCAATATTTTGTTGCTATACTCTTTTGAGAATACTTTCAGTTTAACAGCTGGTACAGCTGATGCTTTTGATGATTTTTATAATTGTGTTTGATACCTTTGAGAAGGATTTAGAGTAATTGAATCTTGTAAGATGAATCATTAATGGTCAGATTTATTTTAAAGCAGATCAGTATTGCAGATTTTGATATGAGAGATTATAGCACATTGGTGTTTTTCTGTGATGTGAATTATAAGAGAATTTATGCTATTTGAAAGCAGATCTTGAATTACTAAGGTGATATTTTTTCCAATTGTTTAAGAAGTTGTCTAGATGTGATCAGAATAATTACAGTTATTGGAGATTGTGTGCGTTGATAATTTGAAGCCAGTTATATATTTTTTGTAGATCATGCAACATGGTTAAGTGAAGTTTGTGATAGGCATTTTGTGGAAGTTGCCAAGTGATAGTTGCAATGTTGCTAATGTATTTTGAGGCAGACATGAGGTTGTCGAACCCAGTCTAGCGTAATTATTGAGATTCATGCTGTATGTGCTGAATATTTATGGAGTTTTGTGGAATAATTGTGGTATTCAAATGTGATATTTGAAGATGTGAGGATATATAATGTCGTTGTGGATAGTCAGATCCAACGTGATGTCGTGAAGGCAATAATATTTTTTTGGCATGATAATTAAATACGAAATATAACTTGGAAGTGATAAAACTATAAGACAACGTTCTATAACCCATATTAAACAATTTGTTAGGAAATTAGACAAATAAATAAGGTTGATAATACAAGATTTTCTGAGAATAATAATTAATGAAATAATAATCTGAAATCTAAGCATATTAATGATCTGACCTAATGAAATAAAAATCAGAATGACTAGATGAAATAATAAAAATCTAAATAACCAGAAGAATAAAATTTAAATAAATTGATAAATTAAATTTCTGAATAAGTCAACGAATTAAATAAATGGATGAATTAAAGATTGGATAAATAAACTAATTTAAATAAATTAATAGATGATTGGATAGATGATGAATAACTGAATTAGAAGGTGATAATTAATTAAAGAAGCTGATGATTAATGAATTTATATGGAATTAAAATACATTTAATTGAGATATGAATTAAAGGAATTACAACTTGAGTTGAGGAATTAAACAATTTGTATTGATGATTTAAGATGATTTAATTTGAAGAAGATGATAAAATAAGAATGTGTGAATAATTAGAAAGTATAATGAAGTAATGATAATAATTTTCATTTAAATGATTTAATGGTGATGAGTTAATGATTCTGACAGGAATATGTTGAATTTTGAGATGAGAATTAATGTGAGAAATATTTAACTTTGATGATGATGATGATCCTAACCAATGAGCAGTGGATTTTCTGTAATTCACGAACAAGCAATTGTTAATGACAATGTAAATAGTGTAAATTAATTATTCGATGTTTAGGAGCATTTACTAACGTATTCAACGTTTAAATTATGCCATGCAAGCCATAAAATACATGATATTTAAAATATGTGATTATAATGTGTATGCTTAGACAGATTAATAATTTTTTCAAATCCACATCCATGATGTTAATTTAAAGAGAAATTAGGTCTCAGGTATCACAAATGTCAGTGACGAAAGACATAGTGCTACAGTGATCCTGAGAACCCAAGAGAACTTTAGAGATTTTTCTTGTTCTAAGTGGATGAAATATTTTTGATTAGAAAAGAGATGGTTCGATTTTTGGACAATGACAATTTAACGTTGGCATTCGACCATACTCTCAGGTAGGATGAATATTTAAAATGTCTGTCTGACTATCAAAGTGAAATAAATTTGTTTTTATCTTAGTTGTGATCTGATGATGATGTGATTTTCCTTTTTCTTTCCTTGTCTTGATTAAGGCTTAACCGGAAAGGATGTGGTTTGCTAGGAATTCAGTTGATGGCGCCCATTTATATTTGCATTTTTTAAAATTAAACTTAAGCCCGTAACGACCCTAGAGATACTTTGTCTCGTGTTACCCACTGCTTTTTCGATATCTCAGCTGAATTTCCGACACATTCCTTATTTGACTAAGAGGTTCATTTAACTCCGCTCTGTCCTGGAACTCCAGGAATGCGATGTAATGGCAGATGGGTCATCGCATCCCCAGGACGAACGGGTACAGTACGAAGTATGGAAAGTCGCTAATAGGTGGCAGAATATACTGTGTTTGAGAAATCCATGGGAAGATTGGCCCAAGGACATGATACCAACGTATGAAATTAAAATATATGAGTTGATGCCTCGCTGTCACAAAGTAATACTGCAGTCACAAAGTAACCCCGCTTTACGGTAGGCCTATATAAATTTCAACCTCAACTCAGTGATCAGAATCTTAAGATGACCGCTTGAGGTCGAAACTACCTCATTATCACAGCGCCCAGTCTTGGGGCAAATTTTTGTTGACCCAATGAAGAGCTACAAATAATAACTGTTTGTACAGGCATCACTGAAAAATGGCTTCAAAACTTTACATGTGTTAACATCATTATCTGTTCATCATGACATTCCTCCCATTTCCTTTCTTTATAAATACTGTACTATTTTTAAGCTTGTCTTCTTTGAATCTCATCATGTGTCCAAGCCATCTCAGCTTATATGTTTCTATCCTGTAACTTTATGACCCTAATCCTCTTCTAGATCTCTACAGTTATAATTCTATACTTAATTGTCTTACCTATGATACCTCAAAGGAATTTCATCTCGACTTTTAGAACTCTACTCTCATCTCGATAGTTTATTTGAAATAATTTCTAATGGTTTTCCATTTATTTCTATCTTCCTCTTCCTTGCTTCCTACCTCTTACCATTACAACTGTTTTACTCTTCTCAACATCAAGTGATGTAGGGATGTATGGTAATGAAAAGAAAATGTTTTAAAATATTTGGGGGATATTTCCTCCAGTTTTCCAGTACAATTCTAGTATTTTCTGTATTTCCAGTACTGGTGGACACCCCGTAACATTTTCCAATAATGCTACTTCAAGTGAACACTTCTTTCTTGATCTTTCCATAGACCAGAATAGTGCCTTTTTTAAGTCCTGGGGCAGGTTTGGGGACTGATTGGACCTACAATATAAATAGATAAAAGCTGTAACTTCAACATATTCAAGGACAATTAAAAGATATCAACCACCCCTACATTATCTTTCAAAGTTTTGTAACAAAACTGATGGCCAATGATTGTACACGGGCAGAGTCTTGCATTTGAAGAAGAGATAAGGGGATGTACACAAAAGAGTAAGCTCTCACTGTATTTATTACCTACAATAAACATACATATTCTCATAAAATATCTTAATTATGGCATTTATTCCACACATTCCTTGTCCATTTCAACAATTTATAAATTGGTGCATCATTCTATTAATAAAATTTAAAGAAACATTAACATTTAAAATGAATTACCATGGCAGACTTAAATAATTGCATAACACATAGCTTAACTTACAAGAATAGGAACAGAGAGTTAAATACAATACATCAACAAAATTATAGACACACATCAAATAAATTAAAGTAAGTTCAAACAGGCCTAATTTCAACAAACACACACAATACCTTTTCACTTACGATAATTTTCTTCATGTCGCCTATTCAGAACTTCCATACTGTCTGTCCAATATAATATTAACTCTGAAATACAAATCTAACAGGAGAGTAAACATTGACACATTGTTGTTTTGCCATAGTATTACATGCTGCTTGTTTGTAGAAAATAGTATACCAATGTGCACGATTGATGATGATTATGACGATTGCAAGATCAAGAGAAATGAGCCAAATGTGATGTTCTCCAAAACAAAGGCCACAACACTTGCCTGAAGATATGAAGGATTCAAGAGCACTCAGCATGTCCATTGCTTTTGTCATATGCTTTACTAGCAGGTACCCGCGGCTTCGCTCGCGTCAGTCGTGTCATATTGTTATTCAAAGAAATGTAGGTTTTACCCCGTTAACATCCCTTTATAACCTGAATATCCAAAAATCCCTCCTTATTGGCCATTTTCGACACACAACAAACATATCCCCAAAATATCATTCTTCTAACTTTAATAGTTTTGGTTGGTCGATGAGAGTGAATATCCAAAAATCCTTCCTTATGGGAAGTTGTTTTTTTTTCTTCAGAATTTCACCCCTATCCAAAAATCCTTCCTTAGTGGATGCTTTCAACATACAATGAACATATCCACAAAATTTCATGTTTCTAACTTTAGTAGTTTTGGCTGGGGGATGATGAGTCAGTCAGGACACTTTATATAATAGATAAGCATGGGTCCTAGTGGAAAATAATTATATCGCCTGAAACCAAAAATGCATGGGACGAAAAAAAAATCAAAATATCATGTTGGTTTCGGACCCTAAAAGACGTGAAAAATATAATAAAAGTAATAAAAAAGCTACTTTTTGAAATTTCATTCGAATCAATTTTTTTGTCATTCCTGAGACTTAGAAAATTCCGGCCAAAAAGTACAAAATTATTAATAACTCCCTAAGTATTCGTCGTATGATGAAATAGCAAGAGACGAAAGAGATGTAATGTGTTATTGCCTACAACATAGGCCATGTATAATTTTACATATTACCTGTTTTTTCCCCCCAGAATTTCACCCTCCCCATGGGCCCCTTAAATTGGATTTATGAAAAAACGGTCAAACACCTATTTACTTATTTTTAAGCTGATTTTTTTCCGCTGAGTTTCAAACTCCTCGCCTATGTCGTTTAAGAGATACATGCTCCGTTAGGAATCCCTCAACCCCTACTTTTCACCCCTTTCACCTCATAATATAGCTTGCCACGGTGGGTGAGTGGTTGCCACGGTGGGTGAGTGGTTATAGTGTCAGACTACCAACCCCAAGATTGCAGGTTCGCCCCTGGCCATGGTAAGTGATTTTTGAAGGCGACAAAAATCACGATACTCATGTCATACGTTGTTGGCATGTTAAAGAACCCATTTGAATTCAGTAGGCCGTGTTCAATGGCAAAATTAATCTCGGGATTTTCCGCCAACACAAAGTTCCTCCATTCTCTACTTGAAAGCACTGTAGTGTCAAGGAGTTTGGATATCTAACCTCCTTGACTTTCATAGCGTTCAAAGGAACGACGAAATTCGACATGCAAGCTACCCTCTGGGTGTCAATTAACAAAGCTTGCACCAGGCACCCGAGGCCATACGATATTATTATTATTACCTCATAATATACACCACATCGAAAAACCCTCAGACATGCGTCTCCTTATTTTTAATGATGAGTTTATATGCCCAGTATCACATGCCCCAATGAAACCAATCGGGAGGTATTGTTATTCAATGAAATGCAGGTCTACCCCCTTAACACCCCTTTAGAACCTGAATATCCAAAAATCCTTCCTTAGTGCGCGTTTTCGACTTACGACGAACAAATCCCCAAAATTTCATGTTTCTAACTTTAATAGTTTTGGCTGGGCGATGATGAGTCAGTGAGTCATTGAATCAGTCAGTCAGGACACTTGTTTTTATATAAGAGATTGAAAGATAACCACTAATCATGGGGTTGGTAGTCCGACACGATAACCACACACTCACCGTGGCAAGCTACTATGTATCATATCTTCAATAAACCAAGGCCGATACACAGCAGTATTAAAGAGTTCAAGACTTTCCCAATAAAACCATTTATGCTTAAAGAGGATTGTTTATGTGTAGTGGGAACAAAATTGGTCTTTAATAGTTGAAGATGTTCAGAATACTCTAACTCACACATTGCCAGGAATATTTAGATCTGGCCAATACAGATATATCTCACAAACTAGTGAACAGAGACACTTAGCGACGCGAGGTCCGACAATGAAGGGGAGAGGCAACAAGGGGCCAGCCCCAATAGGAAAATCCCCCCTTACTTCAAATCGGACATTTAAGTGTGACGGAAGCTGGGCAAAGGAGCACTCAGCATCGCCCAATTAATCAGCTGGGTCAACTCACATCTAGGTCAGAACACCAACCTGACCTTTTGCTTACCATTACGGTTTGTCTCACTTAGCAGGTTGACTTGAAGGTCAATAGCCACTAAACTATCATCGCTGATAGCATATACTAACACTCTATATTGCCATATCTACAGATTGGAATATTTTTCTCAACGATAGGCTATCTTTCCACAGCTTCTTCACTTTTGTACTTTATCTTAACCTCAAAATTTTTGTCTACGTAACATCCACATCACTGTTTCCTTCTTCAAGCTGGTTTCATATCAAGATTTATTTCTTTCAAATTAACGTATTTTTGTAACAGATCTGATTTTTAAAATTTTAGTGTATGTGTTTTTAGTTTTTTTGCTTTTAGACGATTAATTTATTAGAAATATTTTTTACAACAACCTTCTTTTACGGTAAAAGTTTTCATGTACTGTCAGTCTTGCTTCTATATTCACATTATCCCGGTACAATAAATAGTACAAATAAATATTGACATAAGGTTTTTAATCTTCAGGACATTATACTTCGTCAATAAAGTACAGGGCTAACATGGTCATTTTCATGTCACAATACAGTGCAGTGTCTTATAGTTGGTTAACACAGTGCAGTGTCATACAGTTAGTTGGTTAACACAGTGCAGTGTCATACAGTTAGTTGGTTAACACAGTGCAGTGTCATACAGTTGGTTAACACAGTGCAGTGGCATACAGTTGGTTAAAATAGTGCAATCATTCGTGCTACCCTCATATCAGTTACCTCTAGCTTAAGTATCAGATATCCTGAAACTACCCAGCTCCCACTTCCATACAGCAAGGTCGGTCTAAACACTGAGCGATGTAGGGAGAGTTTCGTCACTACACAATTTCTTTCTTACAGAATACTGTAGATCGCAACTGAGAACTCACTGCATTGGCTTTCCTCACCTAGACTCTATTTCTTTCCCCATACTATCATCCTGAGAAAATACACAGCCCGAGTACTTAAAATGATCCGCCTGCTCCAATTTTGTTCCTCCTATCTGGCATTCTATCTTCTTGCGTTTCTTTCCTTCCAACATAACCTTCGTCTTTGATATCACACCATCCTCCAAACATATGTGTTCAAATTCTAACACGTTGGCTTGTAAGCTTTCGATGAAGTTCGCCATTACTACCAGGTCATCAGCACAGGCCAGACCAGGATCCTGCATAGAGGCCCAGCCCATGGGCTGCTTTGACACTAGACCGTACTGAGCTTGACAAGTCTCAGACCTAGCGGTCCGTGACATCATCGCAGCACGGGCAGGGCCGGGCCCATGCTATATTGCTTTTAGCGCGGCGGGCTAATTAGCATCGCAATATTATCCTTGTGATGACTGAGCGATAGCGTGAGAGGGCCATGGCAGAAACATGAGTGTTCCAGCCCCTTAACTGTGGAAACAACCTTTTTTTTTTGTGTGGACGACGTTAATACACCGTTAAAAAAAAACTGTGCAATGTTCTATTATTTTGCTTGAAATGGCCTTCTTTACGAAATGCTGATGTTCATAAATGAGCTAAAGAAATATGTGATATGAATTGATATCTCCTTATCTGCTCTTAATAGAATATAACAGCAATACCCCACTCCACCCAAGTATTAACTAAACACGTTAAACAGAGAGTCCTTGCTTTATTTGAGAAATGTGGCTCAAATTCGTCAACACATTTTTATTATTGTTCCTACCATTGGCACAATTTCCTAATATTAACATACTTTTAAGGTAAAACCAATATTCAGAATAACTTGATATTTAGAATGACGTAATATATAAGTTCAAACTTAGTTTTGTCCAATGGCTAATAACTTCAAATAATAGTTATCTAAATTAGTTTAACGGATGTAACATTTGTAAGCCAGGCCTACAGGTTAACTCTGTACTTAATTTCCTATTTGTTATTTAACTTCTACTCCAGGCAAACGCCAGGATGGTTCCTAACTTACGGCCACGGCCGCCTCCTTCCCAATCCACATCTGAATTACAAAGGCACGCATTAATACAGCCATCACAATAACACAGGTTATCGGACAAATTACACACAAATTACACAGGGCTACATGACCATTGAAATGTGGTGTTACAGGAGATGATGAAGATCAGATGGGTAGATAGGGTTACAAACGAAGAGGTATTAAGACGAGTGGGAGGGGAGGTATGTTTCTGGAGACTGCTAATGAAGAGAAGAGATAGGTTGGTAGGACACATACTAAGACACCCAGGAATAGCAAGCTCAGTTATGGAAGGAAGAGTTGAGGACAAGAACTGTAGGGGTAGACCAAGGTTAGAATATGTTAAACAGATTGCCTCGGACATAGGGTGTGGTAGCTATGTAGAGATGAAACGATTAGCTCAGGACAGGGAGGCATGGATGACTGCATCAAACCTGTCAAAAGACTGAAGACTCAAACAACAACAACAACATGACCATGATGTCGCAAGCCCCTAAATCAACAACAACTATCGATGTATTTCAGATTGAGATTAGCCAGTTTAAACTACAGACCATTAGCTTAGTGACAGTCGTATTGCTATCAATTCTGAATATAAGTGTAAAACGAGCATTTTGTGGTGCACACGTCGTGAAGGTTAGTCTGCCCGCTCGGCCTGTCCAGTGCGGTGGGCTTTGTGAGTCCAGTGCTATGGGCCAGAACGCGGCCGCAATACATGAGAACGACACTGGACGGACTGGGCTTCAAAATTCCATAGGCTCGGAATGCGGTGCAGTGGGCCTCGCTGTAGTACTCTGGGCCAGACTGCTTAACTGGTTCCCACCTACTTTAGCGGGGCATGGTGCGCAGCGGTCAAGCTGTTAGCCTCTCACCAAGGCTGACCAGATTCGATCAATGCGTGTGAGATTTTCAAAGTGAAATGCCATGTCCTATGGTTCAGATTCCAAGTAAAAAGGAGGTCCCGTGGCTCATGAGTGCAAGATTAACGGTCATGTAAAACTACAATCTTCCTTCCTTCCCACCTACTTGAATTCCAACCAGCCAGTTTATGCCCTTCAGCAAATGGTCCATATATAAAATAAACAGTAGTGGTGAGAGGTTACAGCCTTGCCTCAGTCATGTAACAACCTTGAACCAACTCTTGATTGCCTGCAGCAGTCGTCCCCGGATACCATATTCCCTCAGGATGCCCAACATCTTCTCCATGGGTACTGTATCATATGCCTTCTCTAGATCTACAAAAGACAAACACAACTGTCTATTCCTCTTGTAGCATTTGTAACATGGCACATACTAAAAATTTCATACTGACATCCTCGTTGTGGTCTAAAGCCACACTGGTTTTCATCCATATAACTCTCGGCCAATGATTGAACTCTCCTTTCTACAATGCCTGAGTACACTTTGCCTGGGACACTTATCAAAGAAATGCCTCAATAATTATTGCAATCTTTCCTGTTACCTATCAGGGGCCCATGCACGGAAGGTGATAGCCCGGCCGGGTGACTCATTTGCCGAGAGACATATCCCGTCATGACGGCTAAGATGACCTAATGCATTACGGTAGCGATAAACAAGCGCGCATTATACGGCTAGGGACGGAGTGTCATTGCTCCAGCCGTGCCGTGCCGTGCTCGTGGTGCTGCGGAGCGACCTAAAAAAAGACCCGGTACATTCCCTGAAACCCACGCCAATTCGATTATCCTATGCAACCACTTCAGCCCTGCATTCCCACTATACTTTACCATTTCTGGCCTAATTTCATCTACCCCTGCCGCTTTGTGACACTGTAGTTTATTTACCACCCTCTCTACTTCCTCAACCGTGATCCCGTTCCCGTTCTCATTTCCTCCTACATAATCTCAAAATCTGCCAAATTGCCAGATAAGTCTCCATTAACATTTAGCAAGTTTTAGAAGTATTCTTGCCATCTTCCCAGTGCTTGGAATCTACAACGAGTTTTCCCGAATTGTCCAGAACCCTCTTTCTCTTTTTCCTCCATTTCTAAGATTCTTTATAACACTCCAGGAAGGTTTTCTTGCCGCTTGACCTAACTTTTCTAATTTATCTCCAAATTCCTCCAATGATTTCCTTTTGGACTCTACTATTATATGAGGCAAAAACATTAACCATATTGGATGATGCTTAGTTCTACGTATTAACTTCTTTATCTTATTAAATTATTTGACACATGTTAATACTATTATTTCTTTGGTTTTGTTCCTTTCCACCACATATAGCTCTCTGTCTATTGGATTCCTTGTTTACAGCCTCTTTTTGTAAGCCATCTTTTTACTTTTACAAGCAGACTTCACTATGTCATTCCACCAGGATCTTTTTCCTGTCTTTACACACTGTTGTCCCAAGGCATGGCTGTGCTACTTCCAGTATTGTATCCCTGGATCCTGACCACTCCGTTTCAATATCCTACAATTCTTTACCATCTACTCTTTGCATCAATCATTTCCATGATTTCTGCCTAAGTTCCTTCTTTACAGACAGCATTAAATCAACTAGTATAATAGGTTCATGGCAATGATCTCCAGCTCAACAAGCTGAAGATGGTGAAAATGACCTCCTAGAAAGGAGGAAAACAAGCAGCAGAGGATGTTATGTACTTCGGCCTACAACTCCTAAGCAATGTGAACAGATTTAAATATTTAGGAATAACTCTCAGACACAAGAAAGAACATTTACAGCCCATGTCAAAGAAAGAGTGGTTGCAGCTCTGATTGAAATACATGATATACAACACATAGAAAGATCTCGCTTCGAACAGCAGTGAAATTATTCCAATGCACGGTTGTACCTGTAGCTACCTATGGATTACAGTTTATTTGGGAATGCCTTACAAAGTCAAACTTGTTAGTTATTGTTGTTTTAAGGAGTGGAAAAGTGTGGTCATTGCCCCAAAGTCTCAAAAATAAAGGCGTGGAGCGTGTCCTCGGCGTCTTCGAATTCTCCCCATCTAGATTTAGCTAAGAGTTCTACAGTGAAACAATACTAATGGAAGATCTATGTCCGCAGTCCAGACTGCCATCCATGCCAGTCTATGAAGGCATAGTCTTTAAACACCAGAGGAAAAAGGAAGACGTACAGATGCCACGATGACAAATGACTGGAAGGAAGCGAACTATGAGCTAAAGCACCTCGTGACAAGGTTTGCGATTCACGACTTTCACTTCAAAGTCTTTTGTATTGATCGATTCCATGACCCATGTACTGACTGTAGATGTTCTTTGTGTGGATAGTCATGCGATCGATACCATGAGCTTTACAGTGAGAACCTCAAGAAATTTTGCTCGGATGAGACTTCATCTTACAGAGTGACACCTGTATTATGTACACATTTATGTATTTATTCTGAGAATTTCTGTATGGCCATTTACTGCAATAAACTTATTATTATTACATATTTGTTATTGTTGCGACAATCACAATGGCAAGCAATTGTAACGTCTCTTGTGGGTGCAATTTTGTCAGTTGCATGGTCTCTGAACTCTTAGAGTGATATCAAATCGAATCCATCTTAAGTGAAAGAGAGATCTTTTCCTAGACATTCTTCTTCTTCTCCTTCTTCTATATACCCTGCCCAGTCTCCCGGACGCTGGCGATCAATATGGATAGCGTTCGTCTATCCTCCGCAACACGGTATAGTTGCTCAATCGTTTTTGTGCCAGTCCAGTCTTGAAGATTCCGCAGACAAGATGTTCTTTTCCTGCCTGCTCTTCGATGCCCGTTAATTTTGCCCTTTGAAATGAGGTGTAATATTGCATATTTTGCACCACATAACACATGCCATTGGTGCAAACAAATGTAAATACCACTACCACCTCTTGTATTGTGATGTGCTGACCGATCAAAGTTTTAATTTTGTGATTAATTTGTTTAAGTGGCTTCTCCTTCTCCTTCTTCGAGTTTCCTGCTGGTGGCACCTTTCTCTGTGGAAAAAATAATTTCATGAATTCAAAATAAATATTTGTATATGCTACAAAAGAGGTCAATGATCCTGTTGTCTGTGATGTTCCCAACAGTCATTAGCAGCCTTTGTTGAACAAGCTTTTCCATTAGGACATGGCAACCGTACAATGATATTTTGCATTCTAGTGTAACACCTTTGAGGTATAACACTTTTGTACCACACAGTACCATCCTATCCTTTATAAATTTCACATCTAATAGCTGATGGGATTACATCTTCATCAATTTGATGCGGAGATCCATTGGAAGACATACTCTTCGTTGCCTGACTCACAACTGTCTTGCTCGGTAATACTCGTAAACAAAGCCTATATCCGACTCATCACTTCCACCCACAACTTTATTGTCTTATTTGTCACCAAACAAATCACATATATTATTATCAGTTGTTTATCCACTGCGAACAGCCCAGCTATCAACAAGGAAACTTGAGCTCACTAAGAAACTTAAGTAAGGAAGCGCCTTGAGTAAACATCACCCAATAGTGACATCAGCAAATAAACGCATCAACAACTCGAGCTATAATTAATTCAGAAACATATAAAGCAATCATAGCAGACTGGAAGAATACATTAGGAAAGTAGCAAGGGGTGGAAGCCAAAATATACATTAGGCCTGGAATTATCAACAATTCATTTTTCATGGGTAAAAAAAAAAAATTACCACGCGCGCCACATTGCGGGTTAAACATTTATGATGCATACCATGTAATATGATAACTCTTATCTTCCAGCACAAATATCTTTCATATCTTAGGAAAAAATAACCAACAATGAATGGTTGCTGGCATTGAATAGTACGTAAATTCTTCTGTTCATTCATACGTGGCATAATTTCATGGCGTGCATACAAATTTGCACGGCATGTTAAATACAATGTACAGTTTCACTGGTATGGTCCCAAGACTTTAGCATGCTGCACATTTCTTTACTCGTGATTCTCTGTGAATAAGCTAAGCTGGCTGATGTTCTGTGTCTGATCTATTACATTACAATATCAAAAATCTTTGAGCGAGGGTTAAAAATTACACATCAAATTTCAAATATTTTGAAAAAAACTAGGTGGTGCAAATACTGTAATATGCAAAAAATGCTCAGGCAGAACATTTTAAAGTGAAGCGTTTCTAGAATATAGTGGTAGCTTACCGTGGCTAAATGAATATGGTTTTCACTACCAAATACTGTAAAAATCAAACAATGGTATAAATGAAAACACCAATTGATTGACCAAGTTTTCTGCTGATATATAATCCAATCAGTTTGACAGCTCAGTGTTTGCTTTTTACAGTATTTGGTAGTGCAAACCATACTCATTTAGCCACGGTAAGTTATCACTATGTTCTAGAAACATTTAAACCTTTTGTCTGCTGTGTATTTCCAGATGAATAAACACCCACGTGCTGAGTTATTTTCACACATCACAGCCCCATTTCTACAACAAGGTCCTAAATAAATTTAACATATTCCCCCTTCGCCTATTGGTTCCCTATATTACATATTATATTGGATTACATTTAGATCGTAGGCTTTCGCGGCCGGTGACAAGTTTATCATCTTGGCTTACAAGAGTTTACAAAGTGCCCTGCTCCTGTGGGCAGGTTTACATAGGGCAAACAAAAAGACGCGTTTCCATTAGGATTTCAGAGCACATTCGGGACACGAAACAGATAAACTACAGATCTGCAATAGCTGAACATGCTGACGTCACGAGACACGCCATCGAATTTGATAAGGCCGAAACTGTTGCTAAAATTCCCGGATACCAAAACAGGTTAATTAGAGAGGCAATAGAGGTCGTGAAGCATCCCAATAATTTCAATCGCGAAGATGGGTTCAAACTCAGCAACATTTGGAAAGTTCTCCTAGCACGTGACTGCCAGGGGCAGGGACCAATCAGCGAGCAGCGTGACATCAACGCAGGGCAAGCTAGCACATCTGACTGGCAATAACAGTTAGTTTGAGTACGGACACCAACTCGTACCTACCCATGATTAAGGCTGCTGCAATGTCAGCCGAAACGTCGGGAAATAATAACCGATATGCGACGCGGCTCAATCCTGTAAGCCAAGATGATAATATTGGATTACATTTTACACACATGTACTCTAAAAAGTTTTCTTCAGGGGTGCTCCCGCAAAATAATTTCTTGGGGGAATAGTTGAACTAGATGTAGGTAAAGAGTACAAATGAATGAATGATTACTCCTTCATGACTTTTCTAAAGTACAAATATTAGCCAAGGGGCAGATGACCTCATAGTTCCACCCCTTAAAACTTCAATAACTAACTAATATTAGCCAAAATGCCTGTAGTAATGGTCTGGAAAAAATCTGGAGATGATGTTGTTATAGATGTTTACTCCTCCACTGTCTGTAACTCACCCGCAATCCCAAATATGATCATGACTTATATAGATGAAATTCCAGCTGTGTGCGCCATTTTGCGCGTGAGTTACGGTACTAATATATATACAACATAACATAACCCCTGGCACTACAGCCCATGAAGGACCTAGGCCTACCAAGCAACCGCTGCGCAGCCATTGGCCTGCAGATCGTGGGGTGACGCATGATCGGCACATCGGGTCCCCTCGGCCGTTAATCTTGGTTTTCGTGATCGGGGCGCTGCCTCACCGTCAGACAGCTACTCAATTGTCCTCACAAGGTTGAGTGCACCCCATTCCAGCCCTCACGTCAGTTTCTAAAATGCCTGACGGAGCCGGGATTCGAACCCGGGACCTCCAGGTGAGAGGAAGGCGCGCTACCCCAACACACGGGGCAGGCTACTAATATATATACAGTATATATAAGGTGCGTTCAAAAAGTAAAGAGCCGGAGGCTGGAATGTGCAATCTGGTGACGACATCGGCTAATCGTGGCGTGTGTAACGAGGTGTGGTTCCGACCAGAGCATGGAAGTTCACAGCCCGTCGCTAGAGGGCACACGTGCACGTCACGTGACGATACAAAGCGAGCAGCAACATGCATCAATCGTCCAACGCTGCCAGTCGCATTGCAAACAGTGACATGGAGGAGTCAAACGAAGAGCAAAGAGGTGTTGTTCGGTTTCTGACAGCGAAAGGAATAGGGGAAACGGACATTCATCGCCGAATGTCACAAGTGTACGGCGAACACTGCATGTCCCTTGCAAGGGTCAAAGCGTGGCACAAGCGCTTCAGGGAAGGACGGGTGTCGTTAGCCGATGATGCCCGGTCTGGGGCACCCCCCCTGCATTAATTACCAATGACAACGTCCAACTGGTTAATGCACTCATTACCCAGGACCGCCGAGTGACAGTGAACGTCATAGCCGCCGTGGTCGGATTGAGCGTCGGAAGTGTGCACACCATCATGAAGGAACAACTGCACTTGCACAAAGTGTGTGCCCAATGGGTGCCCCACAGTCTTCAACCACACCAGGAAGCATGTCGAATGGCCCACTGTCTTGGTCATCTGCAGCGCTATGCGAGGGAAGGGAATGGGTTCCTGGCACGAGTGGTGGCTGGAGATGAGTCATGGTGTCATCACTTCGTACCATAATCCAAACGACAAAGCCTCCAGTGGAAGCATCCAGGGTCACCACCACCCAAAAATGGCAAGGCCATCCACACGAGTGCAGGAAAGGTAATGCTGACGTTCGTCTTTGACCAAGAGGGCCCCCTTCTGATACACTTCATGCCGCACGGGACAACAGTGAATGCCCTGCGTTACTCGCTAACCTTGACCACCCTTCGCCAAGCGATCAAAACAACCAGGCAATCTCACCCGTGGGGTCATTCTGCTCCATGACCTCATACGGCCAACACAGTCGCGGCACTCCTGCAGAAATTCAAATGGGAGGTTCTCGGCCACCCTCCAGACAGTCCAGACCTCTCTCCCTGTGATTACGCCATGTTTGGTCCCCTGAAAAGGGCTCTGCGGGGCCAACGATTCACCTCGGACGCCGACGTCCAGCTGTACGTGAGGAACTGGTTCACATCGCAGCCCAGGGAATTTTATGAGACAGGCATTCACCGCCTCTTGTTACAGTGGGACAAGTGCCTCAACAGCCAGGGCCAATACTTCTAACATACAGGTACTGGTTTCTGTAATTATGCCTCCGGCTCATTACTTTTTGAACACACCTTATATAATGCACAAGGAGTGTTTCTAGGTTTTTTTTTCTCTCCACAGTGAATGTGTGTTTATTTGTTGTTCTTTTTCCATCACTGTAATTAGTGTTCTTTCAATAGTACAATTTGTTCAATCCTGACCAATGGGTTTTGTCTAGCCCAATATTTTAATCTAGGGCAGTATTTTTTGCCTTGCCTTGCCTTTTGCCTAAACCAATAATTGTAAGGTAATGCGGCCCGGGGCAATATAAACACCAAGGGCAGATGAACTCGTAGTTCCGAGCCTTAAAACAACAATAACTACGGTAATATAAACACCCCTGGTTTTTGTCACGAGCAGTGGAGGTAGACACGCATCAATAATTTTCATCCAAACTAATGGCTTTTGACAATGGTTACAGCCTAACACGTCCAGATCAAGGGTTTTTTGTCAACCGTGCCCCGCGAGCTTCTCGCAGCCTAGGCTGCACCTCAACTCGACCATTCTAACCTTTGTTTTGTCCAATCCAATGGTTTTAAACAATGGTTACAGCCTAACACGTCCAATCCAATGGTTTTTGACAATGGTTACAGCCTTACGTATCCAGTTCAATGTTTTTTTTGTCAACCACGTCCCACTACCATGTTATGTGTGTCGTGTGGTGTATTTTGTATTAGACATGCTGGCAGCTAGTGACAACAATGTATGCACCTTGTTGTGAGCGCTTTGGCGTCAGTTTAACATACTAAATACGCTGTCGAAAATTTGTCGAACATGGCTGCCCTTATGAAATGAGCAATAAATAAAAACACATACAGTATAACCCCTATTTAACGTTTTTCTAGGGACTGGTATTTTTTATCCTTAAATGGGGGTTTACCTTAAATCGAGGTTTCGATAGAAAGCAAACATTTTCCAGAACTCTTTGCCTGTATTGACATGAATTGCACCAACACACATAATTTACACAATAACAACAATAAAACAAGGAGATACCTACCCTACAAACTATACTGTAATTATGACTTTTTCTGTTGCACTAATACAGTAGTCAAAGATCGTAGTTTTCCAGCACACTACAAAATTAAAACATCCACAAAATACTTACACAATTACAGTAATATAATATATAGAGTTACTTTTCCTATATACAACACATATTTACACAACTTTCACAGTGTCTCATTTTTTTTAATACAGTAATCAAAAATGGTAATCTGCTTTTTAGCACTGTTGGATTTTAGGCTCAAAATGTCCATCTCCAATTGATTTACTCTGTCTATAACAGAGTGTCCACTTTAAATGCTGTGACGAATCTCCAGACAATGTCTATGCTGGCAACAGCTTCACTGAAATGATGGTGGTTGCATTTCTTCATCCCTAAAAGCCTGTCCACACTCGTGCGTTTTTATGTTCATCAAAGGTATGTGTCATAGCGCAAGGTGTGAGGCAAGTGACGAACACATTACTGCATGCGTCTTCGGTGTTGAACGACGGAGAAGATCGTAGCGCACGCAGTGTTGAAAGCCGAACCGCACGGTTCGGGGATTTCGTGCCTCTCACCTGGCATTTTGTATAATTTAAGCCTATATTGTGCACGTCATGTCAGCCACCACGGGGGAAACTATACAATTTATCGAGGATTACAGAAAATATACTGCTCTGTGGGACGTATCCTCGAAGTCATACACGAATAAAACAGTTCGAAATGACGCATTGAGTGTTTTGGGTGAAAAGTACAAGTTGGATATTCAGGGGGTAAAGAACAAAATAAAAAGTTTGAAATCTTACTTTTCAAAAGAGCACCAAAAAGTAATGAAGGAAACGACGGACTCCGGGGCTGATGAAGACTACGAATCACCATGGTTCGGGTACAAGCCTCTTCTTTTCATATTCCATCGCAAATGCTTGAGAGGCATGCCCTAAGAGGAATGTTGAAGGGAAAGACGAAAAGCACGTTGAAAGGGAAAGGGAAGATGAAAACGCACGAGTGTGGACAGACTTTAACATCATCGTCTTCGATATCTTCATCATTTTGCTTTACTTCAACTTCGCAGATTTTCTCAACATCCCGGATGCATGTAGTGATGGCATCATCATCACAAGCCACAAATTCATCAAAAATGATGGGTAAATTGTTAGATAC